>OX328127.1:96979116-97059116 GCA_946811695.1 Gonocerus acuteangulatus | reverse complement strand
AAATACCTGTGAGGCGGTGCGTAGATCTCTGGGTCCATGCTTAGCAAACAGGAAGCCAAGCGGCAACATGCCATTTATACAGGATGATTGTCATCGTTTATCAGAAATACCTGTGAGGCGGTGCGTAGATCTCTGGGTCCATCTTTAGCAAACAGGAAGCCAAGCGGCAACATGCCATTTATACAGGATGATTGTCATCGTTTCTCAGAAATACCTGTGAGGCGGTGCGTAGATCTCTGGGTCCATCTTTAGCAAACAGGAAGCCAAGCGGCAACATGCCATTTATACAGGATGATTGTCATCGTTTATCAGAAATACCTGTGAGGCGGTGCGTAGATCTCTGGGTCCATCTTTAGCAAGCAGGAAGCCAAGCGGCAACATGCCATTTATACAGGATGATTGTCATCGTTTATCAGAAATACCTGTGAGGCGGTGCGTAGATCTCTGGGTCCATCTTTAGCAAACAGGACGCCAAGCGGCAACATGCCATTTATACAGGATGATTGTCATCGTTTATCAGAAATACCTGTTACGCGGTGCGTAGATCTCTGGGTCCATCTTTAGCAAACAGGAAGCCAAGCGGCAACATGCCATTTATACAGGATGATTGTTATCGTTTATCAGAAATACCTGTGAGGCGGTGCGTAGATCTCTGGGTCCATCTTTAGCAAACAGGAAGCCAAGCGGCAACATGCCATTTATACAGGATGATTGTCATCGTTTATCAGAAATACCTGTGAGGCGGTGCGTAGATGTGTGATTTACATATACACTTCTTAACAAGTAGATATTTACAAGTAGGTATGACGTATACACTTTTTAACAAATATAGATATTTACAAGTATTAGGTACAATGTACTTATGAACAATATTGAACAAGTAGGTCTAGAAATAAAATATTTTTTTTGTTTTCATGACACTTATAGCCGCATTCATAAAGCCGAAGACAGTTGATTTCAGCATCTGTTCAAACAGAAACAAAAATAAATTTTTATTAATAACAAAAGAAATGTTGTTGTTGTTGTGTTTTATATAATTAAAAAGAAACATAAATAGGCATTTTTTCTAGTTTAAAATGTCGCAGTAAATTCAAAGCTGCCAGGGAATTACAAAATAAATATAAAATAAGGTTTTTTTCTATGGATAAATTTTTATTTCTTTTCTAAGCTTATCAAATGGCACTAGGGACATGAACGGAACCGCGCTAAGATGCTGCAGTTCCTGCGAGTCGGACTTTTTTTCTATGGATATGATCATAAATGAAGGAAAAAAGACTTCCATCAGTTCTCAGCTTATTGAACTCCATCTTCAGTTGGTTCTATACCCGCAGCTCCATGTTATATTAAGGCAATATATTCTTGAAAACAAACACAACTTTCTTCATTCTATTGTATATAACATCTGTTTTTAAATTTAATAATAAAAACAAGAGCCTGGATGCAGACTGTACCGCCAGAACAGAGTTGAATAATTTCTTTGCATAAAGTTGAGAATAATTTGTAATTATTAAAAAACAATTTATTTTCTTCAATAGGCCAATTGAAATATATATATATATATATATATATATATATATATATATATATATATATCTGTACCCCTCTAGCATGCTTATAAACCAGGGCCGTCTCATCTCAGAGCCGGGCCTAGAACCAGGGCCGTCACATCTCAGAGCCGGGCCTAGAACCAGGGCCGTCTCATCTCAGAGCCGGGCCTAGAACCAGGGCCGTCTCATCTCAGAGCCAGGCCTAGAACCAGGGCCGTCTCATCTCAGAGCCGGGCCTAGAACCAGGGCCGTCTCATCTCAGAGCCGGGCCTAGAACCAGGGCCGTCACATCTCATAGCCGGGCCTAGAACCAGGGCCGTCTCATCTCAGAGCCGGGCCTAGAACCAGGGCCGTCTCATCTCAGAGCCGGGCCTAGAACCAGATTTTGATCACGAGCCCCCAATATTGATAGATCGTGGTTGAAATGTATACTTATCTACAATGTATTGATGTACAAAAGGTGTAATATGTACTTAAAATCATTTAAAAAAAAAAATCTTAATACAAGAACCGTGTACATATTGAGATTTCAAAACTGAAAATTCAAGTACTTTCTCATTGGAGACATTGGCAAATTATTTTCATCTTTGAAAAGTTTTGTACGAAATGAGAATAAACGCCGTTTGCAGAGAAGTTTCTATTTCATTTTCATCAATCCTCGACAATAGAACAAAACTGGGAAAATTCTAATTGGCTGATATTATTACCATGGCTGCAGCCTCCTTAACCCCCCCCCCTTATAGGCGCCCATGGCTCACGGGGGGCACAGAGGACAATTGGTCAGGGGCCCTTGGTCTCAGAGGGCGTCATTTTTGTACTCGCATTATAATTTGGAATAACAATGTTTACACGGCGTTAATAGCCCTAATGTTGATACGCCGTTAAACACACCAAAACGAACATTAAAAAATGTAGATCCCATTCCAACAAATATAGGTCGAACCCGCCTATATTTCTCAAATCAATGTGACACCTATAAAATGTTTTCCAATTAGCGAAACTCCTACGGTGCCCGGGGATAACAGCCCCCCCCCCATGTGGCGGCCCTGTCTTTAACTCAACGAATAAATCCATCTTTTGTGGGAGATGTTTTGGAAACCTCGTAATTGAAGAGAAAAACTAAAAAAAACTTCCGACTCGGAGGAACTGGGTCATCTTAGCGCGGTACCGTTCATATCTCTAGTGCTAATAGTAAAGGAATAAATACAGTTATTGGTAGGGTTTGATCATTCGTTAAAAATATAAAATAAAATCGCAAAAAGAAGGAAGTTTAAGGTGCGACAACAGGAAACTGACAGTATCCTAAGACTCTCACACCAACACAACAGGAAACTGACAGTATCCTAAGACTCCCACGCCAACACAACAGGAAACTGACAGTATCCTAAGACTCCCACGCCAACACAACAGGAAACTGACAGTATCCTAAGACTCCCACGCCAACACAACAGGAAACTGACAGTATCCTAAGACTCCCACGCCAACACAACAGGAAACTGACAGTATCCTAAGACTCCCACGCCAACACAACAGGAAACTGACAGTATCCTAAGACTCCCACGCCAACACAACAGGAAACTGACAGTATCCTAAGACTCCCACGCCAACACAACAGGAAACTGACAGTATCCTAAGACTCCCACGCCAACACAACAGGAAACTGACAGTATCCTAAGACTCCCACGCCAACACAACAGGAAACTGACAGTATCCTAAGACTCCCACGCCAACACAACAGGAAACTGACAGTATCCTAAGACTCCCACGCCAACACAACAGGAAACTGACAGTATCCTAAGACTCCCACGCCAACACAGCAGGAAACTGACAGTATCCTAAGACTCCCACGCCAACACAGCAGGAAACTGACAGTATCCTAAGACTCCCACGCCAACACAACAGGAAACTGACAGTATCCTAAGACTCCCAAACCAACACAGCAGGAAACTGACAGTATCCTAAGACTCCCACGCCAACACAGCAGGAAACTGACAGTATCCTAAGACTCCCACGCCAACACAGCAGGAAACTGACAGTATCCTAAGACTCCCAAGCCAACACAGCAGGAAACTGACAGTATCCTAAGACTCCCACGCCAACACAGCAGGAAACTGACAGTATCCTAAGACTCCCACGCCAACACAGCAGGAAACTGACAGTATCCTAAGACTCCCACACCAACACAACAGGAAACTGACAGTATCCTAAGACTCCCACACCAACACAACAGGAAACTGACAGTATCCTAAGACTCCCACACCAACACAACAGGAAACTGACAGTATCCTAAGACTCCCAAACCAACACAACAGGAAACTGACAGTATCCTAAGACTCCCAAACCAACACAACAGGAAACTGACAGTATCCTAAGACTCCCAAACCAACACAACAGGAAACTGACAGTATCCTAAGACTCCCACGCCAACACAACAGGAAACTGACAGTATCCTAAGACTCCCACGCCAACACAACAGGAAACTGACAGTATCCTAAGACTCCCACACCAACACAACAGGAAACTGACAGTATCCTAAGACTCCCACGCCAACACAACAGGAAACTGACAGTATCCTAAGACTCCCACGCCAACACAACAGGAAACTGACAGTATCCTAAGACTCCCATGCCAACACAACAGGAAACTGACAGTATCCTAAGACTCCCACGCCAACACAACAGGAAACTGACAGTATCCTAAGACTCCCACGCCAACACAACAGGAAACTGACAGTATCCTAAGACTCCCACGCCAACACAACAGGAAACTGACAGTATCCTAAGACTCCCACGCCAACACAACAGGAAACTGACAGTATCCTAAGACTCCCACGCCAACACAACAGGAAACTGACAGTATCCTAAGACTCCCACGCCAACACAACAGGAAACTGACAGTATCCTAAGACTCCCACACCAACACAACAGGAAACTGACAGTATCCTAAGACTCCCACACCAACACAACAGGAAACTGACAGTATCCTAAGACTCCCACACCAACACAACAGGAAACTGACAGTATCCTAAGACTCCCACACCAACACAACAGGAAACTGACAGTATCCTAAGACTCCCACACCAACACAACAGGAAACTGACAGTATCCTAAGACTCCCACACCAACACAACAGGAAACTGACAGTATCCTAAGACTCCCAAACCAAGACAACAGGAAACTGACAGTATCCTAAGACTCCCAAACCAAGACAACAGGAAACTGACAGTATCCTAAGACTCCCACACCAACACAACAGGAAACTGACAGTATCCTAAGACTCCCAAGCCAAGACAACAGGAAACTGACAGTATCCTAAGACTCCCACGCCAACACAACAGGAAACTGACAGTATCCTAAGACTCCCACGCCAACACAACAGGAAACTGACAGTATCCTAAGACTCCCACGCCAACACAACAGGAAACTGACAGTATCCTAAGACTCCCACGCCAACACAACAGGAAACTGACAGTATCCTAAGACTCCCACGCCAACACAACAGGAAACTGACAGTATCCTAAGACTCCCAAACCAAGACAACAGGAAACTGACAGTATCCTAAGACTCCCACACCAACACAACAGGAAACTGACAGTATCCTAAGACTCCCAAACCAAGACAACAGGAAACTGACAGTATCCTAAGACTCCCACGCCAAGACAACAGGAAACTGACAGTATCCTAAGACTCCCACGCCAACACAACAGGAAACTGACAGTATCCTAAGACTCCCAAACCAACACAACAGGAAACTGACAGTATCCTAAGACTCCCACACCAAGACAACAGGAAACTGACAGTATCCTAAGACTCCCAAACCAACACAACAGGAAACTGACAGTATCCTAAGACTCCCACACCAACACAACAGGAAACTGACAGTATCCTAAGACTCCCAAACCAACACAACAGGAAACTGACAGTATCCTAAGACTCCCAAACCAACACAACAGGAAACTGACAGTATCCTAAGACTCCCAAACCAACACAACAGGAAACTGACAGTATCCTAAGACTCCCAAACCAACACAACAGGAAACTGACAGTATCCTAAGACTCCCAAACCAACACAACAGGAAACTGACAGTATCCTAAGACTCCCAAACCAACACAACAGGAAACTGACAGTATCCTAAGACTCCCAAACCAACACAACAGGAAACTGACAGTATCCTAAGACTCCCAAACCAACACAACAGGAAACTGACAGTATCCTAAGACTCCCAAACCAACACAACAGGAAACTGACAGTATCCTAAGACTCCCAAACCAACACAACAGGAAACTGACAGTATCCTAAGACTCCCAAACCAAGACAACAGGAAACTGACAGTATCCTAAGACTCCCAAACCAACACAACAGGAAACTGACAGTATCCTAAGACTCCCACACCAACACAACAGGAAACTGACAGTATCCTAAGACTCCCACACCAACACAACAGGAAACTGACAGTATCCTAAGACTCCCACGCCAACACAACAGGAAACTGACAGTATCCTAAGACTCCCACGCCAACACAACAGGAAACTGACAGTATCCTAAGACTCCCACGCCAACACAACAGGAAACTGACAGTATCCTAAGACTCCCACGCCAACACAACAGGAAACTGACAGTATCCTAAGACTCCCACACCAAGACAACAGGAAACTGACAGTATCCTAAGACTCCCACACCAAGACAACAGGAAACTGACAGTATCCTAAGACTCCCACACCAACACAACAGGAAACTGACAGTATCCTAAGACTCCCACACCAAGACAACAGGAAACTGACAGTATCCTAAGACTCCCAAACCAAGACAACAGGAAACTGACAGTATCCTAAGACTCCCACACCAACACAACAGGAAACTGACAGTATCCTAAGACTCCCACACCAACACAACAGGAAACTGACAGTATCCTAAGACTCCCACACCAACACAACAGGAAACTGACAGTATCCTAAGACTCCCACACCAACACAACAGGAAACTGACAGTATCCTAAGACTCCCACACCAACACAACAGGAAACTGACAGTATCCTAAGACTCCCAGACCAACACAACAGGAAACTGACAGTATCCTAAGACTCCCACACCAACACAACAGGAAACTGACAGTATCCTAAGACTCCCACGCCAACACAACAGGAAACTGACAGTATCCTAAGACTCCCACGCCAACACAACAGGTAACTGACAGTATCCTAAGACTCCCACGCCAACACAACAGGAAACTGACAGTATCCTAAGACTCCCACGCCAACACAACAGGAAACTGACAGTATCCTAAGACTCCCACGCCAACACAACAGGAAACTGACAGTATCCTAAGACTCCCACGCCAACACAACAGGAAACTGACAGTATCCTAAGACTCCCAAACCAACACAACAGGAAACTGACAGTATCCTAAGACTCCCACGCCAACACAACAGGAAACTGACAGTATCCTAAGACTCCCACGCCAACACAACAGGAAACTGACAGTATCCTAAGACTCCCACGCCAACACAACAGGAAACTGACAGTATCCTAAGACTCCCACGCCAACACAACAGGAAACTGACAGTATCCTAAGACTCCCACGCCAACACAACAGGAAACTGACAGTATCCTAAGACTCCCAAACCAACACAACAGGAAACTGACAGTATCCTAAGACTCCCACGCCAACACAACAGGAAACTGACAGTATCCTAAGACTCCCACGCCAACACAACAGGAAACTGACAGTATCCTAAGACTCCCACACCAAGACAACAGGAAACTGACAGTATCCTAAGACTCCCAAGCCAACACAACAGGAAACTGACAGTATCCTAAGACTCCCACGCCAACACAACAGGAAACTGACAGTATCCTAAGACTCCGACGCCAACACAACAGGAAACTGACAGTATCCTAAGACTCCCACGCCAACACAACAGGAAACTGACAGTATCCTAAGACTCCCACGCCAACACAACAGGAAACTGACAGTATCCTAAGACTCCCACGCCAACACAACAGGAAACTGACAGTATCCTAAGACTCCCAAACCAACACAACAGGAAACTGACAGTATCCTAAGACTCCCAAACCAACACAACAGGAAACTGACAGTATCCTAAGACTCCCACGCCAACACAACAGGAAACTGACAGTATCCTAAGACTCCCACGCCAACACAACAGGAAACTGACAGTATCCTAAGACTCCCACACCAACACAACAGGAAACTGACAGTATCCTAAGACTCCCAAACCAAGACAACAGGAAACTGACAGTATCCTAAGACTCCCACGCCAACACAACAGGAAACTGACAGTATCCTAAGACTCCCACGCCAACACAACAGGAAACTGACAGTATCCTAAGACTCCCACACGAACACAACAGGAAACTGACAGTATCCTAAGACTCCCACACCAACACAACAGGAAACTGACAGTATCCTAAGACTCCCACACCAACACAACAGGAAACTGACAGTATCCTAAGACTCCCACACCAACACAACAGGAAACTGACAGTATCCTAAGACTCCCAGACCAACACAACAGGAAACTGACAGTATCCTAAGACTCCCACGCCAACACAACAGGAAACTGACAGTATCCTAAGACTCCCAGACCAACACAACAGGAAACTGACAGTATCCTAAGACTCCCAGACCAACACAACAGGAAACTGACAGTATCCTAAGACTCCCACACCAACACAACAGGAAACTGACAGTATCCTAAGACTCTCAGACCAACACAACAGGAAACTGACAGTATCCTAAGACTCCCAAACCAACACAACAGGAAACTGACAGTATCCTAAGACTCCCACGCCAACACAACAGGAAACTGACAGTATCCTAAGACTCCCACGCCAACACAACAGGAAACTGACAGTATCCTAAGACTCCCACACCAAGACAACAGGAAACTGACAGTATCCTAGGACTCCCAGACCAACACAACAGGAAACTGACAGTATCCTAAGACTCTCAGACCAACACAACAGGAAACTGACAGTATCCTAAGACTCCCACACCAACACAACAGGAAACTGACAGTATCCTAAGACTCCCACACCAACACAACAGGCAACTGACAGTATCCTAAGACTCCCAGACCAACACAACAGGAAACTGACAGTATCCTAAGACTCCCACACCAAGACAACAGGAAACTGACAGTATCCTAAGACTCCCACACCAAGACAACAGGAAACTGACAGTATCCTAAGACTCCCACACCAAGACAACAGGAAACTGACAGTATCCTAAGACTCCCACACCAAGACAACAGGAAACTGACAGTATCCTAAGACTCCCACACCAAGACAACAGGAAACTGACAGTATCCTAAGACTCCCACACCAACACAACAGGAAACTGACAGTATCCTAAGACTCCCACACCAACACAACAGGAAACTGACAGTATCCTAAGACTCCCAGACCAACACAACAGGAAACTGACAGTATCCTAAGACTCCCACACCAAGACAACAGGAAACTGACAGTATCCTAAGACTCCCACACCAAGACAACAGGAAACTGACAGTATCCTAAGACTCCCACACCAAGACAACAGGAAACTGACAGTATCCTAAGACTCCCACACCAACACAACAGGAAACTGACAGTATCCTAAGACTCCCACACCAAGACAACAGGAAACTGACAGTATCCTAAGACTCCCACACCAAGACAACAGGAAACTGACAGTATCCTAAGACTCCCACACCAAGACAACAGGAAACTGACAGTATCCTAAGACTCCCACACCAAGACAACAGGAAACTGACAGTATCCTAAGACTCCCACACCAAGACAACAGGAAACTGACAGTATCCTAAGACTCCCACACCAAGACAACAGGAAACTGACAGTATCCTAAGACTCCCACACCAACACAACAGGAAACTGACAGTATCCTAAGACTCCCACACCAAGACAACAGGAAACTGACAGTATCCTAAGACTCCCAAACCAAGACAACAGGAAACTGACAGTATCCTAAGACTCCCACACCAACACAACAGGAAACTGACAGTATCCTAAGACTCCCACACCAACACAACAGGAAACTGACAGTATCCTAAGACTCCCACACCAACACAACAGGAAACTGACAGTATCCTAAGACTCCCACACCAACACAACAGGAAACTGACAGTATCCTAAGACTCCCACACCAACACAACAGGAAACTGACAGTATCCTAAGACTCCCAGACCAACACAACAGGAAACTGACAGTATCCTAAGACTCCCACACCAACACAACAGGAAACTGACAGTATCCTAAGACTCCCACGCCAACACAACAGGAAACTGACAGTATCCTAAGACTCCCACGCCAACACAACAGGTAACTGACAGTATCCTAAGACTCCCACGCCAACACAACAGGAAACTGACAGTATCCTAAGACTCCCACGCCAACACAACAGGAAACTGACAGTATCCTAAGACTCCCACGCCAACACAACAGGAAACTGACAGTATCCTAAGACTCCCACGCCAACACAACAGGAAACTGACAGTATCCTAAGACTCCCACACCAACACAACAGGAAACTGACAGTATCCTAAGACTCCCACGCCAACACAACAGGAAACTGACAGTATCCTAAGACTCCCACACCAAGACAACAGGAAACTGACAGTATCCTAAGACTCCCACACCAAGACAACAGGAAACTGACAGTATCCTAAGACTCCCACACCAACACAACAGGAAACTGACAGTATCCTAAGACTCCCACACCAACACAACAGGAAACTGACAGTATCCTAAGACTCCCACACCAAGACAACAGGAAACTGACAGTATCCTAAGACTCCCAAACCAAGACAACAGGAAACTGACAGTATCCTAAGACTCCCACACCAACACAACAGGAAACTGACAGTATCCTAAGACTCCCACACCAACACAACAGGAAACTGACAGTATCCTAAGACTCCCACACCAACACAACAGGAAACTGACAGTATCCTAAGACTCCCACACCAACACAACAGGAAACTGACAGTATCCTAAGACTCCCACACCAACACAACAGGAAACTGACAGTATCCTAAGACTTCCACACCAACACAACAGGAAACTGACAGTATCCTAAGACTCCCACACCAACACAACAGGAAACTGACAGTATCCTAAGACTCCCACACCAACACAACAGGAAACTGACAGTATCCTAAGACTCCCACACCAACACAACAGGAAACTGACTGTATCCTAAGACTCCCACGCCAACACAACAGGAAACTGACAGTATCCTAAGACTCCCACACCAACACAACAGGAAACTGAGAGTATCCTAAGACTCCCAGACCAACACAACAGGAAACTGACAGTATCCTAAGACTCCCAAACCAACACAACAGGAAACTGACAGTATCCTAAGACTCCCACGCCAACACAACAGGAAACTGACAGTATCCTAAGACTCCCACGCCAACACAACAGGAAACTGACAGTATCCTAAGACTCCCACACCAACACAACAGGAAACTGACAGTATCCTAAGACTCCCACACCAAGACAACAGGAAACTGACAGTATCCTAAGACTCCCACACCAACACAACAGGAAACTGACAGTATCCTAAGACTCCCACGCCAACACAACAGGAAACTGACAGTATCCTAAGACTCCCACACCAACACAACAGGAAACTGAGAGTATCCTAAGACTCCCAGACCAACACAACAGGAAACTGACAGTATCCTAAGACTCCCAAACCAACACAACAGGAAACTGACAGTATCCTAAGACTCCCACGCCAACACAACAGGAAACTGACAGTATCCTAAGACTCCCACGCCAACACAACAGGAAACTGACAGTATCCTAAGACTCCCACACCAACACAACAGGAAACTGACAGTATCCTAAGACTCCCACGCCAACACAACAGGAAACTGACAGTATCCTAAGACTCCCACACCAACACAACAGGAAACTGACAGTATCCTAAGACTCCCACGCCAACACAACAGGAAACTGACAGTATCCTAAGACTCCAACACCAACACAACAGGAAACTGACAGTATCCTAAGACTCCCACACCAAGACAACAGGAAACTGACAGTATCCTAAGACTCCCACGCCAACACAACAGGAAACTGACAGTATCCTAAGACTCCCACGCCAACACAACAGGAAACTGACAGTATCCTAAGACTCCCACACCAACACAACAGGAAACTGACAGTATCCTAAGACTCCCACGCCAACACAACAGGAAACTGACAGTATCCTAAGACTCCCACACCAAGACAACATGAAACTGACAGTATCCTAAGACTCCCACACCAACACAACAGGAAACTGACAGTATCCTAAGACTCCCACACCAAGACAACAGGAAACTGACAGTATCCTAAGACTCCCACACCAACACAACAGGAAACTGACAGTATCCTAAGACTCCCACGCCAACACAACAGGAAACTGACAGTATCCTAAGACTCCCACACCAACACAACAGGAAACTGACAGTATCCTAAGACTCCCACACCAACACAACAGGAAACTGACAGTATCCTAAGACTCCCACGCCAACACAACAGGAAACTGACAGTATCCTAAGACTCCCACACCAAGACAACAGGAAACTGACAGTATCCTAAGACTCCCACGCCAACACAACAGGAAACTGACAGTATCCTAAGACTCCCACGCCAACACAACAGGAAACTGACAGTATCCTAAGACTCCCACACCAACACAACAGGAAACTGACAGTATCCTAAGACTCCCACACCAACACAACAGGAAACTGACAGTATCCTAAGACTCCCACACCAAGACAACGTTCGCCCTGCGAAAACATTACGAGTATATCATTAAGTTTCTCATTGTCTTGCCTTCTTTTACTAATAGAGTAATTTTTCTGATAATTACAATTTATCAAACAAGTGAGTTAAACAAACACAAAACCCCTTTCAAAAGAACAAAGCGAAGGCTTTCGAAGTTTCAAGCCCTTATTTCTCCGATTAACCTCGCCGCACTTTATAACCATTTATGTAGAGACATTAGTAAGCTTTCGAATAGGAACCTTCCCCTTGCCAGGACTTTCCAACCGATTTAAAGATATTTACTAAAAAATACGAAGATCCCAAAATTTTTCATGTCTACTCATAAAATATTTTTTTGGAATACTTTCTTCACTCCAAATGTAATCAACATCTTAGTTTAGATGAGTTTTAAACACATAGAACACATTTAAATGGGATCCCACGATTTCATGCACCCAAACCGCAAAATGAGTTTGTTCCACTTATCTCAATAACTGTTACAGATATCGCCTTCAAAATGGTTTCATTTGTTATCGTATGTTAAGGAACATATTACGCGAGTATCTGCAAGCATATAAACCCGGAAACGTAACCGTTTCGGTTCCCCCCCCCAAATTTCGTGCCAAAGCGCATGTTCCAGAGGGCGGATTCTGCTGGCTAACGAACTTGACGTTTCAAATTGGACGATTTTCGTACCAAAGTTCATTAAAATCGGACCATTTTTGAGCCTGTGAAATAGCGGTATATATATGTATATATATATATATATATATATATATATATATATATATATATATATATACTGTTATAAAAGTTTTAACATCTCCCTTGGGGGTTGAAAAATACCCCACGCCGCGCGAGCCGCCGCCTGAAAATTCAGCCTTGGCGCGCATGTCTATTCGGAAGTAACGAGTTCGAAACTGTCAATTACAGAAGAGTGAATTGTCAGAAATCGCCATTTTCTTTCCAGTGTTGTCTAGGTGAATTGCCTAGGTGGAGATTAGAAAGCCAACAAAACATTC
This sequence comes from Gonocerus acuteangulatus, assembly GCA_946811695.1. Taxonomy (NCBI): domain Eukaryota; kingdom Metazoa; phylum Arthropoda; class Insecta; order Hemiptera; family Coreidae; genus Gonocerus; species Gonocerus acuteangulatus. The sequence continues at coordinate 97,045,766 of OX328127.1, read as the reverse complement.
TTCTTTTATCGCGAACGAATTTTCTTAAACCTTTGTATGTTTGCCTAAATTATAGCCTTATTTTCTCAGAATTTGGACAAATATTATCATATAAGATCTATTTTCTTAATTTCTGATGAAGATGTAGGTAGTACAACTCTGGGCTTCTAGAAGCCATTAACCAATTTTTTTTTAAGTTTGGTGTGTTTCCATAGTTGATTATTTTTATTTGCAAATTGCTTTTTATCACATGCATTTGCTTAAAAAAAAATATGTCTTCAACATTAACCCATGAATCTGCACAGAACTTTAATAATTTAAATACTTTTAGTTCTTACCCTAAAATCATCTATATGTGACATACAAAAATTTTGTGTTTATCTTAATTATAGCCTTATATTCTCAGAATTTGGACAAATATCATATATTAGTAAGTAATTTGAAGGTAAAAATGCAGTTTCACGCCCTCGAAACCAATTTCTTTCAAATATTGTTCAATAACGTATTTTGATGCACTAAACACGAATACGTTAAAAAAAATCCTTTTCATTTAACTAGGAAAGAAGTTATTAAGCACTAAATTTCACTATTATGCAGGTTATAAGAGCTAATGTAAACAACTAAATTTGTGACGATTTTAAGGCATAAATGCCGACTTTAAGGCATACATGCTATGCGTTTCCGCTCGCTACGCTCGCTCAAGAAGATAACAAAACCCCAGTCAATCCAACTCGCTAAAATTAATAGAATTCTAATAGAATAGAGTATTAAGCACTAAAGTTCACTTTTAGGAAGGTTATAAAACTAGGCGTCATCAGCGTATTTGTAAACACGCGCATGCGTAGATATGTAACGTTGGGAAACAGAGAACTCTCATTTGAAATGTTCAGAAACCATTTATTCGAAAATATTGTTAATTTTAAGGGCATCCTCACCTGTCGCTTAAGGGCATACGTGCTATGCGTTTCCGCTCGCTCAAGAAAATAACAAAACCCCAGTCAATCCAACTCGCTAAAATTAATAGCTCTCATAACCTGCATAACAGTGAACTTTAGTGCTTAATAACTTCTTTCCTAGTTAAATGCGAAGGTTTTTTTTAACGTATTCGTGTTTAGTGCATCAAAATACGTTATTGTACAAAATTTGAAAGAAATCGGTTTTGAGGGCGTGAAACTGCATTTTTACCAATTTGAAATATTAAGTTATTGATCTGTGGACTTGTAGGTTCCCGTTAGTTCTCCATAGTTGATTTTTTTTTTTGTTGCTAATTGCATTTTATCTCATGCATTTGCTTAACATAAACTATTCCTTCAACATTAACCCATGGATCTGTACAGAACTTTAATAATTTAAATACTTATAGTTCTTTACCGTACCACCTAAAATCATCTATATGTAACGTACAAAAATGCTGTGTTTATCTAAATTATAGCCTTATATTCTCAGATTTTGGATTAATATTATATATTAGTAAGTAATTTGAAATATTAAGTATTTGATCTGTTGATTTGGAGTTTCCCGTTTGTTTTCCATAGTTAATTTTTTGTATTTGTGAATTTCATTTTATCTCATGCATTTGCTTAACATAAACTATGTCTTCAACATTAGCCCATTAACCTGCACAGAACTTTAATAATTTAAATACTTTTAGTTCTTTACCGTACCTCCTAAAATCATCTATGTATGACATGATATTTAAACATTTGGGTCATTCCATGTCAAATCAACCCAAAAAAAATAGGATTTGACCCCCATGATCTCAGATTTTAATGAAACTTGGCGTGTTCATTCTTTTCATGGATATAAGTAAGAATATAAAATAGTTTTTCTCAATCTCAAATAGTTTAATTTTATACCCTGCTAAAGTATTTCAAATTTTGCAGTTATCATCGATTGGACAAAGGAAGTGCACTTAGTTCTAGAATATAAATCATACCTATCGACCAATGTTGATGACATTTTCTATGACAATACTTCAATAAATATGGAAGCCAGAAAAAAAAATAATATAAGCATAAAGTAATTACAAATGTTCTGAAAAAATCCTGAAGTGGTAAAATGCATTTTGTAAAAATTAAATATGGCGTTCCACACTAAGTGGAATATCATCAAACGATAAAAAGAAAATCACTAAAATATTTTTTTATTATTATTCTAAAAGGTATACACTATCACATGAAAAAATAAAATGTATGGTTTCTTTCACTCTTTAATTTTTTTCCCCGTTAAATACAAAAAATTGTTCAATTCAAATTTTAGCTAGCATAAGACGTGAGAGAATGACATTCACTCACGTCTTACACAACATAAACGAACCATCACTAATAAAGAAATAGATAAATCTGCACTTGCAAAACACGCCATTACACAAAAACACACTTTTAACTTCGACGACACGAAAATTCTTTCTACACAACGTAACAAAAAAAGACTACAGATCTCGGAATGTGTAAACATAAACTTAAACAAAAACAATATAAATTACAAAACTGACCAACAAGGCATTTCTCCTATGTACGCTAATATTTTCCAAATACTCGCCCGACCACCTACCTAGATTTTTACCTTGCCCCTTGGGTATCCTTCCATTAACACCTTTTTCTCCTTTCCTGTCATAAAATGTCATAAACATCTGTTTGATCCTACCGCCCGTTTCCCCCACCTCTTGCTGTTTCCAGTTACATATACCCCTTGCAGATTCCTTTTTTCCTTAGACACTTTCACAATGGTTACTTAATTGCCAACCCTGGTCTTCCTCTGCCGCTCGGCATTTCCATTGGTATGTAGTATCTTATTTCTTTGTAAAATTAATTAATGTTACTATTAGCTACTATATTTGTCATTGGTATATAGTTCTCTTATTTCTTTGTAAAATCAATTAATGTTACTAATTACTATTAAAATCAATTACTGTACCTATTTTCTTTTTCATTCTACTCATTCTAAGAATTTTAAGACGTTATGTTCTGTTATAAGTTAAACTGTATCTATAGTTCTGTTGCCTATCACAATTATAAATTTTTCTTGTTTGTTTCTGTATTAATTTCTTTTTTTGTCATTTTAGCTGACGAAGGCTACCAATGAGTAGCCGAAATGTCCGAAATATAGATTTTTTTAAAACAAAATCATATTGAGGTTTATTTAGCCGAATCCCAACCATTCCATCTGTATTTAATATTAGTGTTTTATTAAATTATTCAATATTTTCTTAATCAGCTATTTTTTGACTTAGAGGTTTGCCTCCGCCTCAAAAGTTGCATTATTTAATAAGATTCAAAATGGTACCTCGTAGTTTAAGAAAAAAATCTATTTGAATCTATTTTTTTCTGATTCCTAATTCAAAACCAATAAATGTGCTTTAGATTGAAGCAGCCCCCCCCCATCATCCCTCCCAAACAACATGACGCAAGCCCATCTACCAAATATTAACTCACTCTGATTTCAAATGGATGGTTGCCCTGCTGATAATGGACGAGTGGTGATGGAATGGCTGAACACTGAATTCCCTAATCGTTGTATCGGCCACTATGGACCAGTTCGTTTGCCTCCTGATCTGAATCTTCTAGATTTCCATGTATTGGGAACATTGAAGAGTAGAGTATACTCAGAGCCCGTAACGACGAAGGGGGAACTCATCAACAGGATCCAGGAGCAGAGTCAGCTCATGAGAACTCATCAACAGGATCCAGGAGCAGAGTCAGCTCATGAGAACTCATCAACAGGATCCAGGAGCAGTGCCAGCTCATGAGAACTCAAAGACAAGATTCAGTTAGACGTTAAGCTTATATTTGTAGATATTTTGAAAATCGACTAGACAAATAGTTATTAGTCCACAGTAATAACCATTATTCTCTCACCCATAGATTTCTATAGATTTTTCCTAGGAAAAAAAGGTAACATTTTAAAGCAACTTTTGAGGCTGGCTTTCATTTAAATGTTTTTTTTTTTTCGCTTTTTTCCTGCAGGAGAGTTTTTTTTTGTATAAAATTTCAAATTATTGAAATGTGTAACCCAGATAACTTCTAAGCAGAAATTTTATTAAATAGAATACAATTAATATTACAAATCTATATATATAAAAATCACGTGTCTGTTTGTTTGTTCCTTATACAAATCCACACTGTTTGACTGATATTGACCAAACTTCGAACATAGATACGTCTTGATCCGGGAAATCTCGTAGTCTAGCTCAAAATCTTCTAGGATTCACAGTTCGGGAGTTACGCCTTCGAAAATGTCATTTATGAAGGAGTAAATTCTCCGAAGTAGCCATTTTCTTCCAGTGTTGCAACTTCTTCAAAGAAGAACAGCAATATAGATGGAAATTAGCAAACCAACAAAACTCATTTTTTTTTTCTTAAGTTTTACTTTTTTTTAAGTTATACTTATATTTAAAGTTTTATTTTAACTTCTTTTAAAGTTTAACCTATTCTCAAAATAACCTTATATTCTCAGAATTTGGAGAAAAATCATATTTCTGTTTAAGAAGTATATATCAAGTAAGACAACACTGGGCTCCTAGGTGTTATTCAGTTTTGCGACAGAATTAAGCTTGCAAATACATTTAAACGGTTTAAGTTTTTAACAAATCTTTTTTGAAACATTTCGTTAAAACTTTGTTTTAAAACATTTCAGTTTTAACCTTTGTTTGTTTAATTACAAATTACAATTTAAATTACATTACGTTTGCAAACGTGTGTATCAAACTTTTTTAACTTTGAACTTTTTTAACTTTGAACATTTTTAAGTCTACCTTTTAGCCTTTTAAGTCTATCTTAAAGTAATAAAAAGTAAATATATCGTATAACATAAATTTATGTCTGTAGGACAACACTGGGCTTAGCAGCCATTTTTCTTTTGCTATAAAACATTTACGTTTTAAGCTTGAAAAATGTTTCTTTTTTTAGCCTTAGTGTTTATATCTAACATTCATACATCTAACTTTTTAAGTTTCATGAAACTTTTTTAAGTGTCTGCAAACTTTTTAAGTTTTCAAACGTGCGTTAATCAAACTTCATAAAGTTTGCAAAAGTGTCTGTATCAAACTTTTTTAAGTTTGGTGTTTTCATTTATCTTATAACCATGTAAGTCAAGTAAGTAGAACTATAAGTTTAACTTCCATTCCCTTTGTTTACTATTTTTGTTACTATTCCATTTTATTGCTTATTAAAAACTATGCCTTTAATAATTAATTTATGCCTCCGTTTTATCACATGCATTTGCTTAGTAAAAGCTTGCAAATGCATTTAAACGGTTTATGTTTTTAACAAATCTTTTTCGAAACATTTCGTTAAAACTTTGTTTTAACCTTTGTTTGTCTATTTTCATCTTTTAGTTATGCCATACATGGTGTTAATATAGAATATAGAAGTGTTTAATTGGAAAATTAACCAATAAGAGAATTAAAATTATGAGATGTGACAATGGTAAGGAATATTTAAATAGTATGATTTATGCTTTTACAAAGAATAAGATTATCTAAATTTATCCATGCCCTCATATATTCACAAATTAAAGAGAACTGCTGGCCAATTTTATAGAACAATTATGAATATATGTCATTGTTTACTGGCAGAATCTATTCTTGTAAAAAAGTTTTGGCCAAAAATTGTTTGTGGAGCAACTTATTTGAAAAATCGCACTTTAGCTAAAACCATTGAGAATAAAACATCCTATAAAATATATTTGGAAAGAAACCAGATGTTTCTAAGTTACGTTTATATGGTAGTAAAGTTGTTCTTAAGAAACCAGAACAAATAACGACTTTTAAATGGGGTAAGAAGGTGAATATTTGCATTTTAATTCGTTATAGTGAAGCTCGGGAGTACTTTTGAATAATAAAATCATAGTCACTATGCATGTTGATGATGATGATTAGTTAATAGTTAGGTTAGTGGGAACTGATGAAAAATTTTAACGAAGAAAAGGAACCGGACTTGATTAATTTTTAGATGAAAGCCTTGGATAAATACAAATGTATAGTTTTAAACAAAATAATACTTGGGATTTAGTTGAAAATAAGAAAGTTGTAAATGCAAAATGTTGACCAGTTGGACATAGAGACTGCATTCTTAAATGGTAAAATCAATTCGGAAGTGTATATTTGAGGAGATTGGTATCAAAGTTGGACAACTCCATTTTTTCAATTGAAAAAAATGGAGTTGTCTAACATTTGAGTCAAATGAATATATTGGAGACATGCTTACAAACTCATTGTGTAAAGAAACATTTGAGAAATTCAGAAATATGTTAAATTTGATATTTTATATTTCATATATTGTTCATACTTCCTGCCTTAGGGAGGAACATTTTTGTCGGTTATACAATTTATAATGTGAAGTGATTTACATCTTGCTGTTTGTGTATGTAATAAATGGATATGAACTTGACATGCTTTTATGAATCTCCCACACTTTTACTACTTTTAAATCATTTCTTATCTCAACAATTTTAATTATAAAAAGGGTCAAAAGGCACATTTAATTTTAAAAATATGGTAGTAATACCCATTATGAATAACTTCCAGAAGAAATCAATTACATTCTCTTCTAGATTTGTACCAAAAATATTTACTTTATTATCATAAATTATTCCTCCAAGCCCTCAATCTTAGAACCTTTAAAAAAATATGTTCCATTAAGGAGAAGGCAGCAACCATGGAGTTTCATATCATTTTTATTGTTTCGTAACGTTTTGTCCATCGCAAGCCTAACTTAATTTCACTTTTAATATTTGAATTTATATAATTTTAATTTGCTGTCATGGAATTGTCTTTAAACTATTTCCTTCTTATTAAAATGAATTCTTTCATTTATCCCCCCCCCCAGGTGAATTGAATTTTCCATGCAATTTTCTATTAATCTAAATATGCCAAGCCTCTTTATTATTGACATATTTACACCCAGCAGTTTTATTATATTTTTATATCTGCTTTCTTTTGTCTGAGATATTTATATCGTCTGACTACTCCATTATTTAAATACGCTTGCAATTTGAGCACAATATTGTTGCAAAATCAAAAAAAAAAAAGAAAAAAAGGGCCACAAGGACCCTAAGTGGCAGGTACTATAGAGGAATCTGATTCATGACTGTACAGCACACTAGGGAGATAGTGTGGTCAGTACTATGCTCCAGCCGCCTGATTTTCCCCTAGGCTGCTTCGACACCTCAAGCCATTAGCACCCAGGGTATCCATTGGTAAATTTATTAAAGGCTGGGTTGGCCTAGGGACTGCCAGTGAGGCCAAATTCAACCCAAGAACGAAGACATTAGAAGAAAAAATCTTTATTGTTTGCTCGAGATTCCATCTCAGGTGCTCCAGTTTATTAGTCCAGTGCTCTACCACTGAGCTAACCTCGACCCCTCGCCAAATCAAATTAATCCCCCATTAATTTATTTAGTATAAGTCCTTATTGAAATTCCCAAATAGCTTCAATTCATTGTTGTCTATAGCTGCAACAAAAATATCTAAATTTGTTTTTCTTAGATACCCCTATTTCCTATGACAAAAGGGCTATCCTTAAGATTTGAAAGAGAAGCTTTAATATAACGGAAAATGTCAACAACAAAATGTGAAAGTTTACTTGGAACAAAAAGTGTTTAATACTTTCCTTTTGGCTCAATTAACATAAATCCTGCATCAATTACTTTTTCAATCAGAAAAAAAAAACCTTAGTTACAGATTATTACATGAAAAGGTATAGAACATAACATAATATTATATTTAAAAAAACAAAAACAATACAAATAAAGAATAGTTTCAGTTATACTAGATTAAAACTTATAACTAAGTAAGTATAACCTTAATTAAATGCTTCATTTTGTTGCTATTTTTTAATATATATTTATATATGGACCACACATTATTTTCTTTAAAAAATTATACACAGGCAGTTTGGTTAGGATTTTCTTTAAAGTGGTACTACAATTACATGATTCCAGTATACTTTTTAAAATAAGGGTTAATTTATTTTCCACCCCACATTCAGTGAAAATTTGAAAAATAATTTTTTTAACTGAGCTCTCAACTTATAAACTTACTTTCTCATAATTTGAACAAGTGTCATATAATCATTCATTTTAATATATAATATAAAGTAGGAGTACCATGACATGCTGGGTAACAGGTATTTAATATGAAACATGTGTAGCATGCCACACCCGGTAACACCTATTTAATATAAAGTAGGTGTAGCATGGCACACCGGGTAACAGCCAGTAAAATAAAATAAAATCCTCAAGGCATAACCAGATAATACATGTCATTGTATTTACAATAATGGTAATTATATCTAAAATGTTCTTCTGAATTCTTTCACCCTTGGTTCCTATGTGTCCCCCTATCCTTATTCAGAGCAAAAATTGTGTTTACGTACTTTGGGAACAGTTAGGGAATTCAGTGTTCAGCCTCCCGTCACCACTCGTCCATTATCAGCTGGGCAACCATCCATTTGAAATCAGAGTGAGTTAATACTTGGTTGATGGGCTTGTGTAATAAACGTCATGTAGTTTGGGAAGGATGGCACATCACCATCATCGTGTGAAATTAAAGAATTTATTCAGAATCGCTCCTTCAGTCTAAAGCACAATTATTGGTTTTGACTTAGGAATAAAAAAAAAATAGATTGAAATAGATTTTTTTCTTAAACTACGAGGTGCCATTTTGAATCTTATTAAATAATGCAACTTTTGAGGCGGAGGCAAACCTCTAAGTCAAAAAATAGCTGATTAAGAAAATATTGAATAATTGAATAAAACACTAATATTCAACACTCTCATTTATATGGCTTTTAATGTAGCTCTTAATTTACATGGTAATATTTCAATAACAGGTATTTCTCATTGGAAATTTAATGTAGATTCTAAAAATGTGGTCAATATTTACGATACATTGATCACAAATTCCGATATCACAGTTTTTCTTTAAAAAAGCCAGTTGTTTTAAAAAAAGGCAAAAGTTTGAGTAGCTCCTTTACATTTTCAGATAGTACGCTCATTTTTGCGTCCCTGAACTACAAATGATATGCCGAATAAACCCCTAAAGTTATGACATCTCAATGTGCGACACCCTGAATAATATAAAGTTGGTGTAGCATGTCGCAATCTTTACAGGAGAATGCTCTTGCCTAAAGTGATCAACTACCTTTCAGATTGGTCTTCTCTCTCTCAATAATATTTTCAAGTGTTGCAACATATTTAAATGTAAATCTACTTTGTATTTCTATTAATATATTAAAAACATACAAAATAACCTGTACTTAACGTTGTCCGTGTTTAATTCTTTAGCGATTTTATCCCATATCTGGTCTACACTTTTCGTCCTCAGATAATCCAGAAGACTTGTATTGTACAATACAGGATAATCCAGAAGACTTGTATTGTACAATACAGGATAATCCAGAAGACTTGTATTGTACAATACAGGATAATTTTGCACTCCACATATTAATCTTTCCATGATTAAATGGAATAGAGAGGAAGCTAATACAGACAGAGGACGTAGTAAACTGTGTTTCAAAAATAAAAGGCCAGAGGGACAGCCCTTGCCTCGTCGGCACCCGCGCTGGGTCCATATGCGGCTCTCCATTAGAACCTGTGATTTACAGACTCGTCCAAGCCTGTGCTTCGTCTGCCCTGGGCTGCGCCTGGCCTCAGGCCGTTGAATAATCAAACCATTCATTGTAAGGGACTGTAACGGGGGGGGGGGGGCGAAATTAATAGTAATAAGTTCTAATTAATGTATGTTCTTAGTTTAGCCAATGCTTCCTTAATGATCTCCAGGTGCCTGGTTACAAACATTTGATTCTACACCCCAGGCACGGCGGTAAGACCATACTAAATTAGCTCCCCACCCCCAAAATGTTTGTCTAGAGCCCCCTATGAAAAGGGGTGTCAAATGATCAAAGCATCGTAAGGGGCTTTAAATGATAGAACCATCGTAAGGGGCTTTAAATGATGGAACCATTGTAAGGGGCGTTAAATGATGGAACCATTGTAAGGGGCGTCAAATGATCAAACCATTGTAAGGGGTGTCAAATGATGAAACCATTGTAAGGGGCTTTAAATGATGGAACCATTGTAAGGGCCCTAAATGATGGAACCATCGGAAGGGGCTTTAAATTATGGAACCATCGTAAGGGGCGTTAAATGATAGAACCATTGTAAGGGGCTTCAAATGATCAAACCATTGTAAGGGGTGTCAAATGATGAAACCATTGTAAGGGGCTTTAAATGATGGAACCATTGTAAGGGCCCTAAATGATGGAACCATCGGAAGGGGCTTTAAATTATGGAACCATCGTAAGGGGCGTTAAATGATAGAACCATTGTAAGGGGCTTCAAATGATCAAACCATTGTAAGGGGGCGTCAAATGATCAAATCATTGTAAGGGGCGTCAAATGATCAAAGCATCGTAAGGGGCGTCAAATGATCACAGCATCGTAAGGGGCTTTAAATGATGGAACCATTGTAAGGGGTGTCAAATGATCAAACCATCGTTAGGGGCTTTAAATGATGGAACCATCGTAAGGGGCTTTAAATTATGGAACCATCGTAAGGGGCGTCAAATGATCAAACCATCGTAAGGGGCTTTAAATGATGGAACCATCGTAAGGGGCTTTAAATGATGGAACCATCGTAAGGGGCTTTAAATTATGGAACCATTGTAAGGGGCGTCAAATGATGGAACCATCGTAAGGGGCTTTAAATGATGGAACCATCGTAAGGGGCTTTAAATGATGGAACCATTGTAAGGGGCGTCAAATGATCAAACCATTGTAAGGAGCGTCAAATGATGAAACCATTGTAAGGGGCGTCAAATGATCAAACCATCGTGAGGGGCTTTAAATGATGGAACCATTGTAAGGGGCGTTAAATGATGGAACCATTGTAAGGGGCGTCAAAAAATCAAACCATTGTAAGGGGTGTCAAATGATGAAGCCATTCTAAGGGGCGTTAAATGATGGAACCATTGTAAGGGGCGTCAAAAAATCAAACCATTGTAAGGGGTGTCAAATGATGAAGCCATTGTAAGGGGCGTCAAAAAATCAAACCATTGTAAGGGGTGTCAAATGATGAAGCCATTGTAAGGGGCGTTAAATGATGGAACCATTGTAAGGGGCGTCAAAAAATCAAACCATTGTAAGGGGTGTCAAATGATGAAGCCATTGTAAGGGGCGTCAAAAAATCAAACCATTGTAAGGGGCGTTAAATGATGGAACCATTGTAAGGGGCGTCAAAAAATCAAACCATTGTAAGGGGTGTCAAATGATGAAACCATTGTAAGGAGCGTCAAAAAATCGCACCTTTGGTTCCGATCCACCGGGAAGGGCTCCCATGCATATTTCTTAAGGATCCAGTTACCGGCTGAATGTGTTAGGAATCCATTGTAATTGCCTTGGACTGCTCCGTGTTTATAGAAAGCTACATGTAAATACACCAACTCTTGAGGTTCTGAGTCATGGTTCCTAACACCTAAATCCTCGGGTGCATGTTCTTCATTTCGAGAGTGCTGCTTCTTCTACGACTACTGGTAGCGGAGCGTACTAAACCTCCATCCACTGCACATGTCGTGAGTATTCGGGTGTTTCCGTGAGGAGCCGAACACCTTTCCATCTGTTGAAGGCCGAGCTGTCAGTCTCCTCCCCAACCCCGTGTTGTGTTGGTCTCTGTTCTTGGCTCTCGACTGAATCACGTCAACAGCTGTCAGCTGTCACTACAAGGTCAGCTTCTTCCAATATATTTACATCTTGATAATGTAGTTTCCCTATGTTTTTAATATATTTATCCTATTTGACTCTATAAGTTACTAATAACGTTTGAAGCCACCGAAAGTAAGAACAATAACAGTTCCCTACCAGTCCTTCCGTTACATTGGTTGTTCAAAAAGTGTATTATCGAATTATAGGTTTTAGCTCGAGGTAGGGGCCTTACATTCCGAACCGATTATAATAACCAAAATCATCCCTTTGCTGACATTGCTTAGGTGAACGAGTCCAAGGGAATACTGGACGGTGTGTTATCAGCTGCTGTGTCATTAGCATCGGGCTGTCAGTAGGTTCCCACCCTTTATTAGGCACTCAAACCCCAAACCCTTGCGGTCACCCATCCAACATCTGTACACACCTAGACGTTGCTCTACTATGCTCTAAGCAGCTATTAAGCACATTCACTCGATGGCTTTTGCTTCTATGTACATAGATATACGAACAGACACACCCACACTCAAACTTATATATATATATATATATAGGGGCGAGGTTAGCTCAATGGTCGAGCAGTGGACTAATATGCAATGGGACCTGAGTTCAAATGCCGAGCAAGCACTAAAGATTTTTATCTTCTAGTGTCTTCGTTCATGGGTTGAAGTCGTCCTCCTTGACTGTCCCAAGGCCAACCCAGCCTTTAATTAATTTAATAATGGGTACATTGGGTGCAAATGACCCTAGCAGTCGAAGCAGCAAAGGGGAAAATCAGGCGGCCGGAGTAAAGTACTGACCACACAATCTCCCTAGTGTGCCGTATGGTAATGAATCAGATACCTCTATAGTGTTTGCACCTCAGGGCCCTCGTGACCTGTTTCGGGGCTGATTTTATATATATATATATATATATATATATATATATATGTATGTATATGTATATATACACATATACATATACATATATGTCAGTGTATGTATGTATATATACACAAATACATATACATATATGTCAGTGTATGTATTTATATATAAAATATTTTTATAAGAAAATAAATGATGTTGGTAGTATGAAATACAGCGAGGTGGGAAGATGAAGAGGTCAGAACAAGAGGTCGATAGAAGGAATTACTGCAATTAACGAATGAACGACTCATCAGCGATTTCTCTGCTCCTTGTTCATGGTAGGAATAGCAATGGGATTATCATCAAGTGTTTAACGTGGACATTTCTAGCGGGGGGGGGGGGGGGGGGGTGTTACTCTCTATGGAGGCAATCGGCTAAAATATAAATGAAACAAAATGGTCGTATTTTCTGTTAAGGATAGGATTTGCTCTAATTCTGTTGTAGACCGACTCAGAGGAACTGAGTCATCGTAGCGACATTTCGTACCGTTTTCACGTCTAGAGACATTTCATAAGCTGGGAATAGGAAGAAATAATAGTTGCAAAAACACTTAAAGTTTAATGACATCTTGAAGTATAATGAGATTCTAGGTACCACAATGTACAGCTTCATACCCTTTTAATAGAATGACTTTACTTTATTTAATCCCCCTCAGTTAATACTCGCGTCAAATTACTTCTTAAAAGTACCCTGCAGTTCAGCCAGTGCTAAAGCAGGAGTCGGGTTAAAGGGTATAAAGAGCTGGTTTACCTCCGACGGATATGAGTAACCCACCAGCAGCTTCTGCATCAGCTGCGGTGTTACGGATTCCCTATCATCAGGCCTACGCTTCTGCAAGGAGCGCTACCCGAGTACGCTGAGGCGGCTACAGAAGTTCCAGAACGGGGTCCTCCTCCGCGCACACAAGTCTCCAGAGGAAGAAACCATCCCTCCTTCATGACGAGCTGCAGCTCCCAGCAGTTCAAGATTTCATACAGAGGCGTCATATCAAATTCTACAACGGCCTCCAGTACTGCATCAACCCCCTCTTCAGGGACTCGACACCCCCTCTACTACCTTAGAGATGGCAGGGCAGCACCAGGCGGATCCTCTACTACCTTAGAGATGGCAGGGCAGCACCAGGCGGATCCTCTACTACCTTAGAGATGGCAGGGCAGCACCAGGCGGATCCTCTACTACCTTAGAGAAGGCAGGGCAGCCCCAGGCGGATCCTCTACTACCTTAGAGATGGCAGGGCAGCACCAGGCGGATCCTCTACTACCTTAGAGATGGCAGGGCAGCACCAGGCGGATCCTCTACTACCTTAGAGATGGCAGGGCAGCACCAGGCGGATCCTCTACTACCTTAGAGATGGCAGGGCAGCACCAGGCGGATCCTCTACTACCTTAGAGATGGCAGGGCAGCACCAGGCGGATCCTCTACTACCTTAGAGATGGCAGGGCAGCACCAGGCGGATCCTCTACTACCTCAGAGATGGCAGGGCAGCACCAGGCGGATCCTCTACTACCTTAGAGAAGGCAGGGCAGCACCAGGCGGATCCTCTACTACCGCAGAGATGGCAGGGCAGCCCCAGGCGGATCCTCTACTACCTTAGAGATGGCAGGGCAGCACCAGGCGGATCCTCTACTACCTTAGAGATGGCAGGGCAGCATCAGGCGGATCCTCTACTACCTTAGAGATGGCAGGGCAGCACCAGGCGGATCCTCTACTACCTTAGAGATGGCAGGGCAACACCAGGCGGATCCTCTACTACCTTAGAGATGGCAGGGCAGCACCAGGCGGATCCTCTACTACCTTAGAGAAGGCAGGGCAGCACCAGGCGGATCCTCTACTACCGCAGAGATGGCAGGGCAGCCCCAGGCGGATCCTCTACTACCTTAGAGATGGCAGGGCAGCCCCAGGCGGATCTTCTACTACCTTAGAGATGGCAGGGCAGCACCAGGCGGATCCTCTACTACCTTAGAGATGGCAGGGCAGCACCAGGCGGATCCTCTACTACCTTAGAGATGGCAGGGCAGCACCAGGCGGATCCCCTACTACCTTAGAGATGGCAGGGCAGCCCCAGGCGGATCCTCTACTACCTTAGAGATGGCAGGGCAGCCCCAGGCGGATCCTCTACTACCTTAGAGATGGCAGGGCAGCCCCAGGCGGATCCTCTACTACCTTAGAGATGGCAGGGCAGCCCCAGGCGGATCCTCTACTACCGCAGAGATGGCAGGGCAGCCCCAGGCGGATCCTCTACTACCGCAGAGATGGCAGGGCAGCACCAGGCGGATCCTCTACTACCTTAGAGATGGCAGGGCAGCACCAGGCGGATCCTCTAATACCTTAGAGATGGCAGGGCAGCACCAGGCGGATCCTCTACTACCTTAGAGATGGCAGGGCAGCACCAGGCGGATCCTCTACTACCTTAGAGATGGCAGGGCAGCACCAGGCGGATCCTCTACTACCATAGAGAAGGCAGGGCAGCACCAGGCGGATCCTCTACTACCGCAGAGATGGCAGGGCAGCCCCAGGCGGATCCTCTACTACCTTAGAGATGGCAGGGCAGCCCCAGGCGGATCCTCTACTACCTTAGAGATGGCAGGGCAGCACCAGGCGGATCCTCTACTACCTTAGAGATGGCAGGGCAGCACCAGGCGGATCCTCTACTACCTTAGAGATGGCAGGGCAGCACCAGGCGGATCCCCTACTACCTTAGAGATGGCAGGGCAGCCCCAGGCGGATCCTCTACTACCTTAGAGATGGCAGGGCAGCCCCAGGCGGATCCTCTACTACCTTAGAGATGGCAGGGCAGCCCCAGGCGGATCCTCTACTACCTTAGAGATGGCAGGGCAGCCCCAGGCGGATCCTCTACTACCGCAGAGATGGCAGGGCAGCCCCAGGCGGATCCTCTACTACCGCAGAGATGGCAGGGCAGCACCAGGCGGATCCTCTACTACCTTAGAGATTGCAGGGCAGCCCCAGGCGGATCCTCTACTACCGCAGCGATGGCAGGACAGCACCAGGCGGATCCTCTACTACCTTAGAGATGGCAGGGCAGAACCAGGCGGATCCTCTACTACCTTAGAGAAGGCAGGGCAGCACCAGGCGGATCCTCTACTACCTTAGAGATGGCAGGGCAGCACCAGGCGGATCCTCTACTACCTTAGAGATGGCAGGGCAGCACCAGGCGGATCCTCTACTACCTTAGAGAAGGCAGGGCAGCCCCAGGCGAATCCTCTACTACCTTAGAGAAGGCAGGGCAGCACCAGGCGGATCCTCTACTACCTTAGAGATGGCAGGGCAGCCCCAGGCAGATCCTCTACTACAGCAGAGATGGCAGGGCAGCCCCACGCGGATCCTCTACTACCGCAGAGATGGCAGGCAGCCCCAGGCGGATCCTCTACTACCGCAGAGATGGCAGGGCAGCACCAGGCGGATCCTCTACTACCTTAGAGAAGGCAGGGCAGCCCCAGGCGGATCCTCTACTACCTTAGAGATGGCAAGGCATCACCAGGCGGATCCTCTACTACCTTAGAGATGGCAGGGCAGCCCCAGGCGGATCCTCTACTACTTTAGAGAAGGCAGGGCAGCCCCAGGCGGATCCTCTACTACCTTAGAGATGGCAGGGCAGCCCCAGGCGGATCCTCTACTACCTTAGAGATGGCAGGGCAGCACCAGGCGGATCCTCTACTACCTTAGAGATGGCAGGGCAGCCCCAGGCGGATCCTCTACTACCTTAGAGAAGGCAGGGCAGCACCAGGCGGATCCTCTACTACCTTAGAGAAGGCAGGGCAGCCCCAGGCGGATCCTCTACTACCGCAGAGATGGCAGGGCAGCACCAGGCGGATCCTGGACCTAGTAGAAGAGGCAGCTTAATGTATATAATATATACTATTATATATTATATACATTGTCTCCCCTAGACAATTGCACATTGTCTCCCCCTAGATTTAGTATCATAGACTAAGTAGGCCAAGACCCCCCCTTTGTACATTTTAATGTACCTTATAGTTCGTAAGCCTAGAATAAGGCGTAGATTTAAGCCCGGTTCCAAGTCCCAATTCGTTGGATCTGGTGTTTCTAATTCCGACTTGCAGGAACTGCGTCATCTTAGCGCGGTTCCGTTCTTATATCTAGTGTTATTAGTAAAGGAATATTAGCAGATGTTGGTGGGGTTTGATCTTTCCTAAAAAATATAAAATAAAATCTCAAAGAGAATATAGATTAATGGATCCACAACATGAAACTGGCATACAGGCCTTGGCGACTTTCCCCAACTTCTCAACATTCGCTCTTGGAAACACTATAACAATGTTTTACATTTTCTTACCTTGTTTTAGTCAAAAACTTTTTTTACTGTTAAATCCCATTAAAATAAGCAACAAACTAACAATTGCGGTTTTTTTTTTTTTTTTTTTTTTTTTTTTTTTTTTTTTTTTTTTTTTTTTTTTTTTTTTTTTTTTTTTCTGCGAGTCCTTTTTTCTCCGATTGACATCGCCCTATCAAAAATTACATTTGAACCTTTTTTTGTAGAGAATTTAGTAACCTTTCGAACCGTAACTTCCACTTACCACCAATTCCCAACCGTTTTCGAGATATTTTAAAAAATATACGAAAATCCCCAAACGTTTCATACCTCTTAATGAATTTTCATATCGGAATCAGTTAAACCGATCGAAAACCCGCTCCGATTCAATATAAATGTAGGACAGAGTGACGTCATGCTTCAAGGACGAGGAGTCTTGATAAGGCTAGTTATTTATGCAAGAATCGAGGCTAAATATATCGATAGTGATGAGCTAAGAGCAACTCCTAAATCATGTAGGAGTATTCAAGGAATCGACGTATACAGTGACGTCACTAATACCGCTCGATTCCTGTCACATTGGCTCTCTCTCTCTATGTCCTAGTGAGATTCCTACCTCGTTGTCGGCATCTGCTACAGAAGCCCAATAGATAAAGGGTTTGAGTTAACATTAATTCTCCAACAAGATTTTTTTCTAATATCCTTAGGTATGGTGTGAGTATACTGAAACGAATTTTTCCTACTCGAAAGCCGGGGGGGGGGAGAACTTTTAGAACAGCGAACGTTTAGCACTTTTTCCAGTTTTTCTTTATTCATTTAAAACCTGTTAAAGGTTTGATAATTGACGAGACATTATTTCTAGGAACAAGAAATAAAATTATGACATCCAAGTCAAGGAAGACGCTAGTGCAGATTTCATATGGAAACTCGCTAAGACCCTTTTCATTTCATCGCATTTTGCACAATTTTGGTTCCTATTGGCCACAATTTACTTCTGATTCCATTCTAAATGTATCAAATAGCAGTGTATGCGGTATGTTGAGGGGAAGAGGGAGGCACTAAGAAATAACAGTGTATGCGGTATGTTCAGGGGAAGAGGGAGGCACTAAGAAATAACAGTGTATGCGGTATGCTGAGGGTAAGAGGGGGGCACTAAGAAATAACAGTGTATGCGGTATGTTGAGGGGAAGAGGGAGGCACTAAGAAATAACAGCGTATGCGGTATGTTGAGGGGAA
This sequence comes from Gonocerus acuteangulatus, assembly GCA_946811695.1. Classification (NCBI taxonomy): domain Eukaryota; kingdom Metazoa; phylum Arthropoda; class Insecta; order Hemiptera; family Coreidae; genus Gonocerus; species Gonocerus acuteangulatus. Next base: position 97,027,654 of record OX328127.1, on the reverse strand, counting down.
GAGGGAGGCACTAAGGAATAACAGTGTATGCGGTATGTTGAGGGGAAGAGGGGGGCACTAAGAAATAACAGTGTATGCGGTATGTTGAGGGGAAGAGGGAGGCACTAAGAAATAACAGTGTATGCGGTATGTTGAGGGGAAGAGGGAGGCACTAAGAAATAACAGTGTATGCGGTATGTTGACGGGAAGAGGGAGGCACTAAGAAATAACAGTGTATGCGGTATGTTGAGGGGAAGAGGGAGGCACTAAGAAATAACAGTGTATGCGGTATGTTGAGGGGAAGAGGGGGGCACTAAGAAATAACAGTGTATGCGGTATGTTGAGGGGAAGAGGGAGGCACTAAGAAATAACAGTGTATGCGGTATGTTGAGGGGAAGAGGGAGGCACTAAGAAATAACAGTGTATGCGGTATGTTGAGGGGAAGAGGGGGGCACTAAGAAATAACAGTGTATGCGGTATGTTGAGGGGAAGAGGGGGGCACTAAGAAATAACAGTGTATGCGGTATGTTGAGGGGAAGAGGGGGGCACTAAGAAATAACAGTGTATGCGGTATGTTGACGGGAAGAGGGAGGCACTAAGAAATAACAGTGTATGCGGTATGTTGAGGGGAAGAGGGAGGCACTAAGAAATAACAGTGTATGCGGTATGTTGAGGGTAAGAGGGGGGCACTAAGAAATAACAGTGTATGCGGTATGTTGAGGGGAAGAGGGGGGCACTAAGAAATAACAGTGTATGCGGTATGTTGAGGGGAAGAGGGAGGCACTAAGAAATAACAGTGTATGCGGTATGTTGAGGGGAAGAGGGGGGCACTAAGAAATAACAGTGTATGCGGTATGTTGAGGGGAAGAGGGAGGCACTAAGAAATAACAGTGTATGCGGTATGTTGAGGGGAAGAGGGAGGCACTAAGAAATAACAGTGTATGCGGTATGTTGAGGGGAAGAGGGAGGCACTAAGAAATAACAGTGTATGCGGTATGTTGAGGGGAAGAGGGGGGCACTAAGAAATAACAGTGTATGCGGTATGTTGAGGGGAAGAGGGAGGCACTAAGAAATAACAGTGTATGCGGTATGTTGAGGGGAAGAGGGAGGCACTAAGAAATAACAGTGTATGCGGTATGTTGAGGGGAAGAGGGGGGCACTAAGAAATAACAGTGTATGCGGTATGTTGAGGGGAAGAGGGGGGCACTAAGAAATAACAGTGTATGCGGTATGTTGAGGGGAAGAGGGGGGCACTAAGAAATAACAGTGTATGCGGTATGTTGAGGGGAAGAGGGGGGCACTAAGAAATAACAGTGTATGCGGTATGTTGAGGGGAAGAGGGAGGCACTAAGAAATAACAGCGTATGCGGTATGTTGAGGGGAAGAGGGAGGCACTAAGAAATAACAGCGTATGCGGTATGTTGAGGGGAAGAGGGGGGCACTAAGAAATAACAGCGTATGCGGTATGTTGAGGGGAAGAGGGGGGCACTAAGAAATAACAGTGTATGCGGTATGTTGAGGGTAAGAGGGGGGCACTAAGAAATAACAGTGTATGCGGTATGTTGAGGGGAAGAGGGGGGCACTAAGAAATAACAGTGTATGCGGTATGTTGAGGGGAAGAGGGGGGCACTAAGAAATAACAGTGTATGCGGTATGTTGAGGGGAAGAGGGGGGCACTAAGAAATAACAGTGTATGCGGTATGTTGAGGGGAAGAGGGGGGCACTAAGAAATAACAGTGTATGCGGTATGTTGAGGGGAAGAGGGAGGCACTAAGAAATAACAGTGTATGCGGTATGTTGAGGGGAAGAGGGGGGCCTAAGAAATTTAGACTGATACCTGTGTCCGAGAAATTGTTATCACTGTACTTGTATATTTGTTCAGAGAATTAACAAAATTAGAAAGATATTGTAAATAGTAAATTAAAAACATGGATATACATTTATTCACTGATACGAGTCTTTATTGAGTGAAATGATGTTAAGCTAATGGAATTAAATAAGGTTTTTATTCCTTTTGAAGGCCCAGGTTGGGGCTCGTCGTCAGATGGAGAATCTTCTAGTACATTATTATTAAACACCATTAAATTCTGCGTCATATGAGCTGCTCAAAGTTCAAATTCCGACACGTAAAATTGCCTCAATAGCCAAAATGTTGAAAGAACATTTCTGTTTTCCTCATTTTCGCTCAATAGAGACACACAAATTTGAAAATTGGTCAAATTTTTAAATTTTTTATATTGCGAAACCCGTGAAAAACAGCAAGTATTCAATTTAAAAAGTCATATTTTACTCAATTTGTAGAGATATGTATTTTCGAGTGCTGCGTTTAATAAATTAACAGAAACTACTTTATCACAATTTGCGCTAATAACTGATAAATTTCGACAGTTTCACAAGAGCTATTAGATAGATATCACTGTTAATGTTAATGTTACGTGATATCACAAACTTTTGAACAACTCTCTGCAGAAGATAATAAGAGTAAACTCGGTTTTCCTGAAATAATCGCATTAATTCATTTTATTAGGCTGTGCAGAAATACGGCCGAGTACGGTGATGAAATTTATAAGGCATTAACTTCACATCTAACTGTCAGGGAAAACTATGCTAAGAGGATAGCTAAGTACCGCTTTTTTATCTACACCAAAAACATAAAAGCCATATCTACACCAAAAACATAAAAGCCATATCTACACCAAAAACATAAAAGCCATATCTACACCAAAAACATAAAAGCCATATCTACACCAAAAACATAACACCCATATCTACACCAAAAACATAAAAGCCATATCTACACCAAAAACATAAAAGCCATATCTACACCAAGAAAATAAAAGCCATATCTACACCAAGAACATAAAAGCCATATCTACACCAAAAACATAAAAGCCATATCTACACCAAAAACATAAAAGCCATATCGAGTGGACTTTGACAAGACCGTCACCCCGGGTCTAGTTACAACAATACAGTTCTACCAACATTCCATTCTGCAAATTCAAATTATCTTAACAAAAACTTAATCTTTAGGTATTATTTTTTTTTATTTAAATTAAAATCAACGACAATTGATGAACTCAGGAACTGCGTCATCTTAGCTCGGTTCTGTTCATAACCCTAGTGTCATTAGCAAAGGAGTAGAAGAGTTATTGGTAAGTTTTCTTTCGTGAAAAATATGAAATCTTTCGTGAAAAATTTAAAATGACATCCCAAAGAGAAGGAAGATTTAAGGCGCCACAACAGGAAACTGATAGTATTCTAAGCGGAAATGACTCCCCCCCCCCCACCTTCTCAACGTTCGCCATCGGAAACACTATTACCAATACGTTTCTCATTTTCATATCTCATTTTATTAAAATGCTAATTTTACCATTATATGCAATTAAAAAAATAACAGATTAAAAAGTTAGGTAAACCGTAAAAAAACAACACGTTGAAAATAACAAAACTAACAATTTTGGTTGAGAGAAGATGGTTGACCGTTGATGATGCGAAGGTAGGGATTGTAAAAACAAGCAGGACAGATTTAATACTAACATATACATATATCTATATATCTATCTCTCTATATATATATATATATATATATATATATATACATATATATATATATATATGTATATATATATATATATATATATATGTATATACATATATATGTATATATGTGTATATGAAAAAAAACAACATAATATACAGCTAGAAGAAGAATGTGCTATAGTAGTGCTTGGATCAGAAATACATGGAGACAGAATAACAATATGGGCTTACCGATGAGAAGATTGAGAACTATACCTCACAGATGCGGGAACATTTCTGACTGGGGGGGGGGTTCTGGACCGCCCAATGAACAGAGTACATAGGATATGAAAGAAAGAGCGGCGTAGTAAAGTTAGATGTCATAAAATGTTGTGTTAATGGAAAGGGAGGCAGGTATAAAGGGCTATATTGCAGGCGGTATAGGGGATTAGGATGGAGTTTTTAATAAATGGAAGATGTTGGAGTAGGTAGAGGAGATGACTCCTTTATCAATTTTGGAAGGCAGAGGAGTATCGCCTGACCTTAAAAATACAATCTCTTCGTTATTGTCAAATAACTCAATCCAAATCCAAGTGGGAATAAATAAAACAGGTTTCATCAATGTGAAACGAGGAGTTCCTCAAGGAGGCCCGCTGTCCCCAACCCTCTTTATTACAGCCATAGATCACCTGTATAAAGAAATTTGTGACCCGCAATTCGCTAACCGCTTTGGTTATGAGGTGAAGGAAAGTATGAATAGAGTCATCCTGACAGGATTTGCTAATGATCAAGCAGTAACGGCATGTAATAAAAAATCAGCAGAAAGGGTAGTTGAAGTAATCGTTCGGACGTGTAAAGAAATTGGCTTGTGCATAAACTCGAGCAAAAGCATTCCAATAATTGTTGAGAAGGGAATTCTCTGTAAGGACGAGCTCGCTCTGGAAAACGGAGAAAATTTTACAGTGTGAACAAATAAAATATTTAGGATGGTCGTTCGATTCAGAAATTGCTTTTAACCCTTTAAGGGGCAGAGACGGCTTAAGCCGTCGTAAGTTCAACAATTCGTTCGCGGCGCCGATTCTAATAGCTTGTTGCTCTAATTGATATCCTGGGACTGTAACTATTTACAACCCTTCCAGCTCCTTTCTACCCCTTGACAGCCCAGATAGCGGTACTTTCTACCCCTTGACAGCCCACATAGCGGTACTTTCTACCCCTTGGTAGCCCACATAGCGGTACTTTCTACCCCTTGGTAGCCCACATAGCGGTACTTTCTACCCCTTGACAGCCCACATAGCGGTACTTTCTACCCCTTGGTAGCCCACATAGCGGTACTTTCTACCCCTTGACAGCCCACATAGCGGTACTTTCTACCCCTTGACAGCCCACATTGCGGTACTTTCTACCCCTTGACAGCCCACATTGCGGTACTTTCTACCCCTTGACAGCCCACATTGCGGTACTTTCTACCCCTTGACAGCCCACATAGCGGTACTTTCTACCCCTTGGCAGCCCACATAGCGGTACTTTCTACCCCTTGGCAGCCCACATAGCGGTACTTTCTAACCCTTGACAGCCCACATATCGGTACTTTCTACCCCTTGGCAGCCCACATAGCGGTACTTTCTACCCCTTGACAGCCCACATAGCGGTACTTTCTACCCCTTGGCAGCCCACATAGCGGTACTTTCTACCCCTTGACAGCCCACATAGGGGTACTTTCTACCCCTTGACAGCCCACATAGCGGTACTTTCTACCCCTTGACAGCCCACATAGCGGTACTTTCTACCCCTTGACAACCCACATAGCGGTACTTTCTACCCCTTGACAGCCCACATATCGGTACTTTCTACCCCTTGACAGCCCACATAGCGGTACTTTGCTGTCTTCCGGCACCTAGCGTACCCAAACATAGCGGTACTTTGTAGTCTTCCGGCACCTAGCTTACCCAAACATAGCGGTACTTTGTCGTCTTCCGGCACCTAGCGTACCCAAACATAGCGGTACTTTGTCGTCTTCCGGCAACTAGCGTACCCAAACATAGGGGTACTTTGTCGTCTTCCGGCACCTAGCGTACCCAAACATAGCGGTACTTTGTCGTCTTCCGGCACCTAGCGTACCCAAACATAGCGGTACTTTGTCGTCTTCCGGCACCTAGCGTACCCAAACATAGCGGTACTTTGTCGTCTTCCGGCACCTAGCGTACCCAAACATAGCGGTACTTTGTCGTCTTCCGGCACCTAGCGTACCCAAACATAGCGGTACTTTGTCGTCTTCCGGCACCTAGCGTACCCAAACATAGCGGTACTTTGTCGTCTTCCGGCACCTAGCGTACCCAAACATAGCGGTACTTTGTCGTCTTACGGCACCTAGCGTACCCAAACATAGCGGTACTTTGTCGTCTTCCGGCACCTAGCGTACCCAAACATAGCGGTACTTTGTCGTCTTACGGCACCTAGCGTACCCAAACATAGCGGTACTTTGTCGTCTTCCGGCACCTAGCGTACCCAAACATAGCGGTACTTTGTCGTCTTCCGGCACCTAGCGTACCCAAACATAGCGGTACTTTGTCGTCTTACGGCACCTAGCGTACCCAAACATAGCGGTACTTTGTCGTCTTACGGCACCTAGCGTACCCAAACATAGCGGTACTTTGTCGTCTTACGGCACCTAGCGTACCCAAACATAGCGGTACTTTGTCGTCTTACGGCACCTAGCGTACCCAAACATAGCGGTACTTTGTCGTCTTACGGCACCTAGCGTACCCAAACATAGCGGTACTTTGTCGTCTTCCGGCACCTAGCGTACCCAAACATAGCGGTACTTTGTCGTCTTCCGGCACCTAGCGTACCCAAACATAGCGGTACTTTGTCTTCTTACGGCACCTAGCGTACCCAAACATAGCGGTACTTTGTCGTCTTCCGGCACCTAGCGTACCCAAACATAGCGGTACTTTGTAGTCTTCCGGCACCTAGCGTACCCAAACATAGCGGTACTTTGCTGTCTTACGGCACCTAGCGTACCCAAACATAGCGGTACTTTGTCGTCTTCCGGCACCTAGCGTACCCAAACATAGCGGTACTTTGCTGTCTTACGGCACCTAGCGTACCCAAACATAGCGGTACTTTGTCGTCTTCCGGCACCTAGCGTACCCAAACATAGCGGTACTTTGTAGTCTTCCGGCACCTAGCGTACCCAAACATAGCGGTACTTTGTAGTCTTCCGGCACCTAGCGTACCCAAACATAGCGGTACTTTGTCGTCTTCCGGCACCTAGCGTACCCAAACATAGCGGTACTTTGTAGTCTTCCGGCACCTAGCGTACCCAAACATAGCGGTACTTTGTCGTCTTCCGGCACCTAGCGTACCCAAACATAGCGGTACTTTGTAGTCTTCCGGCACCTAGCGTACCCAAACATAGCGGTACTTTGTAGTCTTCCGGCACCTAGCGTACCCAAACATAGCGGTACTTTGTCGTCTTCCGGCACCTAGCGTACCCAAACATAGCGGTACTTTGTAGTCTTCCGGCACCTAGCGTACCCAAACATAGCGGTACTTTGTCGTCTTCCGGCACCTAGCGTACCCAAACATAGCGGTACTTTGTAGTCTTCCGGCACCTAGCGTACCCAAACATAGCGGTACTTTGCTGTCTTACGGCACCTAGCGTACCCAAACATAGCGGTACTTTGTCGTCTTCCGGCACCTAGCGTACCCAAACATAGGGGTACTTTGTCGTCTTCCGGCAACTAGCGTACCCAAACATAGGGGTACTTTGTCGTCTTCCGGCACCTAGCGTACCCAAACATAGCGGTACTTTGCTGTCTTACGGCACCTAGCGTACCCAAACATAGCGGTACTTTGTCGTCTTCCGGCACCTAGCGTACCCAAACATAGCGGTACTTTGTCGTCTTACGGCACCTAGCGTACCCAAACTCGCCTCACCCTCTGAAGCGTTATCAGTGATTTCCTTCCACAGAAGCACATCTACCTTCAACAATGTACCTAAAAAATTGTATATCTATATGAAATACTATTGCTTGTTACTTTATCTTTCTAGAATATGTCGCTAGGATGTTATTGATAATTGTTTAGACGAAAGTATGTGTTTTGTGCTGTAGTGAGACAGGATATGCATTAAATATGGATATTTACACCGGAAAGTATGGGTTTTGTGCTGTAGTGAGACAGGATATGCATTAAATATGGATATTTACACCGGAAAGTATGGGTTTTGTGCTGTAGTGAGACAGGATATGCATTAATTATGGATATTTACACCGGAAAGTATGGGTTTTGTGCTGTAGTGAGACAGGATATGCATTAAATATGGATATTTACACCGGAAAGTATGGGTTTTGTGCTGTAGTGAGACAGGATATGCATTAATTATGGATATTTACACCGGAAAGTATGTGTTTTGTGCTGTAGTGAGACAGGATACGCAATAAATATGGATATTTACACAGGGAAGAGCGGGAAACCACATCCTAATTTAGGCCTAAGAGAACGGATTGTTTTTATAAGAGTTGATCTATTTCCTTATAGCATCATGTAATTATAAATGTCTCAAAGAGTAGAAATATTTCTTCGCAAATTTTAATTTGAGTAAACGCGCTATTGATCAAATGTTATAGAAATTCAGAAAATAAGTAAGCAAAGAATCCAGAGACCACGGCAACTAACACATGTAAGAAATACCATTATAAGCGTGAAAGATCGCGGCCGCAACGTGGGAAATGCCTAGACGTGTGTCATGCGGGTTTGCATTCATGTTCATATTACGTAGATCCTTAAAGCGTACAAACGGCTCAGGCCGTTTTAAAAAATTAAAAAGTTTAATTTTGCAATAAATGGGCTATGAGGTGTGTTTTAGCAACCAAAAGGAGTCATTTTTTTGTATGAGTTTTTTTTTAATTTGTTTTCCGATGATTGCGCCTTAAAGGTTTAAAGAAGATTCAGTACGCACATTGACAAGCAATTTAGAGCTACTGACATCCTCAAATCTGTTGAAGCCCCATCAAAAACTGAATATCATTAATCAGTATAATTTCCCTTGTCGGGGCCTCCCGTGGTCTAGTGGCTAGCGCCTTAGATTCATAAGCGGGAGATGGTGGGTTCGATCCCCACCGGCGACAGGAATTTTCTCATCCCACGGCTCGTTGGGAAAATTCCTGGCTGCACCCTGGATGTCGGCGCTAATGGCCCAGATTTGTCGAAGCACCGTAAAAAAAAAAAAATCACTTGTCTCGCCTATTCATTCCAAACAGTCCCTCTCATTAAACTTCCTCAGTCCTTGTTGGAAGGTGTGGATGCCATAATTCGAAGGAGTGTGAAGGCAATAATAGGTCTACCTGCCAATGCTTGCAATGGACTGCTGTTTGCACCACGTCGATACAGGGGACATGGTTTGCTTCGATGCTCCGTTGTAGCATTGGTCCATTGCTCAAAAGCTCGACGGTGTTTCCGACGAATTATTTCAATGTTTTTTTGATTACACTAAGGAGTCGTTCGAATGTGCCCAAAGACTCGAAATTCCAACGGACGTTATCAGCTACACGCAGAGCATAAAGAAGCTGAGGCAGACCTTGAGAGAAAACTCTTTCTCTGAATGGGCTAACTGGAAGTGGCAGGTCATTGGAGTCCGACACTTCAAAGACTGTCCAAAAGCAAATAAGTTCATTTACAACAGAGAAGTTTTATCGGGCTCAGAATGGATAATTGCATTAAAAATTAATAGTAATTATGCACCGCTTCGAGCTGTTCCTCGGATTAGCAGTGAACCAAGGGATGTTGGTCTCCTTTGTTGCAGATGTGGCAAAGAGAAAGAAACGCCAGCACATCTGCTGGGAAGTTGCGACCAACACATGCTTCTGGTTACACGTAGCCATAACAACGTGAAGCATACACTCATGGAGCTTATGAAAGATAATGGGTACGACTGCTTCGAGGGGGTTTACAGCATTGACGATGAAGGCTCCACAATATACGCAGACATCGTTGCATTCAAACGGAAAACCAAAACGGCTCTAATCTTAGACCCAACAATTCGTTATGAAGGCAATGATAACAATCAAAGCCAAAACATAAACAGAGAGAAGCAAGCCATCTACGAGTGGTCCATGCAATAGTATTCATAGACAGGTTCAGTATGTCTTGCAGATTCTCTAATTCATTTAGAACATCTTGATGGACTGAGAGTCTTCCAGGACTACCCGACACACCCTCCCATCCATGTAGAGTAGACCTAGATAGAGTCAGCATAGGCCACCCGTCTCTTCATCATGCAATAGTATTCATAGACAGGTTCAGTATATCTTGCAGATTCTCTAATTCATTTAGAACATCTTGATGGACTGAGAGTCTACCAGGACTATCCGACACACCCTCTCATCCATATAGAGTAGACCTAGATAGAGTCAGCATAGGCCACCCGTCTCTTCATCATGCAGTAGTATTCATAGACAGGTTCAGTATATCTTGCAGATTCTCTAATTCATTTAGAACATCTTGATGGACTGAGAGTCTACCAGTAGTTGGGACTATCCGACACACCCTCTCATCCATGTAGAGTAGACCTAGATAGAGTCAGCATAGGCCACCCATCTCTTCATCATGCAATAGTATTCATAGACAGGTTCAGTATATCTTGCAGATTCTCTAATTCATTTAGAACATCTTGATGGACTGAGAGTCTTCCAGGACTACCCGACACACCTTCCCATCCATGTAGAGTAGACCTAGATAGAGTCAGCATAGGCCACCCATCTCTTCATCATGCAATAGTATTCATAGACAGGTTCAGTATATCTTGCAGATTCTCTAATTCATTTAGAACATCTTGATGGACAGAGAGTCTACCAGTAGTTGGGACTACCCGACACACCCTCCCATCCATGTAGAGTAGACCTAGATAGAGTCAGCATAGGCCACCCGTCTCTTCATCATGCAATAGTATTCATAGACAGGTTCAGTATATCTTGCAGATTGTCTAATTCATTTAGAACATCTTGATGGACTGAGAGTCTACCAGTAGTTGGGACTACCCGACACACCCTCCCATCCATGTAGAGTAGACTTAGATAGAGTCAGCATAGGCCACCCGTCTCTTCATCATGCAATAGTATTCATAGACAGGTTCAGTATATCTTGCAGATTGTCTAATTCATTTAGAACATCTTGATGGACTGAGAGTCTACCAGTAGTTGGGACTACCCGACACACCCTCCCATCCATGTAGAGTAGACTTAGATAGAGTCAGCATAGGCCACCCGTCTCTTCATCATGCAATAGTATTCATAGACAGGTTCAGTATATCTTGCAGATTCTCTAATTCATTTAGAACATCTTGATGGACTGAGAGTCTACCAGGACTACCCAACACACCCTTCCATCCATGTAGAGTAGACCTAGATAGAGTCAGCATAGGCCACCCGTCTCTTCATCATGCAATAGTATTCATAGACAGGTTCAGTATATCTTGCAGATTCTCTAATTCATTTAGAACATCTTGATGGACTGAGAGTCTACCAGGACTATCCGACACACCCTCCCATCCATGTAGAGTAGACCTAGATAGAGTCAGCATAGGCCACCCGTCTCTTCATCATGCAATAGTATTCATAGACAGGTTCAGTATATCTTGCAGATTCTCTAATTCATTTAGAACATCTTGATGGACTGAGAGTCTTCCAGGACTACACGACACACCCTCTCATCCATGTAGAGTAGACCTAGATAGAGTCAGCATAGGCCACCCGTCTCTTCATCATGCAATAGTATTCATAGACAGGTTCAGTATATCTTGCAGATTCTCTAATTCATTTAGAACATCTTGATGGACTGAGAGTCTACCAGGACTACCCGACACACCCTCTCATCCATGTAGAGTAGACCTAGATAGAGTCAGCATAGGCCACCAATCTCTTCATCATGCAATAGTATTCATAGACAGGTTCAGTATATCTTGCAGATTCTCTAATTCATTTAGAACATCTTGATGGACTGAGAGTCTACCAGTAGTTGGGACTATCCGACACACCCTCTCATCCATGTAGAGTAGACCTAGATAGAGTCAGCATAGGCCACCCGTCTCTTCATCATGCAATAGTATTCATAGACAGGTTCAGTAGATCTTGCAGATTCTCTAATTCATTTAGAACATCTTGATGGACTGAGAGTCTACCAGGACTACCCGACACACCCTCTCATCCATGTAGAGCAAACCTAGATAGAGTCAGCATAGGCCACCCGTCTCTTCATCATGCAGTAGTATTCATAGACAGGTTCAGTATATCTTGCAGATTCTCTAATTCATTTAGAACATCTTGATGGACTGAGAGTCTACCAGTAGTTGGGACTATCCGACACACCCTCTCATCCATGTAGAGTAGACCTAGATAGAGTCAGCATAGGCCACCCATCTCTTCATCATGCAATAGTATTCATAGACAGGTTCAGTATATCTTGCAGATTCTCTAATTCATTTAGAACATCTTGATGGACTGAGAGTCTACCAGTAGTTGGGACTATCCGACACACCCTCTCATCCATGTAGAGTAGACCTAGATAGAGTCAGCATAGGCCACCCGTCTCTTCATCGTGCAATAGTATTCATAGACAGGTTCAGTATATCTTGCAGATTCTCTAATTCATTTAGAACATCTTGATGGACTGAGAGTCTACCAGGACTACCCGACACACCCTCTCATCCATGTAGAGTAGACCTAGATAGAGTCAGCATAGGCCACCCATCTCTTCATCATGCAATAGTATTAATAGACAGGTTCAGTATGTCTTGCAGATTCTCTAATTCATTTAGAACATCTTGATGGACTGAGAGTCTACCAGGACTGCCCGACACACCCTCTCATCCATGTAGAGTAGACCTAGATAGAGTCAGCATAGGCCAACCATCTCTTCATCATGCAATAGTATTCATAGACAGGTTCAGTATATCTTGCAGGTTCTCTAATTCATTTAGAACATCTTGATGGACTGAGAGTCTACCAGGACTGCCCGACACACCCTCTCATCCATGTAGAGTAGACCTAGATAGAGTCAGCATAGGCCACCCATCTCTTCATCATGCAATAGTATTCATAGACAGGTTCAGTATATCTTGCAGATTCTCTAATTCATTTAGAACATCTTGATGGACTGAGAGTCTACCAGTAGTTGGGACTATCCGACACACCCTCTCATCCATGTAGAGTAGACCTAGATAGAGTCAGCATAGGCCACCCGTCTCTTCATCATGCAATAGTATTCATAGACAGGTTCAGTAGATCTTGCAGATTCTCTAATTCATTTAGAACATCTTGATGGACTGAGAGTCTACCAGGACTACCCGACACACCCTCTCATCCATGTAGAGCAAACCTAGATAGAGTCAGCATAGGCCACCCGTCTCTTCATCATGCAGTAGTATTCATAGACAGGTTCAGTATATCTTGCAGATTCTCTAATTCATTTAGAACATCTTGATGGACTGAGAGTCTACCAGTAGTTGGGACTATCCGACACACCCTCTCATCCATGTAGAGTAGACCTAGATAGAGTCAGCATTGGCCACCCATCTCTTCATCATGCAATAGTATTCATAGACAGGTTCAGTATATCTTGCAGATTCTCTAATTCATTTAGAACATCTTGATGGACTGAGAGTCTACCAGTAGTTGGGACTATCCGACACACCCTCTCATCCATGTAGAGTAGACCTAGATAGAGTCAGCATAGGCCACCCGTCTCTTCATCATGCAATAGTATTCATAGACAGGTTCAGTATATCTTGCAGATTCTCTAATTCATTTAGAACATCTTGATGGACTGAGAGTCTACCAGGACTACCCGACACACCCTCTCATCCATGTAGAGTAAACCTAGATAGAGTCAGCATAGGCCACCCGTCTCTTCATCATGCAATAGTATTCATAGACAGGTTCAGTATATCTTGCAGGTTCTCTAATTCATTTAGAACATCTTGATGGACTGAGAGTCTACCAGGACTACCCGACACACCCTCTCATCCAAGTAGAGTAGACCTAGATAGAGTCAGCATAGGCCACCCATCTCTTCATCATGCAATAGTATTCATGGAAAGGTTCAGTATATCTTGCAGGTTCTCTAATTCATTTAGAACATCTTGATGGACTGAGAGTCTTCCAGCACTACCCGACACACCCTCCCATCCATGTAGAGTAGACCTAGATAGAGTCAGCATAGGCCACCCATCTCTTCATCATGCAATAGTATTCATAGACAGGTTCAGTATATCTTGCAGATTCTCTAATTCATTTAGAACATCTTGATGGACTGAGAGTCTACCAGGACTACCCGACACACCCTCTCATCCATGTAGAGTAGACCTAGATAGAGTCAGCATAGGCCACCCGTCTCTTCATCATGCAATAGTATTCATAGACAGGTTCAGTATATCTTGCAGATTCTCTAATTCATTTAGAACATCTTGATGGACTGAGAGTCTACCAGGACTACCCGACACACCCTCTCATCCATGTAGAGTAGACATAGATAGAGTCAGCATAGGCCACCCATCTCTTCATCATGCAATAGTATTCATAGACAGGTTCAGTATATCTTGCAGATTCTCTAATTCATTTAGAACATCATGATGGACTGAGAGTCTACCAGGACTACCCGACACACCCTCTCATCCATGTAGAGTAGACCTAGATAGAGTCAGCATAGGCCAGCCGTCTCTTCATCATGCAATAGTATTCATAGACAGGTTCAGTATATCTTGCAGGTTCTCTAATTCATTTAGAACATCTTGATGGACTGAGAGTCTACCAGGACTGCCCGACACACCCTCTCATCCATGTAGAGTAGACCTAGATAGAGTCAGCATAGGCCACCCATCTCTTCATCATGCAATAGTATTCATAGACAGGTTCAGTATATCTTGCAGATTCTCTAATTCATTTGGAACATCTTGATGGACTGAGAGTCTACCAGTAGTTGGGACTATCCGACACACCCTCTCATCCATGTAGAGTAGACCTAGATAGAGTCAGCATAGGCCACCCGTCTCTTCATCATGCAATAGTATTCATAGACAGGTTCAGTAGATCTTGCAGATTCTCTAATTCATTTAGAACATCTTGATGGACTGAGAGTCTACCAGGACTACCCGACACACCCTCTCATCCATGTAGAGCAAACCTAGATAGAGTCAGCATAGGCCACCCGTCTCTTCATCATGCAGTAGTATTCATAGACAGGTTCAGTATATCTTGCAGATTCTCTAATTCATTTAGAACATCTTGATGGACTGAGAGTCTACCAGTAGTTGGGACTATCCGACACACCCTCTCATCCATGTAGAGTAGACCTAGATAGAGTCAGCATAGGCCACCCATCTCTTCATCATGCAATAGTATTCATAGACAGGTTCAGTATATCTTGCAGATTCTCTAATTCATTTAGAACATCTTGATGGACTGAGAGTCTACCAGTAGTTGGGACTATCCGACACACCCTCTCATCCATGTAGAGTAGACCTAGATAGAGTCAGCATAGGCCACCCGTCTCTTCATCATGCAATAGTATTCATAGACAGGTTCAGTATATCTTGCAGATTCTCTAATTCATTTAGAACATCTTGATGGACTGAGAGTCTACCAGGACTACCCGACACACCCTCTCATCCATGTAGAGTAAACCTAGATAGAGTCAGCATAGGCCACCCGTCTCTTCATCATGCAATAGTATTCATAGACAGGTTCAGTATATCTTGCAGGTTCTCTAATTCATTTAGAACATCTTGATGGACTGAGAGTCTACCAGGACTACCCGACACACCCTCTCATCCATGTAGAGTAGACCTAGATAGAGTCAGCATAGGCCAGCCGTCTCTTCATCATGCAATAGTATTCATAGACAGGTTCAGTATATCTTGCAGGTTCTCTAATTCATTTAGAACATCTTGATGGACTGAGAGTCTACCAGGACTGCCCGACACACCCTCTCATCCATGTAGAGTAGACCTAGATAGAGTCAGCATAGGCCACCCATCTCTTCATCATGCAATAGTATTCATAGACAGGTTCAGTATATCTTGCAGATTCTCTAATTCATTTGGAACATCTTGATGGACTGAGAGTCTACCAGTAGTTGGGACTATCCGACACACCCTCTCATCCATGTAGAGTAGACCTAGATAGAGTCAGCATAGGCCACCCGTCTCTTCATCATGCAATAGTATTCATAGACAGGTTCAGTAGATCTTGCAGATTCTCTAATTCATTTAGAACATCTTGATGGACTGAGAGTCTACCAGGACTACCCGACACACCCTCTCATCCATGTAGAGCAAACCTAGATAGAGTCAGCATAGGCCACCCGTCTCTTCATCATGCAGTAGTATTCATAGACAGGTTCAGTATATCTTGCAGATTCTCTAATTCATTTAGAACATCTTGATGGACTGAGAGTCTACCAGTAGTTGGGACTATCCGACACACCCTCTCATCCATGTAGAGTAGACCTAGATAGAGTCAGCATAGGCCACCCATCTCTTCATCATGCAATAGTATTCATAGACAGGTTCAGTATATCTTGCAGATTCTCTAATTCATTTAGAACATCTTGATGGACTGAGAGTCTACCAGTAGTTGGGACTATCCGACACACCCTCTCATCCATGTAGAGTAGACCTAGATAGAGTCAGCATAGGCCACCCGTCTCTTCATCATGCAATAGTATTCATAGACAGGTTCAGTATATCTTGCAGATTCTCTAATTCATTTAGAACATCTTGATGGACTGAGAGTCTACCAGGACTACCCGACACACCCTCTCATCCATGTAGAGTAAACCTAGATAGAGTCAGCATAGGCCACCCGTCTCTTCATCATGCAATAGTATTCATAGACAGGTTCAGTATATCTTGCAGGTTCTCTAATTCATTTAGAACATCTTGATGGACTGAGAGTCTACCAGGACTACCCGACACACCCTCTCATCCAAGTAGAGTAGACCTAGATAGAGTCAGCATAGGCCACCCATCTCTTCATCATGCAATAGTATTCATGGACAGGTTCAGTATATCTTGCAGGTTCTCTAATTCATTTAGAACATCTTGATGGACTGAGAGTCTTCCAGCACTACCCGACACACCCTCCCATCCATGTAGAGTAGACCTAGATAGAGTCAGCATAGGCCACCCATCTCTTCATCATGCAATAGTATTCATAGACAGGTTCAGTATATCTTGCAGATTCTCTAATTCATTTAGAACATCTTGATGGACTGAGAGTCTACCAGGACTACCCGACACACCCTCTCATCCATGTAGAGTAGACCTAGATAGAGTCAGCATAGGCCACCCGTCTCTTCATCATGCAATAGTATTCATAGACAGGTTCAGTATATCTTGCAGATTCTCTAATTCATTTAGAACATCTTGATGGACTGAGAGTCTACCAGGACTACCCGACACACCCTCTCATCCATGTAGAGTAGACATAGATAGAGTCAGCATAGGCCACCCATCTCTTCATCATGCAATAGTATTCATAGACAGGTTCAGTATATCTTGCAGATTCTCTAATTCATTTAGAACATCATGATGGACTGAGAGTCTACCAGGACTACCCGACACACCCTCTCATCCATGTAGAGTAGACCTAGATAGAGTCAGCATAGGCCACCCGTCTCTTCATCATGCAATAGTATTCATAGACAGGTTCAGTATATCTTGCAGATTCTCTAATTCATTTAGAACATCTTGATGGACTGAGAGTCTTCCAGGACTACCCGACACACCCTCCCATCCAGGTAGAGTAAACCTAGATAGAGTCAGCATAGGCCACCCGTCTCTTCATCATGCAATAGTATTCATAGACAGGTTCAGTATATCTTGCAGATTCTCTAATTCATTTAGAACATCTTGATGGACTGAGAGTCTACCAGTAGTTGGGACTATCCGACACACCCTCTCATCCATGTAGAGTAGACCTAGATAGAGTCAGCATAGGCCACCCGTCTCTTCATCATGCAATAGTATTCATAGACAGGTTCAGTATATCTTGCAGATTCTCTAATTCATTTAGAACATCTTGATGGACTGAGAGTCTACCAGTAGTTGGGACTATCCGACACACCCTCCCATCCATGTAGAGTAGACCTAGATAGAGTCAGCATAGGCCACCCATCTCTTCATCATGCAATAGTATTCATAGACAGGTTCAGTATATCTTGCAGATTCTCTAATTCATTTAGAACATCTTGATGGACTGAGAGTCTTCCAGGACTACCCGACACACCCTCCCATCCATGTAGAGTAGACCTAGATAGAGTCAGCATAGGCCACCCGTCTCTTCATCATGCAATAGTATTCATAGACAGGTTCAGTATATCTTGCAGATTCTCTAATTCATTTAGAACATCTTGATGGACTGAGAGTCTACCAGTAGTTGGGACTATCCGACACACCCTCCCATCCATGTAGAGTAGACCTAGATAGAGTCAGCATAGGCCACCCATCTCTTCATCATGCAATAGTATTCATAGACAGGTTCAGTATATCTTGCAGATTCTCTAATTCATTTAGAACATCTTGATGGACTGAGAGTCTTCCAGGACTACCCGACACACCCTCCCATCCATGTAGAGTAGACCTAGATAGAGTCAGCATAGGCCACCCGTCTCTTCATCATGCAATAGTATTCATAGACAGGTTCAGTATATCTTGCAGATTCTCTAATTCATTTAGAACATCTTGATGGACTGAGAGTCTACCAGTAGTTGGGACTATCCGACACACCCTCCCATCCATGTAGAGTAGACCTAGATAGAGTCAGCATAGGCCACCCGTCTCTTCATCATGCAATAGTATTCATAGACAGGTTCAGTATATCTTGCAGATTCTCTAATTCATTTAGAACATCTTGATGGACTGAGAGTCTACCAGGACTAACCGACACACCCTCTCATCCATGTAAAGTAGACCTAGATAGAGTCAGCATAGGCCACCCGTCTCTTCATCATGCAATAGTATTCATAGACAGGTTCAGTATATCTTGCAGATTCTCTAATTCATTTAGAACATCTTGATGGACTGAGAGTCTACCAGGACTATCCGACACACCCTCCCATCCATATAGAGTAGACCTAGATAGAGTCAGCATAGGCCACCCGTCTCTTCATCATGCAATAGTATTCATAGACAGGTTCAGTATATCTTGCAGATTCTCTAATTCATTTAGAACATCTTGATGGACTGAGAGTCTTCCAGGACTACCCGACACACCCTCCCATCCATGTAGAGCAGACCTAGATAGAGTCAGCATAGGCCACCCGTCTCTTCATCATGCAATAGTATTCATAGACAGGTTCAGTATATCTTGCAGATTCTCTAATTCATTTAGAACATCTTGATGGACTGAGAGTCTACCAGGACTACCCGACACACCCTCTCATCCATGTAGAGTAGACCTAGATAGAGTCAGCATAGGCCACCCGTCTCTTCATCATGCAATAGTATTCATAGACAGGTTCAGTATATCTTGCAGATTCTCTAATTCATTTAGAACATCTTGATGGACTGAGAGTCTACCAGGACTATCCGACACACCCTCCCATCCATATAGAGTAGACCTAGATAGAGTCAGCATAGGCCACCCGTCTCTTCATCATGCAATAGTATTCATAGACAGGTTCAGTATATCTTGCAGATTCTCTAATTCATTTAGAACATCTTGATGGACTGAGAGTCTACCAGTAGTTGGGACTACCCGACACACCCTCCCATCCATGTAGAGTAGACCTAGATGAGTCAGCATAGGCCACCCGTCTCTTCATCATGCAATAGTATTCATAGACAGGTTCAGTATATCTTGCAGATTCTCTAATTCATTTAGAACATCTTGATGGACTGAGAGTCTACCAGTAGTTGGGACTACCCGACACACCCTCCCATCCATGTAGAGTAGACCTAGATAGAGTCAGCATAGGCCACCCGTCTCTTCATCATGCAATAGTATTCATAGACAGGTTCAGTATATCTTGCAGATTCTCTAATTCATTTAGAACATCTTGATGGACTGAGAGTCTACCAGTAGTTGGGACTACCCGACACACCCTCCCATCCATGTAGAGTAGACCTAGATAGAGTCAGCATAGGCCACCCGTCTCTTCATCATGCAATAGTATTCATAGACAGGTTCAGTATATCTTGCAGATTCTCTAATTCATTTAGAACATCTTGATGGACTGAGAGTCTACCAGTAGTTGGGACTATCCGACACACCCTCTCATCCATGTAGAGTAGACCTAGATAGAGTCAGCATAGGCCACCCGTCTCTTCATCATGCAATAGTATTCATAGACAGGTTCAGTATATCTTGCAGATTCTCTAATTCATTTAGAACATCTTGATGGACTGAGAGTCTTCCAGGACTACCCGACACACCCTCCCATCCATGTAGAGTAGACCTAGATAGAGTCAGCATAGGCCACCCGTCTCTTCATCATGCAATAGTATTCATAGACAGGTTCAGCATATCTTGCAGATTCTCTAATTCATTTAGAACATCTTGATGGACTGAGAGTCTACCAGGACTACCCGACACACCCTCTCATCCATATAGAGTAGACCTAGATAGAGTCAGCATAGGCCACCCATCTCTTAATCATGCAATAGTATTCATAGACAGGTTCAGTATATCTTGCAGATTCTCTAATTCATTTAGAACATCTTGATGGACTGAGAGTCTTCCAGGACTACCCGACACACCCTCCCATCCATGTAGAGTAGACCTAGATAGAGTCAGCATAGGCCACCCGTCTCTTCATCATGCAATAGTATTCATAGACAGGATCAGTATATCTTGCAGATTCTCTAATTCATTTAGAACATCTTGATGGACTGAGAGTCTACCAGTAGTTGGGACTACCCGACACACCCTCCCATCCATGTAGAGTAGACCTAGATAGAGTCAGCATAGGCCACCCGTCTCTTCATCATGCAATAGTATTCATAGACAGGTTCAGTATATCTTGCAGATTCTCTAATTCATTTAGAACATCTTGATGGACTGAGAGTCTACCAGTAGTTGGGACTATCCGACACACCCTCTCATCCATGTAGAGTAGACCTAGATAGAGTCAGCATAGGCCACCCGTCTCTTCATCATGCAATAGTATTCATAGACAGGTTCAGTATATCTTGCAGATTCTCTAATTCATTTAGAACATCTTGATGGACTGAGAGTCTACCAGGACTACCCGACACACCCTCTCATCCATGTAGAGTAAACCTAGATAGAGTCAGCATAGGCCACCCGTCTCTTCATCATGCAATAGTATTCATAGACAGGTTCAGTATATCTTGCAGGTTCTCTAATTCATTTAGAACATCTTGATGGACTGAGAGTCTACCAGGACTACCCGACACACCCTCTCATCCAAGTAGAGTAGACCTAGATAGAGTCAGCATAGGCCACCCATCTCTTCATCATGCAATAGTATTCATGGACAGGTTCAGTATATCTTGCAGGTTCTCTAATTCATTTAGAACATCTTGATGGACTGAGAGTCTTCCAGCACTACCCGACACACCCTCCCATCCATGTAGAGTAGACCTAGATAGAGTCAGCATAGGCCACCCATCTCTTCATCATGCAATAGTATTCATAGACAGGTTCAGTATATCTTGCAGATTCTCTAATTCATTTAGAACATCTTGATGGACTGAGAGTCTACCAGGACTACCCGACACACCCTCTCATCCATGTAGAGTAGACCTAGATAGAGTCAGCATAGGCCACCCGTCTCTTCATCATGCAATAGTATTCATAGACAGGTTCAGTATATCTTGCAGATTCTCTAATTCATTTAGAACATCTTGATGGACTGAGAGTCTACCAGGACTACCCGACACACCCTCTCATCCATGTAGAGTAGACATAGATAGAGTCAGCATAGGCCACCCATCTCTTCATCATGCAATAGTATTCATAGACAGGTTCAGTATATCTTGCAGATTCTCTAATTCATTTAGAACATCATGATGGACTGAGAGTCTACCAGGACTACCCGACACACCCTCTCATCCATGTAGAGTAGACCTAGATAGAGTCAGCATAGGCCACCCGTCTCTTCATCATGCAATAGTATTCATAGACAGGTTCAGTATATCTTGCAGATTCTCTAATTCATTTAGAACATCTTGATGGACTGAGAGTCTTCCAGGACTACCCGACACACCCTCCCATCCAGGTAGAGTAAACCTAGATAGAGTCAGCATAGGCCACCCGTCTCTTCATCATGCAATAGTATTCATAGACAGGTTCAGTATATCTTGCAGATTCTCTAATTCATTTAGAACATCTTGATGGACTGAGAGTCTACCAGTAGTTGGGACTATCCGACACACCCTCCCATCCATGTAGAGTAGACCTAGATAGAGTCAGCATAGGCCACCCATCTCTTCATCATGCAATAGTATTCATAGACAGGTTCAGTATATCTTGCAGATTCTCTAATTCATTTAGAACATCTTGATGGACTGAGAGTCTTCCAGGACTACCCGACACACCCTCCCATCCATGTAGAGTAGACCTAGATAGAGTCAGCATAGGCCACCCGTCTCTTCATCATGCAATAGTATTCATAGACAGGTTCAGTATATCTTGCAGATTCTCTAATTCATTTAGAACATCTTGATGGACTGAGAGTCTACCAGTAGTTGGGACTATCCGACACACCCTCCCATCCATGTAGAGTAGACCTAGATAGAGTCAGCATAGGCCACCCATCTCTTCATCATGCAATAGTATTCATAGACAGGTTCAGTATATCTTGCAGATTCTCTAATTCATTTAGAACATCTTGATGGACTGAGAGTCTTCCAGGACTACCCGACACACCCTCCCATCCATGTAGAGTAGACCTAGATAGAGTCAGCATAGGCCACCCGTCTCTTCATCATGCAATAGTATTCATAGACAGGTTCAGTATATCTTGCAGATTCTCTAATTCATTTAGAACATCTTGATGGACTGAGAGTCTACCAGTAGTTGGGACTATCCGACACACCCTCCCATCCATGTAGAGTAGACCTAGATAGAGTCAGCATAGGCCACCCGTCTCTTCATCATGCAATAGTATTCATAGACAGGTTCAGTATATCTTGCAGATTCTCTAATTCATTTAGAACATCTTGATGGACTGAGAGTCTACCAGGACTAACCGACACACCCTCTCATCCATGTAAAGTAGACCTAGATAGAGTCAGCATAGGCCACCCGTCTCTTCATCATGCAATAGTATTCATAGACAGGTTCAGTATATCTTGCAGATTCTCTAATTCATTTAGAACATCTTGATGGACTGAGAGTCTACCAGGACTATCCGACACACCCTCCCATCCATATAGAGTAGACCTAGATAGAGTCAGCATAGGCCACCCGTCTCTTCATCATGCAATAGTATTCATAGACAGGTTCAGTATATCTTGCAGATTCTCTAATTCATTTAGAACATCTTGATGGACTGAGAGTCTTCCAGGACTACCCGACACACCCTCCCATCCATGTAGAGCAGACCTAGATAGAGTCAGCATAGGCCACCCGTCTCTTCATCATGCAATAGTATTCATAGACAGGTTCAGTATATCTTGCAGATTCTCTAATTCATTTAGAACATCTTGATGGACTGAGAGTCTACCAGGACTACCCGACACACCCTCTCATCCATGTAGAGTAGACCTAGATAGAGTCAGCATAGGCCACCCGTCTCTTCATCATGCAATAGTATTCATAGACAGGTTCAGTATATCTTGCAGATTCTCTAATTCATTTAGAACATCTTGATGGACTGAGAGTCTACCAGGACTATCCGACACACCCTCCCATCCATATAGAGTAGACCTAGATAGAGTCAGCATAGGCCACCCGTCTCTTCATCATGCAATAGTATTCATAGACAGGTTCAGTATATCTTGCAGATTCTCTAATTCATTTAGAACATCTTGATGGACTGAGAGTCTACCAGTAGTTGGGACTACCCGACACACCCTCCCATCCATGTAGAGTAGACCTAGATAGAGTCAGCATAGGCCACCCGTCTCTTCATCATGCAATAGTATTCATAGACAGGTTCAGTATATCTTGCAGATTCTCTAATTCATTTAGAACATCTTGATGGACTGAGAGTCTACCAGTAGTTGGGACTACCCGACACACCCTCCCATCCATGTAGAGTAGACCTAGATAGAGTCAGCATAGGCCACCCGTCTCTTCATCATGCAATAGTATTCATAGACAGGTTCAGTATATCTTGCAGATTCTCTAATTCATTTAGAACATCTTGATGGACTGAGAGTCTACCAGTAGTTGGGACTACCCGACACACCCTCCCATCCATGTAGAGTAGACCTAGATAGAGTCAGCATAGGCCACCCGTCTCTTCATCATGCAATAGTATTCATAGACAGGTTCAGTATATCTTGCAGATTCTCTAATTCATTTAGAACATCTTGATGGACTGAGAGTCTACCAGTAGTTGGGACTATCCGACACACCCTCTCATCCATGTAGAGTAGACCTAGATAGAGTCAGCATAGGCCACCCGTCTCTTCATCATGCAATAGTATTCATAGACAGGTTCAGTATATCTTGCAGATTCTCTAATTCATTTAGAACATCTTGATGGACTGAGAGTCTTCCAGGACTACCCGACACACCCTCCCATCCATGTAGAGTAGACCTAGATAGAGTCAGCATAGGCCACCCGTCTCTTCATCATGCAATAGTATTCATAGACAGGTTCAGCATATCTTGCAGATTCTCTAATTCATTTAGAACATCTTGATGGACTGAGAGTCTTTCAGGACTACCCGACACACCCTCTCATCCATGTAGAGTAGACCCAGATAGACTCAGCATAGGCCACCCGTGTCTTCATCATGCAATAGTATTCATAGACAGGTTCAGTATATCTTGCAGATTCTCTAATTCATTTAGAACATCTTGATGGACTGAGAGTCTACCAGGACTACCCGACACACCCTCTCATCCATATAGAGTAGACCTAGATAGAGTCAGCATAGGCCACCCCTCTCTTAATCATGCAATAGTATTCATAGACAGGTTCAGTATATCTTGCAGATTCTCTAATTCATTTAGAACATCTTGATGGACTGAGAGTCTTCCAGGACTACCCGACACACCCTCCCATCCATGTAGAGTAGACCTAGATAGAGTCAGCATAGGCCACCCGTCTCTTCATCATGCAATAGTATTCATAGACAGGATCAGTATATCTTGCAGATTCTCTAATTCATTTAGAACATCTTGATGGACTGAGAGTCTACCAGTAGTTGGGACTACCCGACACACCCTCCCATCCATGTAGAGTAGACCTAGATAGAGTCAGCATAGGCCACCCGTCTCTTCATCATGCAATAGTATTCATAGACAGGTTCAGTATATCTTGCAGATTCTCTAATTCATTTAGAACATCTTGATGGACTGAGAGTCTACCAGTAGTTGGGACTATCCGACACACCCTCCCATCCATGTAGAGTAGACCTAGATAGAGTCAGCATAGGCCACCCGTCTCTTCATCATGCAATAGTATTCATAGACAGGTTCAGTATATCTTGCAGATTCTCTAATTCATTTAGAACATCTTGATGGACTGAGAGTCTACCAGGACTATCCGACACACCCTCTCATCCATATAGAGTAGACCTAGATAGAGTCAGCATAGGCCACCCGTCTCTTCATCATGCAAAAGTATTCATAGACAGGTTCAGTATATCTTGCAGATTCTCTAATTCATTTAGAACATCTTGATGGACTGAGAGTCTACCAGGACTATCCGACACACCCTCTCATCCATGTAGAGTAGACCTAGATAGAGTCAGCATAGGCCACCCGTCTCTTCATCATGCAATAGTATTCATAGACAGGTTCAGTTTATCTTGCAGATTCTCTAATTCATTTAGAACATCTTGATGGACTGAGAGTCTACCAGTACTTGGGACTATCCGACACACCCTCTCATCCATGTAGAGTAGACCTAGATAGAGTCAGCATAGGCCACCCGTCTCTTCATCATGCAATAGTATTCATAGACAGGTTCAGTATATCTTGCAGATTCTCTAATTCATTTAGAACATCTTGATGGACTGAGAGTCTTCCAGGACTATCCGACACACCCTCCCATCCATGTAGAGTAGACCTAGATAGAGTCAGCATAGGCCACCCGTCTCTTCATCATGCAATAGTATTCATAGACAGGTTCAGTATATCTTGCAGATTCTCTAATTCATTTAGAACATCTTGATGGACTGAGAGTCTACCAGTAGTTGGGACTACCCGACACACCCTCCCATCCATGTAGAGTAGACCTAGAAAGAGTCAGCATAGGCCACCCGTCTCTTCATCATGCAATAGTATTCATAGACAGGTTCAGTATATCTTGCAGATTCTCTAATTCATTTAGAACATCTTGATGGACTGAGAGTCTACCAGGACTAACCGACACACCCTCCCATCCAGGTAGAGTAAACCTAGATAGAGTCAGCATAGGCCACCCGTCTCTTCATCATGCAATAGTATTCATAGACAGGTTCAGTATACCTTGCAGATTCTCTAATTCATTTAGAACATCTTGATGGACTGAGAGTCTTCCAGGACTACCCGACACACCCTCTCATCCATGTAGAGTAGACCTAGATAGAGTCAGCATAGGCCACCCGTCTCTTCATCATGCAATAGTATTCATAGACAGGTTCAGTATATCTTGCAGATTCTCTAATTCATTTAGAACATCTTGATGGACTGAGAGTCTTCCAGGACTACCCGACACACCCTCCCATCCATGTAGAGTAGACCTAGATAGAGTCAGCATAGGCCACCCGTCTCTTCATCATGCAATAGTATTCATAGACAGGTTCAGTATATCTTGCAGATCCTCTAATTCATTTAGAACATCTTGATGGACTGAGAGTCTTCCAGGACTACCCGACACACCCTCTCATCCATGTAGAGTAGACCTAGATAGAGTCAGCATAGGCCACCCGTCTCTTCATCATGCAATAGTATTCATAGACAGGTTCAGTATATCTTGCAGATTCTCTAATTCATTTAGAACATCTTGATGGACTGAGAGTCTTCCAGGACTACCCGACACACCCTCTCATCCATGTAGAGTAGACCTAGATAGAGTCAACATAGGCCACCCGTCTCTTCATCATGCAATAGTATTCATAGACAGGTTCAGTATATCTTGCAGATTCTCTAATTCATTTAGAACATCTTGATGGACTGAGAGTCTACCAGGACTACCCGACACACCTTCCCATCCATGTAGAGTAGACCTAGATAGAGTCAGCATAGGCCACCCATCTCTTCATCATGGAATAGTATTCATAGACAGGTTCAGTATATCTTGCAGATTCTCTAATTCATTTAGAACATCTTGATGGACTGAGAGTCTTCCAGGACTACCCGACACACCCTCTCATCCATGTAGAGTAGACCTAGATAGACTCAGCATAGGCCACCCGTGTCTTCATCATGCAATAGTATTCATAGACAGGTTCAGTATATCTTGCAGATTCTCTAATTCATTTAGAACATCTTGATGGACTGAGAGTCTTCCAGGACTACCCGACACACCCTCCCATCCATATAGAGTAGACCTAGATAGAGTCAGCATAGGCCACCCATCTCTTCATCATGCAATAGTATTCATAGACAGGTTCAGTATATCTTGCAGATTCTCTAATTCATTTAGAACATCTTGATGGACTGAGAGTCTACCAGGACTACCCGACACACCCTCTCATCCATATAGAGTAGACCTAGATAGAGTCAGCATAGGCCACCCATCTCTTCATCATGCAATAGTATTCATAGACAGGTTCAGTATATCTTGCAGATTCTCTAATTCATTTATAACATCTTGATGGACTGAGAGTCTACCAGGACTATCTGACACACCCTCTCATCCATGTAGAGTAGACCTAGATAGAGTCAGCATAGGCCACCCGTCTCTTCATCATGCAATAGTATTCATAGACAGGTTCAGTATATCTTGCAGATTCTCTAATTCATTTAGAACATCTTGATGGACTGAGAGTCTTCCAGGACTATCCGACACACCCTCCCATCCATGTAGAGTAGACCTAGATAGAGTCAGCATAGGCCACCCGTCTCTTCATCATGCAATAGTACTCATAGACAGGTTCAGTATATCTTGCAGATTATCTAATTCATTTAGAACATCTTGATGGACTGAGAGTCTACCAGGACTACCCGACACACCCTCTCATCCATGTAGAGTAGACCTAATAGAGTCAGCATAGGCCACCCGTCTCTTCATCATGCAATAGTATTCATAGACAGGTTCAGTATATCTTGCAGATTCTCTAATTCATTTAGAACATCTTGATGGACTGAGAGTCTACCAGTAGTTGGGACTACCCGACACACCCTCCCATCCATGTAGAGTAGACCTAGATAGAGTCAGCATAGGCCACCCTTCTCATCATCATGCAATAGTATTCATAGACAGGTTCAGTATATCTTGCAGATTCTCTAATTCATTTAGAACATCTTGATGGACTGAGTCTACCAGTAGTTGGGACTACCCGACACACCCTCCCATCCATGTAGAGTAGACCTAGATAGAGTCAGCATAGGCCACCCATCTCTTCATCATGCAATAGTATTCATAGACAGGTTCAGTATATCTTGCAGATTCTCTAATTCATTTAGAACATCTTGATGGACTGAGAGTCTTCCAGGACTACCCGACACACCCTCCCATCCATGTAGAGTAGACCTAGATAGAGTCAGCATAGGCCACCCGTCTCTTCATCATGCAATAGTATTCATAGACAGGTTCAGTATATCTTGCAGATTCTCTAATTCATTTAGAACATCTTGATGGACTGATGGTCTACCAGTAGTTGGGACTATCCGACACACCCTCCCATCCATGTAGAGTAGACCTAGATAGAGTCAGCATAGGCCACCCATCTCTTCATCATGCAATAGTATTCATAGACAGGTTCAGTATATCTTGCAGATTCTCTAATTCATTTAGAACATCTTGATGGACTGAGAGTCTTCCAGGACTACCCGACACACCCTCCCATCCATGTAGAGTAGACCTAGATAGAGTCAGCATAGGCCACCCGTCTCTTCATCATGCAATAGTATTCATAGACAGGTTCAGTATATCTTGCAGATTCTCTAATTCATTTAGAACATCTTGATGGACTGAGAGTCTACCAGTAGTTGGGACTATCCGACACACCCTCCCATCCATGTAGAGCAGACCTAGATAGAGTCAGCATAGGCCACCCGTCTCTTCATCATGCAATAGTATTCATAGACAGGTTCAGTATATCTTGCAGATTATCTAATTCATTTAGAACATCTTGATGGACTGAGAGTCTACCAGGACTACCCGACACACCCTCTCATCCATGTAGAGTAGACCTAGATAGAGTCAGCATAGGCCACCCGTCTCTTCATCATGCAATAGTATTCATAGACAGGTTCAGTATATCTTGCAGATTCTCTAATTCATTTAGAACATCTTGATGGACTGAGAGTCTACCAGGACTATCCGACACACCCTCCCATCCATATAGAGTAGACCTAGATAGAGTCAGCATAGGCCACCCGTCTCTTCATCATGCAATAGTATTCATAGACAGGTTCAGTATATCTTGCAGATTCTCTAATTCATTTAGAACATCTTGATGGACTGAGAGTCTACCAGTAGTTGGGACTACCCGACACACCCTCCCATCCATGTAGAGTAGACCTAGATAGAGTCAGCATAGGCCACCCGTCTCTTCATCATGCAATAGTATTCATAGACAGGTTCAGTATATCTTGCAGATTCTCTAATTCATTAAGAACATCTTGATGGACTGAGAGTCTACCAGTAGTTGGGACTACCCGACACACCCTCCCATCCATGTAGAGTAGACCTAGATAGAGTCAGCATAGGCCACCCGTCTCTTCATCATGCAATAGTATTCATAGACAGGTTCAGTATATCTTGCAGATTCTCTAATTCATTTAGAACATCTTGATGGACTGAGAGTCTACCAGCAGTTGGGACTATCCGACACACCCTCTCATCCATGTAGAGTAGACCTAGATAGAGTCAGCATAGGCCACCCGTCTCTTCATCATGCAATAGTATTCATAGACAGGTTCAGTATATCTTGCAGATTCTCTAATTCATTTAGAACATCTTGATGGACTGAGTCTACCAGTAGTTGGGACTACCCGACACACCCTCCCATCCATGTAGAGTAGACCTAGATAGAGTCAGCATAGGCCACCCATCTCTTCATCATGCAATAGTATTCATAGACAGGTTCAGTATATCTTGCAGATTCTCTAATTCATTTAGAACATCTTGATGGACTGAGAGTCTACCAGGACTATCCGACACACCCTCCCATCCATATAGAGTAGACCTAGATAGAGTCAGCATAGGCCACCCGTCTCTTCATCATGCAATAGTATTCATAGACAGGTTCAGTATATCTTGCAGATTCTCTAATTCATTTAGAACATCTTGATGGACGGAGAGTCTACCAGTAGTTGGGACTACCCGACACACCCTCCCATCCATGTAGAGTAGACCTAGATAGAGTCAGCATAGGCCACCCGTCTCTTCATCATGCAATAGTATTCATAGACAGGTTCAGTATATCTTGCAGATTCTCTAATTCATTTAGAACATCTTGATGGACTGAGAGTCTACCAGTAGTTGGGACTACCCGACACACCCTCCCATCCATGTAGAGTAGACCTAGATAGAGTCAGCATAGGCCACCCGTCTCTTCATCATGCAATAGTATTCATAGACAGGTTCAGTATATCTTGCAGATTCTCTAATTCATTTAGAACATCTTGATGGACTGAGAGTCTACCAGTAGTTGGGACTACCCGACACACCCTCCCATCCATGTAGAGTAGACCTAGATAGAGTCAGCATAGGCCACCCGTCTCTTCATCATGCAATAGTATTCATAGACAGGTTCAGTATATCTTGCAGATTCTCTAATTCATTTAGAACATCTTGATGGACTGAGAGTCTACCAGTAGTTGTGACTATCCGACACACCCTCTCATCCATGTAGAGTAGACCTAGATAGAGTCAGCATAGGCCACCCGTCTCTTCATCATGCAATAGTATTCATAGACAGGTTCAGTATATCTTGCAGATTCTCTAATTCATTTAGAACATCTTGATGGACTGAGAGTCTTCCAGGACTACCCGACACACCCTCCCATCCATGTAGAGTAGACCTAGATAGAGTCAGCATAGGCCACCCGTCTCTTCATCATGCAATAGTATTCATAGACAGGTTCAGTATATCTTGCAGATTCTCTAATTCATTTAGAACATCTTGATGGACTGAGAGTCTACCAGGACTATCCGACACACCCTCCCATCCATATAGAGTAGACCTAGATAGAGTCAGCATAGGCCACCCGTCTCTTCATCATGCAATAGTATTCATAGACAGGTTCAGTATATCTTGCAGATTCTCTAATTCATTTAGAACATCTTGATAAACTGAGAGTCTACCAGGACTAACCGACACACCCTCCCATCCAGGTAGAGTAAACCTAGATAGAGTCAGCATAGGCCACCCGTCTCTTCATCATGCAATAGTATTCATAGACAGGTTCAGTATATCTTGCAGATTCTCTAATTCATTTAGAACATCTTGATGGACTGAGAGTCTTCCAGGACTACCCGACACACCCTCTCATCCATGTAGAGTAGACCTAGATAGAGTCAGCATAGGCCACCCGTCTCTTCATCATGCAATAGTATTCATAGACAGGTTCAGTATATCTTGCAGATTCTCTAATTCATTTAGAACATCTTGATGGACTGAGAGTCTACCAGCACTACCTGACACACCCTCTCATCCATGTAGAGTAGACCTAGATAGAGTCAGCATAGGCCACCCGTCTCTTCATCATGCAATAGTATTCATAGACAGGTTCAGTATATCTTGCAGATTCTCTAATTCATTTAGAACATCTTGATGGACTGAGAGTCTTCCAGGACTACCCGACACACCCTCCCATCCATGTAGAGTAGACCTAGATAGAGTCAGCATAGGCCACCCGTCTCTTCATCATGCAATAGTATTCATAGACAGGTTCAGTATATCTTGCAGATTCTCTAATTCATTTAGAACATCTTGATGGACTGAGAGTCTACCAGGACTACCCGACACACCCTCTCATCCATGTAGAGTAAACCTAGATAGAGTCAGCATAGGCCACCC
This sequence comes from Gonocerus acuteangulatus, assembly GCA_946811695.1. NCBI lineage: Eukaryota > Metazoa > Arthropoda > Insecta > Hemiptera > Coreidae > Gonocerus > Gonocerus acuteangulatus. The sequence goes on along the minus strand of OX328127.1, from coordinate 96,995,838 downwards.
GTCTCTTCATCATGCAATAGTATTCATAGACAGGTTCAGTATATCTTGCAGGTTCTCTAATTCATTTAGAACATCTTGATGGACAGAGAGTCTACCAGGACTACCCGACACACCCTCTCATCCAAGTAGAGTAGACCTAGATAGAGTCAGCATAGGCCACCCATCTCTTCATCATGCAATAGTATTCATGGACAGGTTCAGTATATCTTGCAGGTTCTCTAATTCATTTAGAACATCTTGATGGACTGAGAGTCTTCCAGCACTACCCGACACACCCTCCCATCCATGTAGAGTAGACCTAGATAGAGTCAGCATAGGCCACCCATCTCTTCATCATGCAATAGTATTCATAGACAGGTTCAGTATATCTTGCAGATTCTCTAATTCATTTAGAACATCTTGATGGACTGAGAGTCTACCAGGACTACCCGACACACCCTCTCATCCATGTAGAGTACACATAGATAGAGTCAGCATAGGCCACCCATCTCTTCATCATGCAATAGTATTCATAGACAGGTTCAGTATATCTTGCAGATTCTCTAATTCATTTAGAACATCATGATGGACTGAGAGTCTACCAGGACTACCCGACACACCCTCTCATCCATGTAGAGTAGACCTAGATAGAGTCAGCATAGGCCACCCGTCTCTTCATCATGCAATAGTATTCATAGACAGGTTCAGTATATCTTGCAGATTCTCTAATTCATTTAGAACATCTTGATGGACTGAGAGTCTTCCAGGACTACCCGACACACCCTCCCATCCAGGTAGAGTAAACCTAGATAGAGTCAGCATAGGCCACCCGTCTCTTCATCATGCAATAGTATTCATAGACAGGTTCAGTATATCTTGCAGATTCTCTAATTCATTTAGAACATCTTGATGGACTGAGAGTCTACCAGTAGTTGGGACTATCCGACATACCCTCTCATCCATGTAGAGTAGACCTAGATAGAGTCAGCATAGGCCACCCGTCTCTTCATCATGCAATAGTATTCATAGACAGGTTCAGTATATCTTGCAGATTCTCTAATTCATTTAGAACATCTTGATGGACTGAGAGTCTACCAGTAGTTGGGACTATCCGACACACCCTCCCATCCATGTAGAGTAGACCTAGATAGAGTCAGCATAGGCCACCCATCTCTTCATCATGCAATAGTATTCATAGACAGGTTCAGTATATCTTGCAGATTCTCTAATTCATTTAGAACATCTTGATGGACTGAGAGTCTTCCAGGACTACCCGACACACCCTCCCATCCATGTAGAGTAGACCTAGATAGAGTCAGCATAGGCCACCCGTCTCTTCATCATGCAATAGTATTCATAGACAGGTTCAGTATATCTTGCAGATTCTCTAATTCATTTAGAACATCTTGATGGACTGAGAGTCTACCAGGACTATCCGACACACCCTCCCATCCATATAGAGTAGACCTAGATAGAGTCAGCATAGGCCACCCGTCTCTTCATCATGCAATAGTATTCATAGACAGGTTCAGTATATCTTGCAGATTCTCTAATTCATTTAGAACATCTTGATGGACTGAGAGTCTTCCAGGACTACCCGACACACCCTCCCATCCATGTAGAGCAGACCTAGATAGAGTCAGCATAGGCCACCCGTCTCTTCATCATGCAATAGTATTCATAGACAGGTTCAGTATATCTTGCAGATTCTCTAATTCATTTAGAACATCTTGATGGACTGAGAGTCTACCAGGACTACCCGACACACCCTCTCATCCATGTAGAGTAGACCTAGATAGAGTCAGCATAGGCCACCCGTCTCTTCATCATGCAATAGTATTCATAGACAGGTTCAGTATATCTTGCAGATTCTCTAATTCATTTAGAACATCTTGATGGACTGAGAGTCTACCAGGACTATCCGACACACCCTCCCATCCATATAGAGTAGACCTAGATAGAGTCAGCATAGGCCACCCGTCTCTTCATCATGCAATAGTATTCATAGACAGGTTCAGTATATCTTGCAGATTCTCTAATTCATTTAGAACATCTTGATGGACTGAGAGTCTACCAGTAGTTGGGACTACCCGACACACCCTCCCATCCATGTAGAGTAGACCTAGATAGAGTCAGCATAGGCCACCCGTCTCTTCATCATGCAATAGTATTCATAGACAGGTTCAGTATATCTTGCAGATTCTCTAATTCATTTAGAACATCTTGATGGACTGAGAGTCTACCAGTAGTTGGGACTACCCGACACACCCTCCCATCCATGTAGAGTAGACCTAGATAGAGTCAGCATAGGCCACCCGTCTCTTCATCATGCAATAGTATTCATAGACAGGTTCAGTATATCTTGCAGATTCTCTAATTCATTTAGAACATCTTGATGGACTGAGAGTCTACCAGTAGTTGGGACTACCCGACACACCCTACCATCCATGTAGAGTAGACCTAGATAGAGTCAGCATAGGCCACCCGTCTCTTCATCATGCAATAGTATTCATAGACAGGTTCAGTATATCTTGCAGATTCTCTAATTCATTTAGAACATCTTGATGGACTGAGAGTCTACCAGTAGTTGGGACTATCCGACACACCCTCTCATCCATGTAGAGTAGACCTAGATAGAGTCAGCATAGGCCACCCGTCTCTTCATCATGCAATAGTATTCATAGACAGGTTCAGTATATCTTGCAGATTCTCTAATTCATTTAGAACATCTTGATGGACTGAGAGTCTTCCAGGACTACCCGACACACCCTCCCATCCATGTAGAGTAGACCTAGATAGAGTCAGCATAGGCCACCCGACTCTTCATAATGCAATAGTATTCATAGACAGGTTCAGTATATCTTGCAGATTCTCTAATTCATTTAGAACATCTTGATGGACTGAGAGTCTTCCAGGACTACCCGACACACCCTCTCATCCATGTAGAGTAGACCTAGATAGACTCAGCATAGGCCACCCGTGTCTTCATCATGCAATAGTATTCATAGACAGGTTCAGTATATCTTGCAGATTCTCTAATTCATTTAGAACATCTTGATGGACTGAGAGTCTACCAGGACTACCCGACACACCCTCTCATCCATATAGAGTAGACCTAGATAGAGTCAGCATAGGCCACCCATCTCTTAATCATGCAATAGTATTCATAGACAGGTTCAGTATATCTTGCAGATTCTCTAATTCATTTAGAACATCTTGATGGACTGAGAGTCTTCCAGGACTACCCGACACACCCTCCCATCCATGTAGAGTAGACCTAGATAGAGTCAGCATAGGCCACCCGTCTCTTCATCATGCAATAGTATTCATAGACAGGTTCAGTATATCTTGCAGAATCTCTAATTCATTTAGAACATCTTGATGGACTGAGAGTCTACCAGTACTTGGGACTATCCGACACACCCTCTCATCCATGTAGAGTAGACCTAGATAGAGTCAGCATAGGCCACCCGTCTCTTCATCATGCAATAGTATTCATAGACAGGTTCAGTATATCTTGCAGATTCTCTAATTCATTTAGAACATCTTGATGGACTGAGAGTCTACCAGTAGTTGGGACTATCCGACACACCCTCCCATCCATGTAGAGTAGACCTAGATAGAGTCAGCATAGGCCACCCGTCTCTTCATCATGCAATAGTATTCATAGACAGGTTCAGTATATCTTGCAGATTCTCTAATTCATTTAGAACATCTTGATGGACTGAGAGTCTACCAGGACTATCCGACACACCCTCTCATCCATATAGAGTAGACCTAGATAGAGTCAGCATAGGCCACCCGTCTCTTCATCATGCAATAGTATTCATAGACAGGTTCAGTATATCTTGCAGATTCTCTAATTCATTTAGAACATCTTGATGGACTGAGAGTCTACCAGGACTATCCGACACACCCTCTCATCCATGTAGAGTAGACCTAGATAGAGTCAGCATAGGCCACCCGTCTCTTCATCATGCAATAGTATTCATAGACAGGTTCAGTTTATCTTGCAGATTCTCTAATTCATTTAGAACATCTTGATGGACTGAGAGTCTACCAGTACTTGGGACTATCCGACACACCCTCTCATCCATGTAGAGTAGACCTAGATAGAGTCAGCATAGGCCACCCGTCTCTTCATCATGCAATAGTATTCATAGACAGGTTCAGTATATCTTGCAGATTCTCTAATTCATTTAGAACATCTTGATGGACTGAGAGTCTTCCAGGACTATCCGACACACCCTCCCATCCATGTAGAGTAGACCTAGATAGAGTCAGCATAGGCCACCCGTCTCTTCATCATGCAATAGTATTCATAGACAGGTTCAGTATATCTTGCAGATTCTCTAATTCATTTAGAACATCTTGATGGACTGAGAGTCTACCAGTAGTTGGGACTACCCGACACACCCTCCCATCCATGTAGAGTAGACCTAGATAGAGTCAGCATAGGCCACCCGTCTCTTCATCATGCAATAGTATTCATAGACAGGTTCAGTATATCTTGCAGATTCTCTAATTCATTTAGAACATCTTGATGGACTGAGAGTCTACCAGGACTAACCGACACACCCTCCCATCCAGGTAGAGTAAACCTAGATAGAGTCAGCATAGGCCACCCGTCTCTTCATCATGCAATAGTATTCATAGACAGGTTCAGTATATCTTGCAGATTCTCTAATTCATTTAGAACATCTTGATGGACTGAGAGTCTTCCAGGACTACCCGACACACCCTCTCATCCATGTAGAGTAGACCTAGATAGAGTCAGCATAGGCCACCCGTCTCTTCATCATGCAATAGTATTCATAGACAGGTTCAGTATATCTTGCAGATTCTCTAATTCATTTAGAACATCTTGATGGACTGAGAGTCTACCAGCACTACCTGACACACCCTCTCATCCATGTAGAGTAGACCTAGATAGAGTCAGCATAGGCCACCCGTCTCTTCATCATGCAATAGTATTCATAGACAGGTTCAGTATATCTTGCAGATTCTCTAATTCATTTAGAACATCTTGATGGACTGAGAGTCTTCCAGGACTACCCGACACACCCTCCCATCCATGTAGAGTAGACCTAGATAGAGTCAGCATAGGCCACCCGTCTCTTCATCATGCAATAGTATTCATAGACAGGTTCAGTATATCTTGCAGATTCTCTAATTCATTTAGAACATCTTGATGGACTGAGAGTCTTCCAGGACTACCCGACACACCCTCTCATCCATGTAGAGTAGACCTAGATAGAGTCAGCATAGGCCACCCGTCTCTTCATCATGCAATAGTATTCATAGACAGGTTCAGTATATCTTGCAGATTCTCTAATTCATTTAGAACATCTTGATGGACTGAGAGTCTTCCAGGACTACCCGACACACCCTCTCATCCATGTAGAGTAGACCTAGATAGAGTCAGCATAGGCCACCCGTCTCTTCATCATGCAATAGTATTCATAGACAGGTTCAGTATATCTTGCAGATTCTCTAATTCATTTAGAACATCTTGATGGACTGAGAGTCTACCAGGACTACCCGACACACCCTCTTATCCATATAGAGTAGACCTAGATATAGTCAGCATAGGCCACCCGTCTCTTCATCATGCAGTAGTATTCATAGACAGGTTCAGTATATCTTGCAGATTCTCTAATTCATTTAGAACATCTTGATGGACTGAGAGTCTTCCAGGACTATCCGACACACCCTCCCATCCATGTAGAGTAGACCTAGATAGACTCAGCATAGGCCACCCGTCTCTTCATCATGCAATAGTATTCATAGACAGGTTCAGTATATCTTGCAGATTCTCTAATTCATTTAGAACATCTTGATGGACTGAGAGTCTTCCAGCACTATCCGACACACCCTCTTATCCATGTAGAGTAGACCTAGATAGAGTCAGCATAGGCCACCCGTCTCTTCATCATGCAATAGTATTCATAGACAGGTTCAGTATATCTTGCAGATTCTCTAATTCATTTAGAATATCTTGATGGACGGAGAGTCTACCAGGACTACCCGACACACCCTCCCATCCATGTAGAGTAGACCTAGATAGAGTCAGCATAGGCCACCCGTCTCTTTATCATGCAATAGTATTCATAGACAGGTTCAGTATATCTTGCAGATTCTCTAATTCATTTAGAACATCTTGATGGACTGAGAGTCTTCCAGGACTACCCGACACACCCTCCCATCCATATAGAGTAGACCTAGATAGAGTCAGCATAGGCCACCCGTCTCTTCATCATGCAATAGTATTCATAGACAGGTTCAGTATATCTTGCAGATTCTCTAATTCATTTAGAACATCTTGATGGACTGAGAGTCTACCAGGACTACCCGACACACCCTCTCATCCATATAGAGTAGACCTAGATAGAGTCAGCATAGGCCACCCGTCTCTTCATCATGCAATAGTATTCATAGACAGGTTCAGTATATCTTGCAGATTCTCTAATTCATTTAGAACATCTTGATGGACTGAGAGTCTACCAGTAGTTGGGACTACCCGACACACCCTCCCATCCATGTAGAGTAGACCTAGATAGAGTCAGCATAGTCCACCCGTCTCTTCATCATGCAATAGTATTCATAGACAGGTTCAGTATATCTTGCAGATTCTCTAATTCATTTAGAACATCTTGATGGACTGAGAGTCTACCAGTAGTTGGGACTATCAGACTCTGCCTTATTGCACAGAGATAAACGGAACGACCTCGATGTAACTCGATGGTCACGGTTCTCGATACCTTCACTAATCGATTCTCTACTTCCCATTGAATGCTATTTCCGTCCTCGTCCTTCCTCCTCCTCCTAACTCTCCGGTAAAAGCACCGAAAGATCAAAGAGCAATGTTGTCTATGTGTGCGTTACTTTAGGCTAATCACGCGCACAGCATTTTCGGCCGAGGCAGTCTAACTAAATGCAGGTTTTTCGGACATGGCTTTCTACATGTTGTTAGTAAACTAGGGGGGGGGGGTAAAACATGGAATTTTAAAGTTATTTATTATTTTTTTTGATAAATTTTTTTCTCGAAAATTTCCACCACCGTTATTTTCGTGATCTATTGGTTTTGAAACGTGAAATGTTTTAGTCGGCACTTGCGGATTGCATCATGAGGTCAATCTCATAAGCGGGGTGTCTCCCTATGGAGGAAGGGATGAACCACGCTAAGAGGTCAATCTCATAAGGAGGGTGTCTAGCCTTAGAGGGACGACTCAGCTTGGACCGCTATGTGTGTCACTAGCCTTAGAGGGACGAGTCAGCTTGGACCGCTATGTGTGTCACTAGCCTTAGAGGGACGAGTCAGCTTGGACTGCAGTGTGTGTCACTAGCCTTAGAGGGACGAGTCAGCTTGGACTGCAGTGTGTGTCAGTAGCCTTAGAGGGAAGAGTCTGCTTGGACTGCAGTGTGTGTCACTAGCCTTAGAGGGAAGAGTCTGCTTGGACTGCAGTGTGTGTCACTAGCCTTAGAGGGACGAGTCTGCTTGGACTGCAGTGTGTGTCACTAGCCTTAGAGGGACGAGTCAGCTTGGACTGCAGTGTGTGCCTTCATGTCTTCAATACACATTCCACAATATACAATTCCACCGACTCGGCGACTAACTAGGCCGAAACCGCTATGTGTGTCACTAGCCTCAGAGGGACGAGTCGGCTTGGACCGTGGTGTGTGTCACTAGCCTTAGAGGTACAAGTCAGCTTAGACCGCGTTGTGTGTCACTAGCCTTAGAGGGACGAGTCAGCTTGGACCACGGTGTGTGTCACTAGCCTTAGACGGACGAGGCAGCTTGGACCGCGACTGACTAGGCCGTCGACTCGACCGAAACCGCTGTGTGTCGACACTAGCCTTAGAGGGACGAGGCAGCTTGGACCGCGACTGATTAGGCCGCCGACTCGGCCGAAACCACTGTGTGTCGCCACTAGCCTTAGAGGGACGAGGCAGCTTGGACCGCGACTGACTAGGCCACCGACTCGGCCGAAACCGCTGTGTGTCGACACTAGCCTTAGAGGGACGAGACAGCTTAGACCGCGACTGACTAGGCCGCCGACTCGGCCGAAACCGCTGTGTGTCGACACTAGCCTTAGAGGGACGAGGCAGCTTGGACCGCGACTGATTAGGCCGCCGACTCGGCCGAAACCACTGTGTGTCGCCACTAGCCTTAGAGGGACGAGGCAGCTTGGACCGCGACTGACTAGGCCGCCGACTCGGCCGAAACCGCTGTGTGTCGACACTAGCCTTAGAGGGACGAGACAGCTTAGACCGCGACTGACTAGGCCGCCGACTCGGCCGAAACCACTGTGTGTCGACACTAGCCTTAGAGGGACGAGGCAGCTTAGACCGCGACTGACTAGGCCGCCGACTCGGCCGAAACCGCTGTGTGTCGACACTAGCCTTAGAGGGACGAGGCAGCTTAGACCGCGACTGACTAGGCCGCCGACTCGGCCGAAACCGCTGTGTGTCGACACTAGCCTTAGAGGGACGAGGCAGCTTAGACCGCGACTAACTAGGCAGCCGACTCGGCCGAAACCGCTGTGTGTCGACACTTGCCTTAGAGGGACGAGGCAGCTTAGACCGCGACTGACTGGGCCGCCGACTCGGCTGAAACCACTGTGTGTCGACACTAGCCTTAGAGGGACGAGGCAGCTTAGACCGCGACTGACTGGGCCGCCGACTCGGCTGAAACCACTGTGTGTCGACACTTGCCTTAGAGGGACGAGGCAGCTTAGACCGCGACTGACTGGGCCGCCGACTCGGCTGAAACCACTGTGTGTCGACACTTGCCTTAGAGGGACGAGGCAGCTTAGACCGCGACTGACTGGGCCGCCGACTCGGCCGAAACCGCTGTGTGTCGACACTAGCCTTAGAGGGACGAGGCAGCTTAGACCGCGACTGACTGGGCCGCCGACTCGGCTGAAACCACTGTGTGTCGACACTTGCCTTAGAGGGACGAGGCAGCTTAGACCGCGACTGACTAGGCCGCCGACTCGGCCGAAACCACTGTGTGTCGACACTAGCCTTAGAGGGACGAGGCAGCTTAGACCGCGACTGACTGGGCCGCCGACTCGGCCGAAACCGCTGTGTGTCGACACTAGCCTTAGAGGGACGAGGCAGCTTAGACCGCGACTGACTGGGCCGCCGACTCGGCCGAAACCGCTGTGTGTCGACACTTGCCTTAGAGGGACGAGGCAGCTTAGACCGCGACTGACTAGGCCGCCGACTCGGCCGAAACCACTGTGTGTCGACACTAGCCTTAGAGGGACGAGGCAGCTTAGACCGCGACTGACTGGGCCGCCGACTCGGCCGAAACCGCTGTGTGTCGACACTAGCCTTAGAGGGACGAGGCAGCTTAGACCGCGACTGACTGGGCCGCCGACTCGGCTGAAACCACTGTGTGTCGACACTTGCCTTAGAGGGACGAGGCAGCTTAGACCGCGACTGACTAGGCCGCCGACTCGGCCGAAACCACTGTGTGTCGACACTAGCCTTAGAGGGACGAGGCAGCTTAGACCGCGACTGACTGGGCCGCCGACTCGGCCGAAACCGCTGTGTGTCGACACTAGCCTTAGAGGGACGAGGCAGCTTAGACCGCGACTGACTGGGCCGCCGACTCGGCCGAAACCGCTGTGTGTCGACACTAGCCTTAGAGGGACGAGGCAGCTTAGACCGCGACTGACTAGGCCGCCGACTCGGCCGAAACCGCTGTGTGTCGACACTAGCCTTAGAGGGACGAGGCAGCTTAGACCGCGACTAACTAGGCAGCCGACTCGGCCGAAACCGCTGTGTGTCGACACTTGCCTTAGAGGGACGAGGCAGCTTGGACCGCGACTGACTGGGCCGCCGACTCGGCTGAAACCACTGTGTGTCGACACTAGCCTTAGATATCAAACCTAGAGTTATCAAACTAGAATAACACTACCAACATGCAAATACTTATAACTCCTTGTTAGTTTATAGAACGTATTTTAATCATTTGTTTTCCTTTCTTATTTGTTTTCCTTTCTTATCTTTGGTGTTGGTAGAAGGAGTTTAACCAGGATTATCTGTACCAGATGTTCCGGACAGCTGTGGTGCTGCTCTCTGTAGGTTGGTTGGGGGAAGTCCTCGCAGATCCATACTGCTACACAGACGACCAAGAGCCGTACAACTTCTTCGCAACCAAAACTATATATGACCTTGTCAGGAACAAGAAGATCAAAAATGGCGTTGTTCCAAGTAAGTAGAATGTTGCAAAGCAGTACGACACATAGTGCATTACACATAGTGCTAGTAATTTACACAATACTGTAGGGATCTACATAATTCTGCCGGTTTATATTTATATTACTGTAGGGATCTACATAATTCGCCGCCAATATGTCATCTAACAGATTATCTCAAAAGTAATGTCGGTGTTAAGCATTCTGCCGGTTTATATTTATATTACTGTAGGGATCTACATAATTCGCCGCCAATATGTTATCTAACAGGTTATCTCAAAAGTAATGTCGGTGTTAAGCATTCTGCCGGTTTATATTTATATTACTGTAGGGATCTACATAATTCGCCGGCAATATGTCATCTAACAGATTATCTCAAAAGTAATGTCGGTGTTAAGCATTCTGCCGGTTTATATTTATATTACTGTAGGGATCTACATAATTCGCCGCCAATATGTTATCTAACAGGTTATCTCAAAAGTAGTGTCGGTGTTAAGCATTCTGCCGGTTTATATTTATATTACTGTAGGGATCTACATCATTCGCCGCCAATATGTCATCTAACAGATTATCTCAAAAGTAATGTCGGTGTTAAGCATTCTGCCGGTTTATATTTATATTACTGTAGGGATCTACATAATTCGCCGCCAATATGACATCTAACAGATTATCTCAAAAGTAATGTCGGTGTTAAGCATTCTGCTGGTTTATATTTATATTACTGTAGGGATCTACATCATTCGCCGCCAATATGTCATCTAACAGATTATCTCAAAAGTAATGTCGGTGTTTTGCCGGGTTATATTTATATTACTGTAGGGATCTACATAATTCGCCGCCAATATGTCATCTAACAGGTTATGTCAAAAGTAATGTCGGTGTTTTGCCGGGTTATATTTATATTACTGTAGGGATCTACATCATTCGCCGCCAATATGTTATCTAACAGATTATCTCAAATGTAATGTCGGTGTTAAGCATTCTGCCGGTTTATATTTATATTACTGTAGGGATCTACATCATTCGCCGCCAATATGTCATCTAACAGATTATCTCAAAAGTAATGTCGGTGTTAAGCATTCTGCCGGTTTATATTTATATTACTGTAGGGATCTACATCATTCGCCGCCAATATGTTATCTAACAGATTATCTCAAATGTAATGTCGGTGTTAAGCATTCTGCCGGTTTATATTTATATTACTGTAGGGATCTACATCATTCGCCGCCAATATGTCATCTAACAGATTATCTCAAAAGTAATGTCGGTGTTAAGCATTCTGCCGGTTTATATTTATATTACTGTAGGCATCTACATCATTCGCCGCCAATATGTTATCTAACAGATTATCTCAAATGTAATGTCGGTGTTCTGCCGGTTTATATTTATATTACTGTAGGGATCTACATTATTCGGTGTTCTGCCGGTTTATATTTATATTACTGATCCTACTTTTCAATTATTTTTTTGTTTATTATAGCAATAAATACTCTTGTATTTATCTCCTTTTGGTTGGCGAAACATATTTATTCTGAGCTGAAATTTTAATTTTTCTTGGATCTTCACCAAAACACCACTTACACCATGTAAGGCTTTAGGAATTCGATAAAGGAGAAAATGCTGCTTCAACTTGTAGAAATATATGGCGATGATGTCATTAGTGAGCGACAAGTGCAGCGGTGGTTTGAACCATTTCGAGCGGAAAACAGCAAGCTTGACGACCAACTCCTGCAGGCTACTTTACAAGAAAATCCTGTCTTAACTGTAGAAGAACTTGCAGAAAATCTTGGATCGACACATTTTACAGTCCACCGACATTACTTATGAGATGACCTGATTCATTCTATACGGCATCGGCGTATAGAAGGGTGAGGCTGCAGCCCCCCCCCCCCCAAATGTTCATTTAAACGGTAAAAATTATTCTCAATAATAAATGAAATAAGATTACTTAGTTCAGAAATATAATTGGTTTTGAGTTTAATATAGCTTTAGTTGACTATCTATTCCAAGTTATAGATTGTTAGTATTCAATACCCACTAAATATTCCCTGCCCCCCTCCGAATGGTACCAGCCCACCTACAGAACATATGCGAGATAGTCGGGTCAGTAATATGCTTCAATACAGTAGATTTCCGCTGGACAAGTATCCATTAATGGCTACCTGCAAAAACAGTCCTCAATAAAATCCCATCCTTGACGCACAGCTGACTGGTCCAAGATGGCTGCTTCAACTGGCTAGTTCAACACCAAGGTAGAGGAAGTTAAACATGCAATCAGGTTTCTGTGTTGCTGCTTTCACTACAGACCTTGACCTCCCTGTGACATCATTCCTACAATCTAGTGGGACAGGTGATAAAGAGTGACAGCAACACTATTTTCAGCCGTGCAGCAAGACTGACTGGTCCAAGATGGCTGCGCCTCAGGGCCGCCGCATGGGGGGGGGGGGGGGAAACCGGGTAGAGTTGTCCCGGGCCCGGGCACCGTGGTGGTCCGGGCCCATCTATATTTTATTAATGTACATGAACGACAAAACAAGTGCAGTCCCACAATAGTATATTTCATTAGGAGAAGTAATAAAGCAACAAGTACCGAAACTGACCTTTGCTGCACCAATTGTCGGCTTTTATTCTCATTTTGCTAAAAACTCAAGATGATAATCATTTTAAAATGCCCAAAGTCCTATAGCAAACCATTAGAATTTTCATTCTGGCTCTGAGAAGTGGGGGCCCGGCTCTGAGATGTGGCGGCCCTGCTGCCCCTACCAGCAATGCATTGTCGCACCCTATGCTTCCCTCATTATCCCTTACATTCTACTCCATTATTATAGTAATAGCAATAGTAGTATTGTCTTGTTCTAGATTGCAAAGCAGCGATGGTCTGGGGCTTGATCCGCCACGGGACTCGTTACCCCCACGTCGAGGAGATTATCAGATACAAAGACCTACCCAACCTACGAGACTCCATCATCAGAAACGGAATGACACCGAACAGTCAGTACCTGCAAACATCTTATTATACCTACTACGGTATAGCAGGCTGTTCTATCTAGCAGCTAGTACCTGCATACACCATCCTATATCTAGTACTACAGTAGCTATCCCCTCCCTCCCTAATAGCAGGCTGTTCTATCTAGTAGCTAGTACCTGCATACACCATCCTATATCTAGTACTATAGTAGCTATCCCCTCCCTCCCTAATAGCAGGCTGTTCTATCTAGTAGCTAGTACCTGCATACACCATCCTATATCTAGTACTATAGTAGCTATCCCCTCCCTCCCTAATAGCAGGCTGTTCTATCTAGTAGCTAGTACCTGCATACACCATCCTATATCTAGTACTATAGTAGCTATCCCCTCCCTCCCTAATAGCAGGCTGTTCTATCTAGTAACTAGTACCTGCATACACCATCCTATATCTAGTACTATAGTAGCTATCCCCTCCCTCCCTAATAGCAGGCTGTTCTATCTAGTAACTAGTACCTGCATACACCATCCTATATCTAGTACTATAGTAGCTATCCCCTCCCTCCCTAATAGCAGGCTGTTCTATCTAGTAACTAGTACCTGCATACACCATCCTATATCTAGTACTACAGTAGCTATCCCCTCCCTCCCCCCCCCCTAATAGCAGGCTGTTCTATCTAGTAGCTAGTACCTGCATACACCATCCTATATCTAGTACTATAGTAGCTATCCCCTCCTTCCCCCCCCCCTAATAGCAGGCTGTTCTATCTAGTAGCTAGTACCTGCATACACCATCCTATATCTAGTACTATAGTAGCTATCCCCTCCCTCCCTAATAGCAGGCTGTTCTATCTAGTAACTAGTACCTGCATACACCATCCTATATCTAGTACTATAGTAGCTATCCCCTCCCTCCCTAATAGCAGGCTGTTCTATCTAGTAACTAGTACCTGCATACACCATCCTATATCTAGTACTATAGTAGCTATCCCCTCCCTCCCTAATAGCAGGCTGTTCTATCTAGTAACTAGTACCTGCATACACCATCCTATATCTAGTACTATAGTAGCTATCCCCTCCCTCCCCCCCCCTAATAGCAGGCTGTTCTATCTAGTAGCTAGTACCTGCATACACCATCCTATATCTAGTACTATAGTAGCTATCCCCTCCTTCCCCCCCCCCTAATAGCAGGCTGTTCTATCTAGTAGCTAGTACCTGCATACACCATCCTATATCTAGTACTATAGTAGCTATCCCCTCCTTCCCCCCTCCCTAATAGCAGGCTGTTCTATCTCGTAGCTAGTACCTGCATACACCATCCTATATCTAGTACTATATTAGCTATCCCCTCCCTCCCTAATAGCAGGCTGTTCTATCTAGTAGCTAGTACCTGCATACACCATCCTATATCTAGTACTATAGTAGCTATCCCCTCCCTCCCTAATAGCAGGCTGTTCTATCTAGTAACTAGTACCTGCATACACCATCCTATATCTAGTACTATAGTAGCTATCCCCTCCCTCCCTAATAGCAGGCTGTTCTATCTAGTAACTAGTACCTGCATACACCATCCTATATCTAGTACTATAGTAGCTATCCCCTCCCTCCCTAATAGCAGGCTGTTCTATCTAGTAACTAGTACCTGCATACACCATCCTATATCTAGTACTACAGTAGCTATCCCCTCCCTCCCCCCCCCCCTAATAGCAGGCTGTTCTATCTAGTAGCTAGTACCTGCATACACCATCCTATATCTAGTACTATAGTAGCTATCCCCTCCCTCCCTAATAGCAGGCTGTTCTATCTAGTAACTAGTACCTGCATACACCTTCCTATATCTAGTACTATAGTAGCTATCCCCTCCCTCCCCCCCCTAATAGCAGGCTGTTCTATCTAGTAGCTAGTACCTGCATACACCATCCTATATCTAGTACTATAGTAGCTATCCCCTCCTTCCCCCCCCCTAATAGCAGGCTGTTCTATCTAGTAGCTAGTACCTACATACACCATCCTATATCTAGTACTATAGTAGCTATCCCCTCCTTCCCCCCTCCCTAATAGCAGGCTGTTCTATCTCGTAGCTAGTACCTGCATACACCATCCTATATCTAGTACTATATTAGCTATCCCCTCCCTCCCTAATAGCAGGCTGTTCTATCTAGTAGCTAGTACCTGCATACACCATCCTATATCTAGTACTATAGTAGCTATCCCCTCCCTCCCTAATAGCAGGCTGTTCTATCTAGTAACTAGTACCTGCATACACCATCCTATATCTAGTACTATAGTAGCTATCCCCTCCCTCCCCCCCCCTAATAGCAGGCTGTTCTATCTAGTAGCTAGTACCTGCATACACCATCCTATATCTAGTACTATAGTAGCTATCCCCTCCTTCCCCCCCCCTAATAGCAGGCTGTTCTATCTAGTAGCTAGTACCTGCATACACCATCCTATATCTAGTACTATAGTAGCTATCCCCTCCCTCCCTAATAGCAGGCTGTTCTATCTAGTAACTAGTACCTGCATACACCATCCTATATCTAGTACTATAGTAGCTATCCCCTCCCTCCCTAATAGCAGGCTGTTCTATCTAGTAACTAGTACCTGCATACACCATCCTATATCTAGTACTATAGTAGCTATCCCCTCCCTCCCCCCCCCTAATAGCAGGCTGTTCTATCTAGTAGCTAGTACCTGCATACACCATCCTATATCTAGTACTATAGTAGCTATCCCCTCCTTCCCCCCCCCCCCTAATAGCAGGCTGTTCTATCTAGTAGCTAGTACCTGCATACACCATCCTATATCTAGTACTATAGTAGCTATCCCCTCCTTCCCCCCTCCCTAATAGCAGGCTGTTCTATCTCGTAGCTAGTACCTGCATACACCATCCTATATCTAGTACTATATTAGCTATCCCCTCCCTCCCTAATAGCAGGCTGTTCTATCTAGTAGCTAGTACCTGCATACACCATCCTATATCTAGTACTATAGTAGCTATCCCCTCCCTCCCTAATAGCAGGCTGTTCTATCTAGTAACTAGTACCTGCATACACCATCCTATATCTAGTACTATAGTAGCTATCCCCTCCCTCCCTAATAGCAGGCTGTTCTATCTAGTAACTAGTACCTGCATACACCATCCTATATCTAGTACTATAGTAGCTATCCCCTCCCTCCCTAATAGCAGGCTGTTCTATCTAGTAACTAGTACCTGCATACACCATCCTATATCTAGTACTACAGTAGCTATCCCCTCCCTCCCCCCCCCTAATAGCAGGCTGTTCTATCTAGTAGCTAGTACCTGCATACACCATCCTATATCTAGTACTATAGTAGCTATCCCCTCCCTCCCTAATAGCAGGCTGTTCTATCTAGTAACTAGTACCTGCATACACCTTCCTATATCTAGTACTATAGTAGCTATCCCCTCCCTCCCTAATAGCAGGCTGTTCTATCTAGTAACTAGTACCTGCATACACCATCCTATATCTAGTACTACAGTAGCTATCCCCTCCCTCCCTAATAGCAGGCGGTTCTATCTAGTAACTAGTACCTGCATACACCATCC
>OX328127.1:96712951-96978916 GCA_946811695.1 Gonocerus acuteangulatus | reverse complement strand
AAATAAATTGGTGAATGACTAATATCGATATCATTCTCTAATCTCGATATATAAAGTAAAGCATTTCCAACGTATTTTCTCGGCTCCTAAAGCATTTCCAACCTATTTTCTCGGCTCCTAAAGCATTTCCAACCTATTATCTCGGCTCCTAAAGCATTTCCAACCTATTTTCTCGGCTCCTAAAGCATTTCCAACCTATTTTCTCGGCTCCTAAAGCATTTCCAACCTATTATCTCGGCTCCTAAAGCATTTCCAACCTATTTTCTCGGCTCCTAAAGCATTTCCAACCTATTATCTCGGCTCCTAAAGCATTTCCAACCTATTTTCTCGGCTCCTAAAGCATTTCCAACGTATTTTCTCGGCTCCTAAAGCATTTCCAACCTATTTTCTCGGCTCCTAAAGCATTTCCAACCTATTTTCTCGGCTCCTAAAGCATTTCCAACCTATTATCTCGGCTCCTAAAGCATTTCCAACCTATTTTCTCGGCTCCTAAAGCATTTCCAACCTATTATCTCGGCTCCTAAAGCATTTCCAACCTATTTTCTCGGCTCCTAAGGCGCATTGGACAGAACGCTCGGACACGTGTCCACTATTTTTCGGTGCAGAATTACCAGAAAAAAAAATTGGCCAAATCGGTGACGCCCCTACTTTATACTCTCCTTGTAAGTACCGAGGCCTACCACCACCCTCCTACCCCTTCCCTCCAACCCAGCCTCCGTCACTCTTATTCTGTTTTTCGCAAAGAAGCTGGATTATAGTAGGGCCGCTGAGTCGTGCTACACGGGATTACCCCCACCCTGGACTCAAGGAGGAGAAGGCCTACCACCACCCTCCTACCCCTTCCCTCCACCCCAGCCTCCGTCACTCTTATTCTGATTTTCGCAAAGAAGCTGGATTATAGTAGGGCCGCTGAGTCGTGCTACACGGGATTACCCCCACCCTGGACTCAAGGAGGGGAAGGCCTACCACCACCCTCCTACCCCTTCCCTCCAACCCAGCCTCCGTCACTCTTATTCTGTTTTTCGCAAAGAAGCTGGATTATAGTAGGGCCGCTGAGTCGTGCTACACGGGATTACCCCCACCCTGGACTCAAGGAGGGGAAGGCCTACCACCACCCTCCTACCCCTTCCCTCCACCCCAGCCTCCGTCACTCTTATTCTGATTTTCGCAAAGAAGCTGGATTATAGTAGGGCCGCTGAGTCGTGCTACACGGGATTACCCCCACCCTGGACTCAAGGAGGGGAAGGCCTACCACCACCCTCCTACCCCTTCCCTCCACCCCAGCCTCCGTCACTCTTATTCTGATTTTCGCAAAGAAGCTGGATTATAGTAGGGCCGCTGAGTCGTGCTACACGGGATTACCCCCACCCTGGACTCAAGGAGGGGAAGGCCTACCACCACCCTCCTACCCCTTCCCTCCACCCCAGCCTCCGTCACTCTTATTCTGATTTTCGCAAAGAAGCTGGATTATAGTAGGGCCGCTGAGTCGTGCTACACGGGATTACCCCCACCCTGGACTCAAGGAGGGGAAGGCCTACCACCACCCTCCTACCCCTTCCCTCCACCCCAGCCTCCGTCACTCTTATTCTGATTTTCGCAAAGAAGCTGGATTATAGTAGGGCCGCTGAGTCGTGCTACACGGGATTACCCCCACCCTGGACTCAAGGAGGGGAAGGCCTACCACCACCCTCCTACCCCTTCCCTCCAACCCAGCCTCCGTCACTCTTATTCTGATTTTCGCAAAGAAGCTGGATTATAGTAGGGCCGCTGAGTCGTGCTACACGGGATTACCCCCACCCTGGACTCAAGGAGGGGAAGGCCTACCACCACCCTCCTACCCCTTCCCTCCAACCCAGCCTCCGTCACTCTTATTCTGATTTTCGCAAAGAAGCTGGATTATAGTAGGGCCGCTGAGTCGTGCTACACGGGATTACCCCCACCCTGGACTCAAGGAGGGGAAGGCCTACCACCACCCTCCTACCCCTTCCCTCCACCCCAGCCTCCGTCACTCTTATTCTGATTTTCGCAAAGAAGCTGGATTATAGTAGGGCCGCTGAGTCGTGCTACACGGGATTACCCCCACCCTGGACTCAAGGAGGGGAAGGCCTACCACCACCCTCCTACCCCTTCCCTCCACCCCAGCCTCCGTCACTCTTATTCTGATTTTCGCAAAGAAGCTGGATTATAGTAGGGCCGCTGAGTCGTGCTACACGGGATTACCCCCACCCTGGACTCAAGGAGGGGAAGGCCTACCACCACCCTCCTACCCCTTCCCTCCAACCCAGCCTCCGTCACTCTTATTCTGTTTTTCGCAAAGAAGCTGGATTATAGTAGGGCCGCTGAGTCGTGCTACACGGGATTACCCCCACCCTGGACTCAAGGAGGGGAAGGCCTACCACCACCCTCCTACCCCTTCCCTCCACCCCAGCCTCCGTCACTCTTATTCTGATTTTCGCAAAGAAGCTGGATTATAGTAGGGCCGCTGAGTCGTGCTACACGGGATTACCCCCACCCTGGACTCAAGGAGGGGAAGGCCTACCACCACCCTCCTACCCCTTCCCTCCACCCCAGCCTCCGTCACTCTTATTCTGATTTTCGCAAAGAAGCTGGATTATAGTAGGGCCGCTGAGTCGTGCTACACGGGATTACCCCCACCCTGGACTCAAGGAGGGGAAGGCCTACCACCACCCTCCTACCCCTTCCCTCCACCCCAGCCTCCGTCACTCTTATTCTGATTTTCGCAAAGAAGCTGGATTATAGTAGGGCCGCTGAGTCGTGCTACACGGGATTACCCCCACCCTGGACTCAAGGAGGGGAAGGCCTACCACCACCCTCCTACCCCTTCCCTCCACCCCAGCCTCCGTCACTCTTATTCTGATTTTCGCAAAGAAGCTGGATTATAGTAGGGCCGCTGAGTCGTGCTACACGGGATTACCCCCACCCTGGACTCAAGGAGGGGAAGGCCTACCACCACCCTCCTACCCCTTCCCTCCACCCCAGCCTCCGTCACTCTTATTCTGATTTTCGCAAAGAAGCTGGATTATAGTAGGGCCGCTGAGTCGTGCTACACGGGATTACCCCCACCCTGGACTCAAGGAGGGGAAGGCCTACCACCACCCTCCTACCCCTTCCCTCCAACCCAGCCTCCGTCACTCTTATTCTGTTTTTCGCAAAGAAGCTGGATTATAGTAGGGCCGCTGAGTCGTGCTACACGGGATTACCCCCACCCTGGACTCAAGGAGGGGAAGGCCTACCACCACCCTCCTACCCCTTCCCTCCACCCCAGCCTCCGTCACTCTTATTCTGATTTTCGCAAAGAAGCTGGATTATAGTAGGGCCGCTGAGTCGTGCTACACGGGATTACCCCCACCCTGGACTCAAGGAGGGGAAGGCCTACCACCACCCTCCTACCCCTTCCCTCCACCCCAGCCTCCGTCACTCTTATTCTGATTTTCGCAAAGAAGCTGGATTATAGTAGGGCCGCTGAGTCGTGCTACACGGGATTACCCCCACCCTGGACTCAAGGAGGGGAAGGCCTACCACCACCCTCCTACCCCTTCCCTCCACCCCAGCCTCCGTCACTCTTATTCTGATTTTCGCAAAGAAGCTGGATTATTTACAGGAGGAAAAACATCCTTGTCATTTATTCTTCACAAATTGAATTTTAAATGGAAGAAAATAAACAACCGGAAATGTTTAATGGAAAGAAGGGATATTGTCACTACCAGATGTGTATCTTTATGCCAAATCAGAGAATGCAATTTAGAAGAAGTGGCATTTCTGGATGAGACATGGATAAATGCTGGAAACACGATTAGCAAATCCAGGACAGATGACTCAACTCGGGCTTACCGAAAACTACTGGCCCATGCAGGTAGCGGGACGGTTTCATAACTAACAGTATGTTACTGTTCAGGTCAAATAACAACAGGGGATTATCATGGCCCATGCAGGTAGCGGGACGGTTTCATACCTAACAGTATGTTACTGTTCAGGTCAAATAACAACAGGGGATTATCATGGCCCATGCAGGTAGCGGGACGGTTTCATACCTAACAGTATGTTACTGTTCATGTCAAATAACAACAGGGGATTATCATGGCCCATGCAGGTAGCGGGACGGTTTCATAACTAACAGTATGTTACTGTTCAGGTCAAATAACAACAGGGGATTATCATGGCCCATGCAGGTAGCGGGACGGTTTCATACCTAACAGTATGTTACTGTTCAGGTCAAATAACAACAGGGGATTATCATGGCCCATGCAGGTAGCGGGACGGTTTCATAACTAACAGTATGTTACTGTTCAGGTCAAATAACAACAGGGGATTATCATGGCCCATGCAGGTAGCGGGACGGTTTCATACCTAACAGTATGTTACTGTTCAGGTCAAATAACAACAGGAGATTATCATGGCCCATGCAGGTAACGCGGACGGTTTCATACCTAACAGTATGTTACTGTTCAGGTCAAGACAACAGGGGATTATCATGGCCCATGGAGGTAGCGCGGACGGTTTCATACCTAACAGTATGTTACTGTTCAGGTCAATAACAACAGTGGATTATCATGTCCCATGCAGGTAACGCGGACGGTTTCATATACAATGAGTAAGTGCATTATTTGTAGCCACATTTGGCACTGCCCACCTTCCAGGAAGACTTTATGTTGGTTACCTTTCTGTCCCTGTCCGAATTTATATTCCACCACCGCTTATCTGTTATCAGTGCGGCTCTCTTGGCCACCATCGGACCGCCTGTGACAAGGACCCTATCTGTATGAGATGTGCTCAGCCCATGCATGGAGATTCCTGTACAAGAATCAAATTCTCACATCAAATATGCACACAGTTTGCTTAGGCCGGAACTTGGCCTTGCGCACTGCCGTGCGCATAGATAGCAGCTATCGGTAGCTGCTACCGGTTGATCTTTTGTTCAAAATATAAAATAAAATCTGAAAGAGTAGGAAGCTTAAGCCCTTTCCTAAGCAGAAAGGATTCTCCGCCATCTTGACGCTTGTTAAATAAACTTAAAAAACTAAAGTGAGGTAAACAGCGACAAAACCCCGTTGAAATTAACAAAACTAACACTTTCGTGGTTTTAAGCACTTTTTTCTCCGGCTGACATCGCCCTATCGAAATTTCTTCAGAATCTGTTTTGTAGAGAATTTACTAAGCTTTGAACGTACGACGATTTTTTAACTCTTGAAGATATTAAGCAAAATATACGAATATCTCAACCCTTTTTATGTCTGTTAATAAAATATTTTATTCTAATCCTTACATATATATATTTGACTACGTTTATTTACGTGATCTATAGGTTCTGAAATGTGAATGTTTCCGGTCGGCACTTCTGGATTGAATGAATGATTGAAAACAATACATTATTCTGGGTTTCGTCCCATAAGAATTAACATTGCGAACCTGATTAGCGGGTTCCTCCCAATGGAGGGATGGTGAAACCTGATAAGCGGGATTCCTCCCTATGGAGGGAGGGAGGAACCTGATAAGCGGGATTCCTCCCTATGTAGGGAGGGTGAAACCTGATAAGCGGGATTCCTCCCTATGGAGAGAGGGAGGAACCTGATAAGCGGGATTCCTCCCTATGGAGGGAGGGAGGAACCGCGCTATAACAAAGTATTGTTTCTAAAGCGATTTCTTTCTGTATATAGCCAGAGATGTAAATGCTCAATCAGATTCTGCAGACCAAATCTATTGGCAGCCTTGGAAGCAGCACTAGCGAGGAGACCATGATAGATATAAAAAGAGCACGCACAGAAACCAATAATTAAATATCTAGAGAAAATAGGCCGTCTAAACTAAGAGGATTAGGGATAAACTTTGAAGAGTAGGGTTGGCATTGGTCCACCTTTCCTGGAGGTCAAAACTAACGGGTAGAGTTTATATCTTGGATCATTCCAGCTTAGCTAGCCTCATCATCCTGGTTGTTGGTTCTATCTCCCGCCCTCTTAGTCCTTCTTTCTAGGTTAGCTAGCCTCATCATCCTGGTTGTTGGCTCTATCTCCCGCCCTCTTAGCCCTTCTCTCTAGGTTAGCTAGCCTCATCTTCTTGGCTGTTGGCTCTATCTCCTGCCCTCTTAGCCCTTCTCTCTAGGTTAGCTAGCCTCATCATCCTGGTTGTTGGCTCTATCTCCCGCCCTCTTAGCCCTTCTCTCTAGGTTAGCTAGCCTCATCTTCTTGGCTGTTGGCTCTATCTCCCGCCCTCTTAGCCCTTCTCTCTAGGTTAGCTAGCCTCATCATCCTGGTTGTTGGTTCTATCTCCCGCCCTCTTAGCCCTTCTTTCTAGGTTAGCTAGCCTCATCATCCTGGCTGTTGGCTCTATCTCCTGCCCTCTTAGTCCTTCTTTCTAGGTTAGCTAGCCTCATCATCCTGGGTGTTGGTTCTATCTCCCGCCCTCTTAGCCCTTCTCTCTAGGTTAGCTAGCCTCATCTTCCTGGCTGTTGGCTCTATCTCCCGCCCTCTTAGCCCTTATTCCTAGGTTAGCTAGCCTCATCATCCTGGGTGTTGGCTCTATCTTCCGCCCTCTTAGTCCTTCTCTCTAGGTTAGCTAGCCTCATCATCATGGCTGTTGGCTCTATCTCCCGCCCTCTTAGCCCTTCTCTCTAGGTTAGCTAGCCTCATCTTCCTGGCTGTTGGCTCTATCTCCCGACCTCTTAGTCCTTCTTTCTAGGTTAGCTAGCCTCATCATCCTGGCTGGACCGACTGGATCAGCGGAACAACACTATTATCTCTGGAACTCCAGGGTTTATCTGAACAGGCTATAACCTCATCTTCATTCCCAGCTGGGCAAGACTAGATCAGCGGAACAACACCATTATCTTTGGAACTCCAGGGTTTATCGGAAAAGGCTATAACCTCATCTTCACTCCCAGCTGGTTAAGACTGGATCGGCGGAACAACACCACTATCTCTGGAACTCCAGGGTTTATCTGAACAGGCTATAACCTCATCTTCATTCCCAGCTGGGCAAGACTAGATCAGCGGAACAACACCATTATCTTTGGAACTCCAGGGTTTATCTGAAAAGGCTATAACCTCATCTTCACTCCCAGCTGGTAAAGACTGGATCGGCGGAACAACACCACTATCTCTGGAACTCAAGGGTTTATCTGAAGAGGCTATAACCTCATCTTCATTCCCAGCTGGGCAAGACTAGATCAGCGGAACAACACCATTATCTTTGGAACTCCAGGGTTTATCTGAAAAGGCTATAACCTCATCTTCACTCCCAGCTGGTAAAGACTGGATCGGCGGAACAACACCACTATCTCTGGAACTCAAGGGTTTATCTGAAGAGGCTATAACCTCATCTTCATTCCCAGCTGGGCAAGACTAGATCAGCGGAACAACACCATTATCTTTGGAACTCCAGGGTTTATCTGAAAAGGCTATAACCTCATCTTCACTCCCAGCTGGTAAAGACTGGATCGGCGGAACAACACCACTATCTCTGGAACTCAAGGGTTTATCTGAAGAGGCTATAACCTCATATTGACTCCCAGCTAGTTAAGACTGGATCAGCTGAACAACACCACTATCTCTGGAACTCAAGGGTTTATCTGAAGAGGCTATAACCTCATCTTCATTCCCAGCTGGGCAAGACTAGATCAGCGGAACAACACCATTATCTTTGGAACTCCAGGGTTTATCTGAAAAGGCTATAACCTCATCTTCACTCCCAGCTGGTAAAGACTGGATCGGCGGAACAACACCACTATCTCTGGAACTCAAGGGTTTATCTGAAGAGGCTATAACCTCATCTTCATTCCCAGCTGGGCAAGACTAGATCAGCGGAACAACACCATTATCTTTGGAACTCCAGGGTTTATCTGAAAAGGCTATAACCTCATCTTCACTCCCAGCTGGTAAAGACTGGATCGGCGGAACAACACCACTATCTCTGGAACTCAAGGGTTTATCTGAAGAGGCTATAACCTCATATTGACTCCCAGCTAGTTAAGACTGGATCAGCTGAACAACACGATTATCTGTGGGTTGAATAAATATTGAACGAAAGAAGCCCTCAGACTGTTCTGCTTATACAACTCAGGATGGCCCGTATTGGAATTATGATTCAAACGCGGTTTTTATGGAAATATTTCAGTATATTTATATCTCTCCCTCTATATATATACATGTATATATATATATATATATATATATATATATATATATATATACATGTATATATATATAAATATAAAAAGATTGTTACCTTGAATAATAATTTGAAATGTCGATTTATATTTTCCTAGCTGAATGTGTGCTTCGTCACGGCAGATAAGTATTCATTTCATTAAATTAAATAATATATCATCAAAATTAACTCTACTACATAATTTTGCGCGGTTTATTATAGCACGGTTCCCGTCATACTATACGTTATTCATCAATTGATAAGTAATTAAAGTATAGGACTTCTTGACACTGGGGCGCTCTGGACCAGTGTCAAGAAACCGATAGTGTAAACATCACCGGTTATGTTGTCTGTGTACAACATTACCAGACAAAAACACGATTTGGCATTTGGAAGAGAATCCGTTAGTACTGTCTGTGTACAACATTACCAGACAAAAACACGATTTGGCATTTGGAAGAGAATCCGTTAGTACTGTCTGTGCACAACATTACCAGACAAAAACACGATTTGGCATTTACAATAGAATCCGTTAGTACTGTCTGTGCACAACATTACCAGACAAAAACACGATTTGGCATTTACAATAGAATCTGTTAGTACTGTCTGTGTACAACATTACCAGACAAAAACACGATTCGGCATTTACAATAGAATCCGTTAGTACTGTCTGTGCACAACATTACCAGACAAAAACACGATTTGGCATTTGGAAGAGAATCCGTTAGTACTGTCTGTGCACAACATTACCAGACAAAAACACGATTTGGCATTTACAATAGAATCCGTTAGTACTGTCTGTGCACAACATTACCAGACAAAAACACGATTTGGCATTTGGAAGAGAATCCGTTAGTACTGTCTGTGCACAACATTACCAGACAAAAACACGATTTGGCATTTACAATAGAATCCGTTAGTACTGTCTGTGCACAACATTACCAGACAAAAACACGATTTGGCATTTACAATAGAATCTGTTAGTACTGTCTGTGTACAACATTACCAGACAAAAACACGATTCGGCATTTACAATAGAATCCGTTAGTACTGTCTGTGCACAACATTACCAGACAAAAACACGATTTGGCATTTGGAAGAGAATCCGTTAGTACTGTCTGTGCACAACATTACCAGACAAAAACACGATTTGGCATTTGGAAGAGAATCCGTTAGTACTGTCTGTGTACAACATTACCAGACACAAACACGATTTGGCATTTGGTAGAGTATCCGTTAGTACTGTCTGTGTACAATATTACCAGACAAAAACACGATTTCGCGTTTGCTAGAGAATTTGTTAGTACTGTCTGTGTACAACATTACCAGACAAAAACACGATTTGGCATTTACAATAGAATCCGTTAGTACTGTATGTGTACAACATTACCAGACAAAAACACGATTTGGCATTTGGTAGGGAATCTGTTAGTACTGTCTGTGTACAACATTACCAGACAAAAACACGATTTGGCATTTACAATAGAATCCGTTAGTACTGTCTGTGTACAACATTACCAGACAAAAACACGATTTGGCATTTGGAAGAGAATCCGTTAGTACTGTCTGTGTACAACATTACCAGACAAAAACACGATTTGGCATTTACAATAGAATCCGTTACTACTGTCTGTGTACAACATTACCAGACAAAAACACGATTCGGCATTTGTTAGAGAATCCGTTAGTACTGTCTGTGTACAACATTACCAGACAAAAACACGATTTGGCATTTGGTAGAGTATCCGTTAGTACTGTCTGTGTACAACATTACCAGACAAAAACACGATTTGGCATTTGGAAGAGAATCCGTTAGTACTGTCTGTGCACAACATTACCAGACAAAAACACGATTTGGCATTTGGAAGAGAATCCGTTAGTACTGTCTGTGTACAACATTACCAGACACAAACACGATTTGGCATTTGGTAGAGTATCCGTTAGTACTGTCTGTGTACAATATTACCAGACAAAAACACGATTTGGCATTTACAATAGAATCCGTTAGTACTGTCTGTGTACAACATTACCAGACAAAAACACGATTTGGCATTTGGTAGGGAATCTGTTAGTACTGTCTGTGTACAACATTACCAGACAAAAACACGATTTGGCATTTACAATAGAATCCGTTAGTACTGTCTGTGTACAACATTACCAGACAAAAACACGATTTGGCATTTGGAAGAGAATCCGTTAGTACTGTCTGTGTACAACATTACCAGACAAAAACACGATTTGGCATTTACAATAGAATCCGTTACTACTGTCTGTGTACAACATTACCAGACAAAAACACGATTCGGCATTTGTTAGAGAATCCGTTAGTACTGTCTGTGTACAACATTACCAGACAAAAACACGATTTGGCATTTGGAAGAGAATCCGTTAGTACTGTCTGTGCACAACATTACCAGACAAAAACACGATTTGGCATTTGGAAGAGAATCCGTTAGTACTGTCTGTGTACAACATTACCAGACACAAACACGATTTGGCATTTGGTAGAGTATCCGTTAGTACTGTCTGTGTACAATATTACCAGACAAAAACACGATTTCGCGTTTGCTAGAGAATTTGTTAGTACTGTCTGTGTACAACATTACCAGACAAAAACACGATTTGGCATTTACAATAGAATCCGTTAGTACTGTCTGTGTACAACATTACCAGACAAAAACACGATTTGGCATTTGGAAGAGAATCCGTTAGTACTGTCTGTGTACAACATTACCAGACAAAAACACGATTTGGCATTTGGAAGAGAATCCGTTAGTACCGTCTGTGTACAACATTACCAGACACAAACACGATTTGACATTTGGAAGAGAATCCGTTAGTACTGTCTGTGTACAACATTACCAGACAAAAACACGATTTGGCATTTGGAAGAGAATCCGTTAGTACTGTATGTGTACAACATTACCAGACAAAAACACGATTCGGCATTTGCTAGGGAATCTGTTAGTACTGTCTGTGTACAACATTACCAGACAAAAACACGATTTGGCATTTGCTAGGGAATCTGTTAGTACTGTCTGTGTACAACATTACCAGACAAAAACACGATTTGGCATTTACAATAGAATCCGTTAGTACTGTCTGTGTACAACATTACCAGACAAAAACACGATTTGGCATTTGCTAGGGAATCTGTTAGTACTGTCTGTGTACAACATTACCAGACAAAAACACGATTTGGCATTTGCTAGGGAATCTGTTAGTACTGTCTGTGTACAACATTACCAGACAAAAACACGATTTGGCATTTACAATAGAATCCGTTAGTACTGTATGTGTACAACATTACCAGACAAAAACACGATTTGGCATTTACAATAGAATCCGTTAGTACTGTCTGTGTACAACATTACCAGACACAAACACGATTTGGCATTTGCTAGGGAATCTGTTAGTGCTGTCTGTGTACAACATTACCAGACAAAAACACGATTTGGCATTTGCTATAGATACGGATTCCCCCGTTGGATAACGACCAAGGACCTTCCTGGATACGGATTCCCCTGCTGGATAACGACCAAGGAGCTCCCTGGATACGGATTCCCCCCTAGGATAACGAACAAGGGCCTTCCTTGATACGGATGCCCCCGCAGGATAACGACAAAGAATCTTCCTGGACATGAATTTCTCCGCAGGATATCGACCAAGGAGCTTCCTAGAGACGGCTCCCCCCGCAGGATAACGAACAAGGGCCTTCCTTGATACGGATTTCCCCGCAGGATAACGAACAAGGGCCTTCCTTGATACCGATTCCCCCGCGGGATAACGACCAAGGAGCATTCTGGATACGGATTGCCCGGCAGGATAACGACCGAGGACCTTCCTAGATACGGATTCCCCCGCGGGATAACGACCAAGGAGCTTCCTGGATACGGATTCCCCTGCTGGATAACGACAGAGGACCTTCCTGGATACGGATTTTGCCGCAGGATAACGACCAAGAGGCTTCCTGGATACGGATTCCCCCCTAGGATAACGAACAAGGGCCTTCCTTGATAAGGATTTCCCCGCAGGATAACGACCAAGGACCTTCCTGGATACGGTTTCCCCCGCGGGATAACGACCAAGGAGCTTTCTGGATACGGATTCCCCCGCAGGATAACGACCAAGGACCTTCCTGAATACGGATTTTCCCGCGGGATAACGACCAAGGAGCTTTCTTGATACCGATTCACCCGCAAGATAACGAACAAGGAGCTTCCAGGATAATCTTGAATAGCACTGCATTGTTTCTTAGTTGGAGGATATCCAACGATTTCGGATGAGTCGTCAAACTACTTGATAGGATAACGACCGAGGACCTTCCTAGATACGGATTCCCCCGCGGGATAACGACCAAGGAGCTTCCTGGATACGGATTCCCCTGCTGGATAACGACAGAGGACCTTCCTGGATACGGATTTTGCCGCAGGATAACGACCAAGAGGCTTCCTGGATACGGATTCCCCCCTAGGATAACGAACAAGGGCCTTCCTTGATAAGGATTTCCCCGCAGGATAACGACCAAGGACCTTCCTGGATACGGTTTCCCCCGCGGGATAACGACCAAGGAGCTTCCTGGATACGGATTCCCCTGCTGGATAACGACAGAGGACCTTCCTGGATACGGATTTTGCCGCAGGATAACGACCAAGAGGCTTCCTGGATACGGATTCCCCCCTAGGATAACGAACAAGGGCCTTCCTTGATAAGGATTTCCCCGCAGGATAACGACCAAGGACCTTCCTGGATACGGTTTCCCCCGCGGGATAACGACCAAGGAGCTTTCTGGATACGGATTCCCCCGCAGGATAACGACCAAGGACCTTCCTGAATACGGATTTTCCCGCAGGATAACGAACAAGGGCCTTTCTTGATACCGATTCACCCGCAAGATAACGAACAAGGAGCTTCCAGGATAATCTTGAATAGCACTGCATTGTTTCTTAGTTGGAGGATATCCAACGATTTCGGATGAGTCGTCAAACTACTTGATAGGAAGGCCAATCTAAAAACTTGACAAAAATTGAAATTCATTTTTAAAATTTTGAAATAACATTCGATGTACATGGATAAATATACAATGTATAAATCATCCTATCCATCTCTATACAATAATTCTCTAAGAACAGTTTATTAAATACAAATATAAACACTAAATTACAGCTTTATTTTCAGTGTAAGTAAAATCCGTGCTTCCGAACGACTCCCACTATATTCGCAGACCACTCTGACGTTTACTATCGTAGAGTAAGAGTACAGGGGGTGGGGGGAGACACCAGCTGAATCAGTAGTGCGGGGGGGGGGGACCAGCTCATGCAAATCACCTCTTAACTTAGGCTAATGGGGTTCTCCGACTTTTTTTAAGGAAGGGCTTTAATAGCCACCGCTGAAGAACTAGAGCCGTTAGCAGCATTCTTTGGATTAATTAATGCCAGAAACGGAAGTGCGATGTGGCTACCCTGTGTGCTGTAGAGTGGTGGCTACACTGGGAGCTATAGAGTCGGGGCTGTACGGTGTGCTGTAGAGTGATGGCTGCACTGGGTGCTATAGAGTGGTGGCGGCACTGGGTGCTATAGATCGGTATCTGCACTGGGTGCTATAGAGTAGTAGCTACACTGTGTGCTGTAGATTGGTGGCTACACTGTGTGCTGTAGAGCGGTTCTACAATAAGTGCTATAGAGTGGTGGTTTTACTGGGTGCTATATAGTGGTGGCTGCACTGGGAGCTATAGTATGGAGGCTACATTGTGTGCTGCAGAGTGGTGGCTACACTGAGTGCTGTAGAGTGGTGCGTCATTGTGTGCTGTAGAGTGGTGGCTACACTGTGTGCTGTAGAGTGGTGGCTACACTGTGTGCTGTAGATTGGTGGCTACACTGGGTGCTGTAGAGTGGTGGCTTCACTGTGTGCTGTAGAGCGGTTCTACAATGAGTGCTATAGAGTGGTGGTTTTAATGGGTGCTAAATAGTGGTGGCTGTACTGGGAGCTATAGTATGGTGGCTACAATGTGTGCTGTAGAGTGGTGGCTACACTGAGTGCTGTAGAGTGGTGGGTCACTGTGTGCTGTAGAGTGGTGGCTACGCTGTGTGCTGTAGAGTGGTGGCTACACTGGGTGCTGTAAAGTGGTGGCTACAATGTGTGCTGTAGAGTGGTGGCTTCATTGTGTACTGTAGAGTGGTGCTACAATAAGTGCTAATGAGTGGTGGGTGCACTGTATACTATAGTATGGTGGCAACATTGTGTGCTGTAGAGTGGTGGCTATACTGTGTGCTGAAGTGTTGTGGCTACTCTGTGTGCTGTAGAGTTTTGGCTACGCTGTGTGTTGTAGTGTGGTGGCTACACTTTGTGCTTTAGTGTGGTGGCTACACTGTGTGCTTTAGTGTGGTGGCTACTCTGGGTGCTGTAGAGTGGCGGCTACTCTGGGTGCTCTAGAGTGGTGGCTACACTGTGTGCTGCAGAGCGTTGGCTACACTGAGTGCTGGCCTTGAAGAAAGCGTCTATTCTCCTGGTTCCTACCTCGATATCGGTGGTTTTCTGCTCCGATGGTCTCCTGTAGTTTGTGTAATGGTCCGGTACTAAGATGACTGCTCTCAGCTCTGTCTTCTTCAATCTTAAACTTCCAGCGGACTACCCATCCTTCAATCATCTAGTAGTATTTTTCAATAATATTACTTTTCTTGTTCAAGGTTTTTACATTTAATAGCGGTTTGGATTTAATAACTAAACCTTTAAGTGTTCTTTGGGTTTAAAATTTCAAAAATCAAAAGAAAATATTATCTGCTTCTATTTACTCTATTCTACTATTTACTTATTTCTATTTTCAGTAAATACTGACTGTATTCCTCTTATTTATAACTATTTGTATCAGTCGCTTAACATTACAATGAAGTTCAATCCTTAACAATTCTTATTATTATTTACTGGGGGTACTCCGCATCTACGGCAAATAGCATTAAACTTCTTGTAGTGAGCTGTGTTATAAATGAACATGTGTTACAGCTGATAAAACATATCAATCCTCCCCCTAAAATTATGCTGGTAGCATTTGATGGACGTCTCTACTCCAAATGGATCCTTTAGGCACATACGTCGGAGCGGAGCGATTTGAAGCGACAAAAGCAATTCAATTCAAAAGCAAACCAATGGGACGGTGCACACAAACTGCGGAGCGGAGCTATTTCGAGCGACAAAATCAATTCAATTCAAAAGCAAACCAATGGGACGGTGCACACAAACTGCGGAGCGGATCTATTTCGAGCGACAAAATCAATTCAATTCAAAAGCAAAGCAATGGGACGGTGCACACAAACTGCGGAGCGGAGCTATATTTCGAGCGACAAAATCAATTCAATTCAAAAGCAAACCAATGGGACGGTGCACAGAAACTGCGGAGCGGAGCTATTTTGAGCGACAAAATCAATTCAATTCAAAAGCAAACCAATAGGACGGTGCACACAAACTGCGGAGCGGAGCTATTTCGAGCGACAAAATCAATTCAATTCAAAAGCAAACCAATGGGACGGTGCACAGAAACTGCGGAGCGGAGCTATTTTGAGCGACAAAATCAATTCAATTCAAAAGCAAACCAATGGGACGGTGCACACAAACTGCGGAGCGGATCTATTTCGAGCGACAAAAGCAATTCAATGTGATGGAGATTCGGGGGTTGAGAATGAAAGGCAGCTTGTAAGTAGTATCGTGTATTCGGCCAGGACAACTGGCCTGGCTGGATGAGTGAGAAGAGTGGAGTGTTGAGGTGTGGAGTCCGGTAGAGAGTGGAGAGTGAGACTGAGAGTGAGCTAGGATTTAGCCCAGCCTAAATAGGCAGGTAGGATTGGGGAATCGTGGGAATTATAGAGCAATGCAGGTCTCTAGCTGCTGATGGTCAATATTGCTGACTGGTGTCTGGGTTCCTTCCTTTCCCATGCTTTTCCTCACATATACCCCCCTTCTCTTTAAAGCGGAACGCGGTGAAAAGAGGATGAAGTATATGCATGTGAGCGAGTGTGCTTCTCGCTGTGATGCTGTCTTGGAGAATCTGCGGGGAGGTAGGTGGAGAGCATGTGATGAGTGGTGTCTGTCCGCCTCCAAGTGTTGTCTAGATTTGGTGCAAGCAGTGTAGTGATAATTGTTGAAGAGACTGCCTGCTGAGCTCTTTTAGCACTTTCCTCCGAAGGAAAGTAGCTATTGAGGTTGGACTCATGACGGAATTTTTGAAAAATTTCTTCAAAACTTTATCGATCCTACCTAGTAGACACCGAAAAAGACCCCCGTTAATATATATATATATATATATATATATATATATATATATATATATATATATATATATATGTCTGTTAACACGATAGCGTTCAGAGTTTTTGTTTTTTCGTCACGAAACTTGGTATATAGCATTCAATTAGCAAACGATTTAACGAGTTCGTTAACCACCAAAGTCGGTCCACCGGAAGGGGGGGTTTACCCCAAACCCAAAACACTAATTTGACTATGTCAGCCGTAGTATTTGTTATATTTCAACGAAACTTGGTATTCATAGTGGTAATATAGAGAGAAAAATGGGATATAAAAATGAACTAAATCGGTTCATTAGAAGGGGGGGTTTACTCAGGACCCACAATACCAATTCGCCACTACCAGCCGTGATTTTCGGTATATTTCGACGAAACTCCGTATTTGTAGTGGTAATCCACAGGTAAATATTTGTTGTAAAAATAAACTGAATCGGTTCATTAGGAGGGGGGGGGGTTTACACCGGACCCACAATACCAATTCGCCACTACCAGCCGTGATTTTTGGTATATTTCGACGAAACTCGGTATTCGTAGTGGTAATCTACAGGTAAATATGTGTTGTAAAAATAAACTAAATCGGTTCATTAGAAGGGGGGGTTTACTCCGGACCCAAATTCCTAATATACCGGTCGTAACCTCATACCGGTCGTAATTTCTGCTGTATTGTAACGAAACGCGGCATACGTCGTGGGTAACTCATGAGAAAGAAGTGTTGTAAAAATGAGCTGAATCGGTCAGTCGGAAAGCGGGGGTTTAATTTGTAATATATTTCAATAGAAAAGCCCGCCAGACGTAGGTTCACAATGCCGCCGCAAGGAGCGCTTTCTACCACTAGAGTGACTGTATCCTGTTCCTGCGTTAGATCAAATTACGATATGAGGTTTTTTGTATTTATTACGTAGTGTAATAGGTACCATGAGTAAACATAACTCTGGAAGCAAAATAATAATTGATCAGTTACTCATTACAAATTTAAAAGAGAACTATTCATGTTTTTATTTTATTTATGTAGGATATTTTAAGCAAATTGTTCTGGAAAGCAGTCTACACTACCCAAATTCTGAGGAAAGTGCTTAGTTATGCAGCTCCTGCGTGACGGGCTTTTTAGGATTTGGATGGGTTGTTGGGTGGAAATGTGATGGATTTGTGCAAGGTCAGTTGTCCCCTGTAACTTTCAAATTCAAATTAATACAATTTTGTAATGAATGAAATGAGAAAATATATACATGGTGATAAAAGTGATTAGAATTATACAATGATTATGATTGGTGATGATATTGATGCCTTTGGCAACTTAATTCTATTACAAAAATTTCCTTAATATTACTTTTTATACATGTTATTATTTAATATGTTTATTTAACATCTGTACAATATTTAAGTACATTGGTTAAGTATTTTAAGTATTTTATACATGTGGTGCTTAATTCTAAGAACTGCGGAGAGATACAAGAATTGGTTTGAGTGACCCTTTCGTAAAATTTTAAATTAGAATTACTATAACTAAATCATTTAGGTGCTTAATATGTAGAATTATTACCTTTAATACTCATATGTTGAAAATACAAACACTCAATGTACATTATTATAATAGTAATAATTGGAATCCACATGTTTGCACAAATTTAAATGCTCTATTTACTGTGCTCTATAGAAATGCTCTATATAAGAAATTGTGCACTATAATTCTCCCTTTTTGGTTTTGATACCTTGGTTAGTACTATTTACAAGTGTTAGTTATTGATTTAAATGACTCATGCCGATTCTTAAAGAAATCATGCTTGGATTGAATGAGTTATGTCCAGGAAGAGGGATTGGGGAGCCGGCTGTAGAATTGCAAGATAGCAGTAATAATATCTTGGGTGCTGAGATTGGTCTCGGCTCATCTTGCAGGATGCGGCTGCTCTTCCCAGAACTATCATGTTCTTGTTGCTCCTGGCCGGCTGTAGAATTGCAAGATAGCAGTAATAATATCTTGGGTGCTGAGATTGGTCTCGGCTCATCTTGCAGGATGCGGCTGCTCTTCCCAGAAGTATCATGTTCTTGTTGCTCCTGGCCGGCTGTAGAATTGCAAGATAGCTGTAATAATATCTTGGATGCTGAGATTGGTCTTTGCTCATCTTGCAGGATGCGGCTGCTCTTCCCAGAACTATCATGTTCTTGTTGCTCCTGGCCGGCTGTAGAATTGCAAGATAGCAGTAATAATATCTTGGGTGCTGAGATTGGTCTCGGCTCATCTTGCAGGATGCGGCTGCTCTTCCCAGAAGTATCATGTTCTTGTTGCTCGTGGCTGGCTGTAGAATTGCAAGATAACAGTAATAATATCTTGGATGCTGAGATTGGTCTTTGCTTATCTTGCAGGCTGCGGCTGCTCTTCCCAGAAGTATCATGTTCTTGTTGCTCCTGGCCGGCTGTAGAATTGCAAGATAGCAGTAATAATATCTTGGATGCTGAGATTGGTCTTTGCACATCTTGCAGGCTGCGGCTGCTCTTCCCAGAAGTATCATGTTCTTGTTGCTCCTGGCTGGCTGTAGAATTGCAAGATAGCAGTAATAATATCTTGGATGCTGACATTGGTCTATGCTCATCTTGCAGGATGCGGCTGCTCTTCCCAGAAGTATCATGTTCTTGTTGCTCCTGGCTGGCTGTAGAATTGCAAGATAGCAGTAATAATATCTTGGATGCTGAGATTGGTCTTTGCTCATCTTGCAGGCTGCGGCTGCTCTTCCCAGAAGTATCATGTTCTTGTTGCTCCTGGCTGGCTGTAGAATTGCAAGATAGCAGTAATGATATCTTGGATGCTGAGATTGGTCTTTGCTCATCTTGCAGGATGCGGCTGCTCTTCCCAGAAGTATCATGTTCTTGTTGCTCCTGGCCGGCTGTAGAATTGTAAGATAGCAGTAATAATATCTTGGATGCTGAGATTGGTCTTTGCTCATCTTGCAGGCTGCGGCTGCTCTTCCCAGAAGTATCATGTTCTTGGTGCTCCTGGCCGGCTGTAGAATTGCAAGATAGCAGTAATAATATCTTGGATGCTGAGATTGGTCTTTGCTCATCTTGCAGGCTGCGGCTGCTCTTCCCAGAAGTATCATGTTCTTGGTGCTCCTGGCCGGCTGTAGAATTGCAAGATAGCAGTAATGATATCTTGGATGCTGAGATTGGTCTTTGCTCATCTTGCAGGATGCGGCTGCTCTTCCCAGAAGTATCATGTTCTTGGTGCTCCTGGCCGGCTGTAGAATTGCAAGATAGCAGTAATAATATCTTGGATGCTGAGATTGGTCTTTGCTCATCTTGCAGGCTGCGGCTGCTCTTCCCAGAAGTATCATGTTCTTGTTGCTCGTGGCCGGCTGTAGAATTGCAAGATAGCAGTAATAATATCTTGGATGCTGAGATTGGTCTTTGCTCATCTTGCAGGCTGCGGCTGCTCTTCCCAGAAGTATCATGTTCTTGGTGCTCCTGGCCGGCTGTAGAATTGCAAGATAGCAGTAATAATATCTTGGATGCTGAGATTGGTCTTTGCTCATCTTGCAGGCTGCGGCTGCTCTTCCCAGAAGTATCATGTTCTTGGTGCTCCTGGCCGGCTGTAGAATTGCAAGATAGCAGTAATGATATCTTGGATGCTGAGATTGGTCTTTGCTCATCTTGCAGGATGCGGCTGCTCTTCCCAGAAGTATCATGTTCTTGGTGCTCCTGGCCGGCTGTAGAATTGCAAGATAGCAGTAATAATATCTTGGATGCTGAGATTGGTCTTTGCTCATCTTGCAGGCTGCGGCTGCTCTTCCCAGAAGTATCATGTTCTTGGTGCTCCTGGCCGGCTGTAGAATTGCAAGATAGCAGTAATGATATCTTGGATGCTGAGATTGGTCTTTGCTCATCTTGCAGGCTGCGGCTGCTCTTCCCAGAAGTATCATGTTCTTGGTGCTCCTGGCCGGCTGTAGAATTGCAAGATAGCAGTAATGATATCTTGGATGCTGAGATTGGTCTTTGCTCATCTTGCAGGATGCGGCTGCTCTTCCCAGAAGTATCATGTTCTTGGTGCTCGTGGCCGGCTGTAGAATTGCAAGATAGCAGTAATAATATCTTGGATGCTGAGATTGGTCTTTGCTCATCTTGCAGGATGCGGCTGCTCTTCCCAGAAGTATCATGTTCTTGTTGCTCCTGGCCGGCTGTAGAATTGCAAGATAGCAGTAATAATATCTTGGATGCTGAGATTGGTCTTTGCTCATCTTGCAGGCTGCGGCTGCTCTTCCCAGAAGTATCATGTTCTTGTTGCTCGTGGCCGGCTGTAGAATTGCAAGATAGCAGTAATAATATATTGGGTGCTGAGATTGGTCTTTGCTCATCTTGCAGGCTGCGGCTGCTCTTCCCAGAAGTATCATGTTCTTCTTGCTCCTGGCCGGCTGTAGAATTGCAAGATAGCAGTAATAATATCTTGGATGCTGAGATTGGTCTTTGCTCATCTTGCAGGCTGCGGCTGCTCTTCCCAGAAGTATCATGTTCTTGTTGCTCCTGGCCGGCTGTAGAATTGCAAGATAGCAGTAATAATATCTTGGGTGCTGAGATTGGTCTTTGCTCATCTTGCAGGCTGCGGCTGCTCTTCCCAGAAGTATCATGTTCTTGTTGCTCCTGGCCGGCTGTAGAATTGCAAGATAGCAGTAATAATATCTTGGGTGCTGAGATTGGTCTTTGCTCATCTTGCAGGCTGCGGCTGCTCTTCCCAGAAGTATCATGTTCTTGGTGCTCGTAGCCGGCTGTAGAATTGCAAGATAGCAGTAATAATATCTTGGGTGCTGAGATTGGTCTCGGCTCATCTTGCAGGCTGCGGCTGCTCTTCCCAGAAGTATCATGTTCTTGTTGCTCGTGGCCGGCTGTAGAATTGCAAGATAGCAGTAATAATATCTTGGATGCTGAGATTGGTCTTTGCTCATCTTGCAGGCTGCGGCAGCTCTTCCCAGAACTATCATGTTCTTGTTGCTCCTGGCTGGCTGTAGAATTGCAAGATAGCAGTAATAATATCTTGGGTGCTGAGATTGGTCTTTGCTCATCTTGCAGGCTGCGGCTGCTCTTCCCAGAAGTATCATGTTCTTGTTGCTGCTGGCCGGCTGTAGAATTGCAAGATAGCAGTAATAATATCTTGGGTGCTGAGATTGGTCTTTGCTCATCTTGCAGGCTGCGGCTGCTCTTCCCAGAAGTATCATGTTCTTGTTGCTGCTGGCCGGCTGTAGAATTGCAAGATAGCAGTAATAATATCTTGGGTGCTGAGATTGGTCTTTGCTCATCTTGCAGGATGCGGCTCATCTCCCCAGAAGTATCATGTTCTTGGTGCTCGTAGCCGGCTGTAGAATTGCAAGATAGCAGTAATAATATCTTGGATGCTGAGATTAGTCTCGGCTCATCTTGCAGGCTGCGGCAGCTCTTCCCAGAACTATCATGTTCTTGTTGCTCCTGGCCGGCTGTGGAATTGCAAGATAGCAGTAATAATATCTTGGATGCTGAGATTGGTCTTTGCTCATCTTGCAGGCTGCGGCTGCTCTTCCCAGAAGTAGCATGTTCTTGTTGCTCCTGGCCGGCTGTAGAATTGCAAGGTAGCAGTAATAATATCTTGGGTGCTGAGATTGGTCTTTGCTCATCTTGCAGGCTGCGGCTGCTCTTCCCAGAAGTATCATGTTCTTGTTGCTCCTGGCCGGCTGTAGAATTGCAAGATAACAGTAATGATATCTTGGATGCTGAGATTGGTCTTTTCTCATCTTGCAGGATGCGGCTGCTCTTCCCAGAAGTAGCATGTTCTTGTTGCTCGTGGCCGGCTGTAGAATTGCAAGATAACAGTAATGATATCTTGGATGCTGAGATTGGTCTTTTCTCATCTTGCAGGATGCGGCTGCTCTTCCCAGAAGTAGCATGTTCTTGTTGCTCCTGGCCGGCTGTAGAATTGCAAGATAGCAGTAATAATATCTTGGATGCTGAGATTAGTCTCGGCTCATCTTGCAGGCTGCGGCAGCTCTTCCCAGAACTATCATGTTCTTGTTGCTCCTGGCCGGCTGTGGAATTGCAAGATAGCAGTAATAATATCTTGGATGCTGAGATTGGTCTTTGCTCATCTTGCAGGCTGCGGCAGCTCTTCCCAGAACTATCATGTTCTTGTTGCTCCTGGCCGGCTGTAGAATTGCAAGATAGCAGTAATAATATCTTGGATGCTGAGATTGGTCTTTGCTCATCTTGCAGGCTGCGGCTGCTCTTCCCAGAAGTATCATGTTCTTGTTGCTCCTGGCCGGCTGTGGAATTGCAAGATAGCAGTAATAATATCTTGGATGCTGAGATTGGTCTTTGCTCATCTTGCAGGCTTCGGCTGCTCTTCCCAGAAGTAGCATGTTCTTGTTGCTCCTGGCCGGCTGTAGAATTGCAAGAT
The DNA here is from genome assembly GCA_946811695.1 of Gonocerus acuteangulatus. NCBI lineage: Eukaryota > Metazoa > Arthropoda > Insecta > Hemiptera > Coreidae > Gonocerus > Gonocerus acuteangulatus. The sequence continues at coordinate 96,956,056 of OX328127.1, read as the reverse complement.
AGCAGTAATAATATCTTGGATGCTGAGATTGGTCTTTGCTCATCTTGCAGGATGCGGCTGCTCTTCCCAGAAGTATCATGTTCTTCTTGCTCCTGGCCGGCTGTGATAAGTAACGCCATTTTTATGAATTCACATAATGAGAATACAGGAAAAAAAAATAGTACATACATAAAAATAAATAAGTACATAAATAAATAAATCATAGCTAAAAGGAAAATAAAATAAAAGTAATAATAATAAAAATAATAAATCAAAAGATAAAATAGAAGTTTGGAAGGAGCCAATCATTATTGACACTTCCTAGTTGACCGCTTTAATTACAGAGTTGGTCACGAGGCCAAGATCTCTTTAGCCTCCTAGGAAGGTTTTCGGGGTGGGATTGAGAGGAGAGGGATTGAGCTCTGGGATTGGGATGAGCAGATAGTTTAGAGTGGAAGGTTAGGAATCGGGATTTAGCCAGTTCATGGATGAAGGGGATATTCAGTTCATGATGGAGGGTTTTATTAGAAATGTAGAAAGGGGCATTAACTATTTTGCGTAGGACTTTGTATTGGAATGCCTGTATTCTTTGTATATTTGATCTTTTGGTTGTTCCCCACCGTTCAAGTCCGCACGTCCAAATAGGTCTGATGATGGTTTTGTATATAGTGAGTTTGTTCTGTATTGTGAGTTTTGATGAAGGTCCCAATAGTCGTCGAAGAAGTCCGTATCTCCTGTTCAGTTCCTGTCTTTTCAGTCGGGTGTGTGGGTTCCAAGTGAGTCTACTGTCTAGTATTAATCCCAGGTAGCGCACTTCGTTGGATACAGGAAGTTCTTGACTGGATATGTGAACTGGTGGGCAAGTCCTTTTATTGAGAGTGAATGTTATTTGGCTGCATTTCTCTGGATTCACCTTGATTTTCCACCTGTTGCACCACTCCTCAACAGAGTCTAGATGTTCCTGCAGGTGAAGGGAAGCTTTTTCGGGATCAGGGGAGGAGGAAAAGATGGCTGTATCATCAGCATATGTCGTTAAATGAGTATTTGTGTGGGTAGGAACGTCAGCGGTGTACAGAAGGTAAAGGATAGGACCGAGAATACTTCCCTGTGGTACACCAGAGGAAATGGGAACTAGACAATGTGGAACCAGATCTTACTTGGAAGGAACGGCTTGATAGGTAGGACTGTAGGATTAGGAAGTATGTGTGGGGAAGTATGCGCCGTACTTTGTATAATAATCCCGGGTGCCAAACACGATCGAATGCTAGGGCGACGTCGAGAAAGGCACTCGTGCAGTAATTTTTACTTTCCAGCGCGTGGGATATGGTGTCAACAACGCTGAAACATTGTTGAATGGTTGAGTGCTGAGTACGGAACCCAAACTGGTGATCTGGTATGGAGTTGGGAGGGATAGTGGACAGAATTCTTTTGAGGAGGAGTTTTTCAAATATTTTAGACATAATTGGGAGCAAACTGATAGGACGATAGGAAGATGGATTCTTAGGGGGTTTATGTGGTTTAGGTATAAGGATTATGACAGAGTGTTTCCATGAAATGGGGAAATAGGTAGTTCTGAAGATTGCATTGTATATGTATGTAAGGAAGATTATTGCTTTCTGCGGTAAATTTTTTAGGATTGGAGCTGTTATATGGTCGCAGCCAGGAGATTTTCGGGGAAGATGTTTGATAATATATTTGATTTCTGCAGGATGGAATGCTTTAGGAGGAAGGGATAGAGGAAGAGGGCTGTTAAGGTTATCGAGTATTTCTACATCCTGGGAAGAGTTTGTTTCGGGATGAGGAGAAAAAATGGATTCTAGGTGGGAAGCAAATAGTTCAGCCTTATTTTCATCGCTTCTGCCCCAACTTCCGTCACTGCGCTGGAGAGGTTGGGGAACAGTAGGGAATTTAAGGATTTTGCGGGTGGCTTGCCAAAGGGAATTATCTTCGGTGGTAAGTGATTGCAGGTAGTCATTGAATGATTCGGATCGGAATTTGGATAAGGCTTTTTTTAGGAGTCGGGTAAGTCTATTAAAGTTAGCGTGGTCGGATGGGTATCGGGACCTCTGCCAGCGGGCCCTTGCTTGTCGCTTAGCAGACAGGAGGTTGAGGATGTGATCGGGTAGCTGGAGTTTCGGGCGATAGGGAAGATGTGATCTTGGTCTGCAGGAGTTCAGGGCACAGTCTTGTATCGCTTTCGTGAACATTGAGACAGCCTCGTCCACATCAGATGAGGATTTCAGAGGTATATTGAGGTTTATGGTTTGAGATAGTTGAGAACGAAATAACTCCCAGTTCATAGGCCCTGGGGTAAGGGAGGGAATTCGTGAACGTGGTAGAGGAAATGTATTCAGGACGAGTAGGATGGCTGAGTGGTCGGATGAAAGTTCAAGCAGTGACTGAATCGAGTATAATATTCCTCGTAGGCCAGAAGTGATGAAGAAATCCACAAGGTCGGGAGTGCGAGAGGGATCGGTTGGCCAGTATGTAGGAGAATCAGAGGAAATAGTGTCATAATTTTGGGAATGAAGGATGTCATACAGAATTCTGCCACGAGGATTGGTTAGACGGCTTCCCCATCTGGGATGTTTCGCATTGAAATCAGCCCCTATGAGGAAGCGAGGACCAAAGGATTGGAACAGAGTGAGGAATTCAGAATGGTAGATAGTGAAGTTCGGGGAAAAATACGCTGCGGAAATAATTATATCGTTGGAGGAAAGGGAAAGGGAGATTGAGCTTACCTGCATGCTATCTGTTGAGAGAGTGGAATGTGAAAAATGAGCCAACGAATTTTTGACCATTACTGCTGCTCCAAGCCTGGCCTCGGACGGATGGTCTGCTCTGTAGCACACGTATCCTGGGATTGAAAAGTGTTGTGTGGTCAGTAGGTGTGTTTCTGTTATTAGTGCAATGTCAATGTTCTTTTCTGTGAGTAGGAGTTCGAGCTCTAGTCGTCGTGTAGTAAGTCCGTTAGCATTCCATAGGATTATGGAGAGGGGAGTGGGGTTGGGGGATATCATTTAAGGAGCTTTGGAAGGATATCGGATATTAGGGAGGTCATGAGGGAGATAAGGGGAGTTAATAACGTTTCCAATTTGTTTAAAAATGTGGAAAACAAAATAAAAGGGTCTTGGGGTGTAGGAGTGGGAGGAACTGCTTTAGGGGCTGTGGAAGCATTAGCAGGTTTAGGTGGGTAGTCTGTTGTAATATTTTGTTGGGGTACTGAGGGCGTGGATTGTGACATATTTATATGTGGTGGTTTTTGTTGTGGATTGGGATTAGGATGAGGCATTAGTTGCATATTCTTCTCCTTGGAGGAGAGAAGAGAGGCATAAGAGATAGTTGGCCTCCGTTTAGAAGTGAGGGATGATGTAGAGGGCTGCAGTTGCTGTGTGGGTCGATCCTCTTTAGCGGTAGTTGCCGGAACCTGGTTCTGACGGGACGTACTGCTTGTTCTTTGTCTTTGAGCTCGAAGAGTCCGAAGCGCTTTGTAGACCTCACATCCTTTGTAGTTTGCAGGGTGGTTCTCGCCGCAATTGGCGCAGGATGCTGGTACGTCGATGGGTTTTGGGCAATCTTCGGATTTATGCTGCTCGCCGCATTTCACACACTTAGGTGCGTGATTACAATAGCCCTTGGTGTGATTGTACTCTTGACATTTATGGCACTGCAGCAGTTGATTCCGACGGCGAGGCTCCTCCACTGAGATTTTGGTGTAGAGTAGGTATTTTTCTTTAAAAATGTCCTTGCTTTTCTCAGTTTTCTCTAGGTCCACAAAGAATAGCGGGAGTTGCACTTTAGTCGTTGGGTGACGTACATTGATTACCCTTTTTGCATGGTACCCAAGCTCACTAAGCTCTGCTATGATATCTTCTGGAGGTGTGGATTGGTGAAGATTACGAATAACTACTCGGTATGCCTTCTCTTCAGGTAGCTGGTAACAATGGTAGTCCGCTTCCATGTCATTAAGACATTTAATAATTGCCCTGTAAGCGTCACTATTGCTAATGACTATATCATTGAAACGTGCTCTGCAGGTGAAAGATTTTTCTCCGGCGGCTTGACCAAGTCGGGCACAGAAGGATTTATAATTATTAATTTTTCGAACATATATGTTCGGTGGCTTCTGGCTCACTATTTCGGTTGGAGGTGTTTTATTGACTTTTGAAGTATTTTTCTCTTCTGATGATTTAATACTCCTTTGTTGCTTTGCTTTGGGCGATAAGTTGGTTGATGTCCTCTTACGAAGGCGTTTTCGTATCCCTAAAGCGAAGTTTTACCCATCATGTGTTGATGTAGATTCGATAAACGTCAGTTGTTGTTCACTGTCCAACGTAGTAGACATATTGATTTTTTTTTTGCAAAAAAAAAAAAAAATAACTAATAATAATAGTAAAATAATAGCTGACTGTTGGCCAGGAGTCGAGTACGTACGCTCAGAGCTAAGCGGGCTAGCTGGCAGCTATAGGTCAATAGACAGTGTTTGCGGGATAAAGTATTTTCCACGCTGAAGGGGCTCCTATATGCACCAGGAGCGGGTCACCACAGGCAAGCCCCCCACCACTAGGCCTACTAGCAGCGAGGGCTGAATAATCTGTGAATATTGATGACTTAACTTACAGATTGTAGGTAAACGGTGATGACTGGGTGAAGGATATTTCACTGATGTGTGCACTCACACTTCGTCCATCAGTGTGCCAATTTTCACAAGAAAATATGACCACTGACCACCACTTTTCACTAGTAAGGTATGTCGGAAGCACTGTGGCCGGCTGTAGAATTGCAAGATAGCAGTAATAATATCTTGGGTGCTGAGATTGGACTTTGCTCATCTTGCAGGCTGCGGCTGCTCTTCCCAGAAGTATCATGTTCTTGTTGCTCCTGGCCGGCTGTAGAATTGCAAGATAGCAGTAATAATATCTTGGATGCTGAGATTGGTCTTTGCTCATCTTGCAGGCTGCGGCTGCTCTTCCCAGAAGTATCATGTTCTTGTTGCTCCTGGCCGGCTGTAGAATTGCAAGATAGCAGTAATAATATCTTGGATGCTGAGATTGGTCTTTGCTCATCTTGCAGGCTGCGGCTGCTCTTCCCAGAAGTATCATGTTCTTCTTGCTCCTGGCTGGCTGTAGAATTGCAAGATAGCAGTAATAATATCTTGGATGCTGAGATTGGTCTTTGCTCATCTTGCAGGCTGCGGCTGCTCTTCCCAGAAGTATCATGTTCTTGTTGCTCCTGGCCGGCTGTAGAATTGCAAGATAGCAGTAATAATATCTTGGATGCTGAGATTGGTCTTTGCTCATCTTGCAGGCTGCGGCTGCTCTTCCCAGAAGTATCATGTTCTTGTTGCTCCTGGCCGGCTGTAGAATTGCAAGATAGCAGTAATAATATCTTGGATGCTGAGATTGGTCTTTGCTCATCTTGCAGGCTGCGGCTGCTCTTCCCAGAAGTATCATGTTCTTGTTGCTCCTGGCCGGCTGTAGAATTGCAAGATAGCAGTAATAATATCTTGGATGCTGAGATTGGTCTTTGCTCATCTTGCAGGCTGCGGCTGCTCTTCCCAGAAGTATCATGTTCTTGTTGCTCCTGGCCGGCTGTAGAATTGCAAGATAGCAGTAATAATATCTTGGATGCTGAGATTGGTCTTTGCTCATCTTGCAGGCTGCGGCTGCTCTTCCCAGAAGTATCATGTTCTTGTTGCTCCTGGCCGGCTGTAGGATTGCAAGATAGCAGTAATAATATCTTGGATGCTGAGATTGGTCTTTGCTCATCTTGCAGGATGCGGCTGCTCTTCCCAGAAGTATCATGTTCTTGTTGCTCCTGGCCGGCTGTAGAATTGCAAGATAGCAGTAATAATATCTTGGGTGCTGAGATTGGTCTTTGCTCATCTTGCAGGATGCGGCTGCTCTTCCCAGAAGTATCATGTTCTTGTTGCTCCTGGCCGGCTGTAGAATTGCAAGATAGCAGTAATAATATCTTGGATGCTGAGATTGATCTTTGCTCATCTTGCAGGATGCGGCTGCTCTTCCCAGAAGTACCATGTTCTTGTTGCTCCTGGCCGGCTGTAGAATTGCAAGATAGCAGTAATAATATCTTGGATGCTGAGATTGGTCTTTGCTCATCTTGCAGGCTTCGGCTGCTCTTCCCAGAAGTAGCATGTTCTTGTTGCTCCTGGCCGGCTGTAGAATTGCAAGATAGCAGTAATAATATCTTGGGTGCTGAGATTGGTCTCAGCTCATCTAGCAGGCTGCGGCTGCTCTTCCCAGAAGTATCATGTTCTTGGTGCTCGTGGCCGGCTATAGAATAGCAAGATAGCAGTAATAATATCTTGGGTGCTGAGATTGGTCTTTGCTCATCTTGCAGGCTGCGGCTGCTCTTCCCAGAAGTATCATGTTCTTGTTGCTCCTGGCCGGCTGTAGAATTGCAAGATAGCAGTAATAATATCTTGGATGCTGAGATTGGTCTTTGCTCATCTTGCAGACTGCGGCTGCTCTCCCCAGAAGTAGCATGTTCTTGGTGCTCGTGGCCGGCTGTAGAATTGCAAGATAGCAGTAATAATATCTTGGATGCTGAGATTGGTCTTTGCTCATCTTGCAGGCTGCGGCTGCTCTTCCCAGAAGTAGCATGTTCTTGGTGCTCGTGGCCGGCTGTAGAATTGCAAGATAGCAGTAATAATATCTTGGATGCTGAAATTAGTCTCAGCACATCTTGCAGGCTGCGGCTGCTCTTCCCAGAAGTATCATGTTCTTGTTGCTCGTGGCCGGCTGTAGAATTGCAAGATAGCAGTAATAATATCTTGGATGCTGAGATTGGTCTTTGCTCATCTTGCAGGCTGCGGCTGCTCTTCCCAGAAGTATCATGTTCTTGTTGCTCCTGGCCGGCTGTAGAATTGCAAGATAGCAGTAATAATATCTTGGATGCTGAGATTGGTCTTTGCTCATCTTGCAGGATGCGGCTGCTCTTCCCAGAAGTATCATGTTCTTGTTGCTCGTGGCCGGCTGTAGAATTGCAAGATAGCAGTAATAATATCTTGGATGCTGAGATTGGTCTCGGCTCATCTTGCAGGCTGCGGCTGCTCTTCCCAGAAGTATCATGTTCTTGTTGCTCCTGGCCGGCTGTAGAATTGTAAGATAGCAGTAATAATATCTTGGGTGCTGAGATTGGTCTTTGCTCATCTTGCAGGATGTGGCTGCTCTTCCCAGAACTATCATGTTCTTGTTGCTCCTGGCCGGCTGTAGAATTGCAAGATAGCAGTAATAATATCTTGGGTGCTGAGATTGGTCTTTGCTCATCTTGCAGGATGCGGCTGCTCTTCCCAGAAGTATCATGTTCTTGTTGCTCCTGGCTGGCTGTAGAATTGCAAGATAGCAGTAATAATATCTTGGATGCTGAGATTGGTCTTTGCTCATCTTGTAGGATGTGGCTGCTCTTCCCAGAAGTATCATGTTCTTGTTGCTCCTGGCCGGCTGTAGAATTGCAAGATAGCAGTAATAATATCTTGGATGCTGAGATTGGTCTTTGCTCATCTTGCAGGATGCGGCTGCTCTTCCCAGAAGTATCATGTTCTTGGTGCTCGTGGCCGGCTGTAGAATTGCAAGATAGCAGTAATAATATCTTGGGTGCTGAGATTGGTCTCGGCTCATCTTGCAGGAGGCGGCTGCTCTTCCCAGAACTATCATGTTCTTGTTGCTCCTGGCCGGCTGTAGAATTGCAAGATTGCAGTAATAATATCTTGGGTGCTGAGATTGGTCTCGGCTCATCTTGCAGGCTGCGGCTGCTCTTCCCAGAAGTATCATGTTCTTGTTGCTCCTGGCCGGCTGTAGAATTGCAAGATAGCAGTAATAATATCTTGGGTGCTGAGATTGGTCTCGGCTCATCTTGCAGGCTGCGGCTGCTCTTCCCAGAAGTATCATGTTCTTGGTGCTCCTGGCCGGCTGTAGAATTGCAAGATAGCAGTAATAATATCTTGGGTGCTGAGATTGGTCTTTGCTCATCTTGCAGGATGTGGCTGCTCTCCCAGAAGTATCATGTTCTTCTTGCTCCTGGCTGGCTGTAGAATTGCAAGATAGCAGTAATAATATCTTGGGTGCTGAGATTGGTCTTTGCTCATCTTGCAGGCTTCGGCTGCTCTTCCCAGAAGTAGCATGTTCTTGTTGCTCCTGGCCGGCTGTAGAATTGCAAGATAGCAGTAATAATATCTTGGATGCTGAGATTGGTCTTTGCTCATCTTGCAGGATGCGGCTGCTCTTCCCAGAAGTATCATGTTCTTCTTGCTCCTGGCCGGCTGTGATAAGTAAAGCCATTTTTATGAATTCACATAATGAGAATACAGAAAAAAAAAATAGTACATACATAAAAATAAATAAGTACATAAATAAATAAATCATAGCTAAAAGGAAAATAAAATAAAAGTAATAATAATAAAAATAATAAATCAAAAGATAAAATAGAAGTTTGGAAGGAGCCAATCATTATTGACACTTCCTAGTTGACCGCTTTAATTACAGAGTTGGTCACGAGGCCAAGATCTCTTTAGCCTCCTAGGAAGGTTTTCGGGGTGGGATTGAGAGGAGAGGGATTGAGCTCTGGGATTGGGATGAGCAGATAGTTTAGAGTGGAAGGTTAGGAATCGGGATTTTGCTAGTTCATGGATGAAGGGGATATTCAGATCATGATGGAGGGTTTTATTAGAAATGTAGAAAGGGGCATTAACTATTTTGCGTAGGACTTTGGATTGGAATGCCTGTATTCTTTGTATATTTGATCTTTTGGTTGTTCCCCACCGTTCAAGTCCGCACGTCCAAATAGGTCTGATGATGGTTTTGTATATAGTGAGTTTGTTCTGTATTGTGAGTTTTGATGAAGGTCCCAATAGTCGTCGAAGAAGTCCGTATCTCCTGTTCAGTTCCTGTCTTTTCAGTCGGGTGTGTGGGTTCCAAGTGAGTCTACTGTCTAGTATTAATCCCAGGTAGCGCACTTCGTTGGATACAGGAAGTTCTTGACTGGATATGTGAACTGGTGGGCAAGTCCTTTTATTGAGAGTGAATGTTATTTGGCTGCATTTCTCTGGATTCACCTTGATTTTCCACCTGTTGCACCACTCCTCAACAGAGTCTAGATGTTCCTGCAGGTGAAGGGAAGCTTTTTCGGGATCAGGGGAGGAGGAAAAGATGGCTGTATCATCAGCATATGTCGTTAAATGAGTATTTGTGTGGGTAGGAACGTCAGCGGTGTACAGAAGGTAAAGGATAGGACCGAGAATACTTCCCTGTGGTACACCAGAGGAAATGGGAACTAGACAATGTGGAACCAGATCTTACTTGGAAGGAACGGCTTGATAGGTAGGACTGTAGGATTAGGAAGTATGTGTGGGGAAGTATGCGCCGTACTTTGTATAATAATCCCGGGTGCCAAACACGATCGAATGCTAGGGCGACGTCGAGAAAGGCACTCGTGCAGTAATTTTTACTTTCCAGCGCGTGGGATATGGTGTCAACAACGCTGAAACATTGTTGAATGGTTGAGTGCTGAGTACGGAACCCAAACTGGTGATCTGGTATGGAGTTGGGAGGGATAGTGGACAGAATTCTTTTGAGGAGGAGTTTTTCAAATATTTTAGACATAATTGGGAGCAAACTGATAGGACGATAGGAAGATGGATTCTTAGGGGGTTTATGTGGTTTAGGTATAAGGATTATGACAGAGTGTTTCCATGAAATGGGGAAATAGGTAGTTCTGAAGATTGCATTGTATATGTATGTAAGGAAGATTATTGCTTTCTGCGGTAAATTTTTTAGGATTGGAGCTGTTATATGGTCGCAGCCAGGAGATTTTCGGGGAAGATGTTTGATAATATATTTGATTTCTGCAGGATGGAATGCTTTAGGAGGAAGGGATAGAGGAAGAGGGCTGTTAAGGTTATCGAGTATTTCTACATCCTGGGAAGAGTTTGTTTCGGGATGAGGAGAAAAAATGGATTCTAGGTGGGAAGCAAATAGTTCAGCCTTATTTTCATCGCTTCTGCCCCAACTTCCGTCACTGCGCTGGAGAGGTTGGGGAACAGTAGGGAATTTAAGGATTTTGCGGGTGGCTTGCCAAAGGGAATTATCTTCGGTGGTAAGTGATTGCAGGTAGTCATTGAATGATTCGGATCGGAATTTGGATAAGGCTTTTTTTAGGAGTCGGGTAAGTCTATTAAAGTTAGCGTGGTCGGATGGGTATCGGGACCTCTGCCAGCGGGCCCTTGCTTGTCGCTTAGCAGACAGGAGGTTGAGGATGTGATCGGGTAGCTGGAGTTTCGGGCGATAGGGAAGATGTGATCTTGGTCTGCAGGAGTTCAGGGCACAGTCTTGTATCGCTTTCGTGAACATTGAGACAGCCTCGTCCACATCAGATGAGGATTTCAGAGGTATATTGAGGTTTATGGTTTGAGATAGTTGAGAACGAAATAACTCCCAGTTCATAGGCCCTGGGGTAAGGGAGGGAATTCGTGAACGTGGTAGAGGAAATGTATTCAGGACGAGTAGGATGGCTGAGTGGTCGGATGAAAGTTCAAGCAGTGACTGAATCGAGTATAATATTCCTCGTAGGCCAGAAGTGATGAAGAAATCCACAAGGTCGGGAGTGCGAGAGGGATCGGTTGGCCAGTATGTAGGAGAATCAGAGGAAATAGTGTCATAATTTTGGGAATGAAGGATGTCATACAGAATTCTGCCACGAGGATTGGTTAGACGGCTTCCCCATCTGGGATGTTTCGCATTGAAATCAGCCCCTATGAGGAAGCGAGGACCAAAGGATTGGAACAGAGTGAGGAATTCAGAATGGTAGATAGTGAAGTTCGGGGAAAAATACGCTGCGGAAATAATTATATCGTTGGAGGAAAGGGAAAGGGAGATTGAGCTTACCTGCATGCTATCTGTTGAGAGAGTGGAATGTGAAAAATGAGCCAACGAATTTTTGACCATTACTGCTGCTCCAAGCCTGGCCTCGGACGGATGGTCTGCTCTGTAGCACACGTATCCTGGGATTGAAAAGTGTTGTGTGGTCAGTAGGTGTGTTTCTGTTATTAGTGCAATGTCAATGTTCTTTTCTGTGAGTAGGAGTTCGAGCTCTAGTCGTCGTGTAGTAAGTCCGTTAGCATTCCATAGGATTATGGAGAGGGGAGTGGGGTTGGGGGATATCATTTAAGGAGCTTTGGAAGGATATCGGATATTAGGGAGGTCATGAGGGAGATAAGGGGAGTTAATAACGTTTCCAATTTGTTTAAAAATGTGGAAAACAAAATAAAAGGGTCTTGGGGTGTAGGAGTGGGAGGAACTGCTTTAGGGGCTGTGGAAGCATTAGCAGGTTTAGGTGGGTAGTCTGTTGTAATATTTTGTTGGGGTACTGAGGGCGTGGATTGTGACATATTTATATGTGGTGGTTTTTGTTGTGGATTGGGATTAGGATGAGGCATTAGTTGCATATTCTTCTCCTTGGAGGAGAGAAGAGAGGCATAAGAGATAGTTGGCCTCCGTTTAGAAGTGAGGGATGATGTAGAGGGCTGCAGTTGCTGTGTGGGTCGATCCTCTTTAGCGGTAGTTGCCGGAACCTGGTTCTGACGGGACGTACTGCTTGTTCTTTGTCTTTGAGCTCGAAGAGTCCGAAGCGCTTTGTAGACCTCACATCCTTTGTAGTTTGCAGGGTGGTTCTCGCCGCAATTGGCGCAGGATGCTGGTACGTCGATGGGTTTTGGGCAATCTTCGGATTTATGCTGCTCGCCGCATTTCACACACTTAGGTGCGTGATTACAATAGCCCTTGGTGTGATTGTACTCTTGACATTTATGGCACTGCAGCAGTTGATTCCGACGGCGAGGCTCCTCCACTGAGATTTTGGTGTAGAGTAGGTATTTTTCTTTAAAAATGTCCTTGCTTTTCTCAGTTTTCTCTAGGTCCACAAAGAATAGCGGGAGTTGCACTTTAGTCGTTGGGTGACGTACATTGATTACCCTTTTTGCATGGTAACCTAGCTCACTAAGCTCTGCTATGATATCTTCTGGAGGTGTGGATTGGTGAAGATTACGAATAACTACTCGGTATGCCTTCTCTTCAGGTAGCTGGTAACAATGGTAGTCCGCTTCCATGTCATTAAGACATTTAATAATTGCCCTGTAAGCGTCACTATTGCTAATGACTATATCATTGAAACGTGCTCTGCAGGTGAAAGATTTTTCTCCGGCGGCTTGACCAAGTCGGGCACAGAAGGATTTATAATTATTAATTTTTCGAACATATATGTTCGGTGGCTTCTGGCTCACTATTTCGGTTGGAGGTGTTTTATTGACTTTTGAAGTATTTTTCTCTTCTGATGATTTAATACTCCTTTGTTGCTTTGCTTTGGGCGATAAGTTGGTTGATGTCCTCTTACGAAGGCGTTTTCGTATCCCTAAAGCGAAGTTTTACCCATCATGTGTTGATGTAGATTCGATAAACGTCAGTTGTTGTTCACTGTCCAACGTAGTAGACATATTGATTTTTTTTTTGCAAAAAAAAAAAAAAAATAACTAATAATAATAGTAAAATAATAGCTGACTGTTGGCCAGGAGTCGAGTACGTACGCTCAGAGCTAAGCGGGCTAGGTGGCAGCTATAGGTCAATAGACAGTGTTTGCGGTATAAAGTATTTTCCACGCTGAAGGGGCTCCTATATGCACCAGGAGCGGGTCACCACAGGCAAGCCCCCCACCACTAGGCCTACTAGCAGCGAGGGCTGAATAATCTGTGAATATTGATGACTTAACTTACAGATTGTAGGTAAACGGTGATGACTGGGTGAAGGATATTTCACTGATGTGTGCACTCACACTTCGTCCATCAGTGTGCCAATTTTCACAAGAAAATATGACCACTGACCACCACTTTTCACTAGTAAGGTATGTCGGAAGCACTGTGGCCGGCTGTAGAATTGCAAGATAGCAGTAATAATATCTTGGGTGCTGAGATTGGACTTTGCTCATCTTGCAGGCTGCGGCTGCTCTTCCCAGAAGTATCATGTTCTTGTTGCTCCTGGCCGGCTGTAGAATTGCAAGATAGCAGTAATAATATCTTGGGTGCTGAGATTGGTCTTTGCTCATCTTGCAGGATGCGGCTGCTCTTCCCAGAAGTATCATGTTCTTGTTGCTCCTGGCCGGCTGTAGAATTGCAAGATAGCAGTAATAATATCTTGGATGCTGAGATTGGTCTTTGCTCATCTTGCAGGCTGCGGCTGCTCTTCCCAGAAGTATCATGTTCTTGTTGCTCCTGGCCGGCTGTAGAATTGCAAGATAGCAGTAATAATATCTTGGGTGCTGAGATTGGTCTTTGCTCATCTTGCAGGATGCGGCTGCTCTTCCCAGAAGTATCATGTTCTTGTTGCTCCTGGGCGGCTGTAGAATTGCAAGATAACAGTAATGATATCTTGGATGCTGAGATTGGTCTTTTCTCATCATGCAGGATGCGGCTGCTCTTCCCAGAAGTATCATGTTCTTGTTGCTCCTGGGCGGCTGTAGAATTGCAAGATAACAGTAATAATATCTTGGGTGCTGAGATTGGTCTTTGCTCATCTTGCAGGCTGCGGCTGCTCTTCCCAGAAGTATCATGTTCTTGGTGCTCCTGGCCGGCTGTAGAATTGCAAGATAGCAGTAATAATATCTTGGGTGCTGAGATTGGTCTTTGCTCATCTTGCAGGATGCGGCTGCTCTTCCCAGAAGTATCATGTTCTTGTTGCTCCTGGGCGGCTGTAGAATTGCAAGATAACAGTAATGATATCTTGGATGCTGAGATTGGTCTTTTCTCATCTTGCAGGATGCGGCTGCTCTTCCCAGAAGTATCATGTTCTTGTTGCTCCTGGCCGGCTGTAGAATTGCAAGATAGCAGTAATAATATCTTGGATGCTGAGATTGATCTTTGCTCATCTTGCAGGATGCGGCTGCTCTTCCCAGAACTATCATGTTCTTGTTGCTCCTGGCCGGCTGTAGAATTGCAAGATAGCAGTAATAATATCTTGGATGCTGAGATTGGTCTTTGCTCATCTTGCAGGCTTCGGCTGCTCTTCCCAGAAGTAGCATGTTCTTGTTGCTCCTGGCGGGCTGTAGAATTGCAAGATAGCAGTAATAATATCTTGGGTGCTGAGATTGGTCTCGGCTCATCTAGCAGGCTGCGGCTGCTCTTCCCAGAAGTATCATGTTCTTGTTGCTCCTGGCCGGCTGTAGAATTGCAAGATAGCAGTAATAATATCTTGGATGCTGAGATTGGTCTTTGCTCATCTTGCAGGCTGCGGCTGCTCTTCCCAGAAGTATCATGTTCTTGTTGCTCGTGGCCGGCTGTAGAATTGCAAGATAGCAGTAATAATATCTTGGATGCTGAGATTGGTCTTTGCTTATCTTGCAGGCTGCGGCTGCTCTTCCCAGAAGTATCATGTTCTTGGTGCTCGTGGCCGGCTATAGAATAGCAAGATAGCAGTAATAATATCTTGGGTGCTGAGATTGGTCTTTGCTCATCTTGCAGGCTGCGGCTGCTCTTCCCAGAAGTATCATGTTCTTGTTGCTCCTGGCCGGCTGTAGAATTGCAAGATAGCAGTAATAATATCTTGGATGCTGAGATTGGTCTTTGCTTATCTTGCAGGCTGCGGCTGCTCTTCCCAGAAGTATCATGTTCTTGGTGCTCGTGGCCGGCTATAGAATAGCAAGATAGCAGTAATAATATCTTGGGTGCTGAGATTGGTCTTTGCTCATCTTGCAGGCTGCGGCTGCTCTTCCCAGAAGTATCATGTTCTTGTTGCTCCTGGCCGGCTGTAGAATTGCAAGATAGCAGGAATAATATCTTGGATGCTGAGATTGGTCTTTGCTCATCTTGCAGACTGCGGCTGCTCTTCCCAGAAGTATCATGTTCTTGTTGCTCCTGGCCGGCTGTAGAATTGCAAGATCGCAGTAATAATATCTTGGATGCTGAGATTGGTCTTTGCTCATCTTGCAGGATGCGGCTGCTCTTCCCAGAAGTATCATGTTCTTGTTGCTCCTGGCCGGCTGTAGAATTGCAAGATAGCAGTAATAATATCTTGGATGCTGAGATTGGTCTTTGCTCATCTTGCAGGCTGCGGCTGCTCTTCCCAGAAGTATCATGTTCTTGGTGCTCCTTGCCGGCTGTAGAATTGCAAGATAGCAGTAATAATATCTTGGATGCTGAGATTGGTCTTTGCTCATCTTGCAGGCTGCGGCTGCTCTTCCCAGAAGTATCATGTTCTTCTTGCTCCTGGCCGGCTGTAGAATTGCAAGATAGCAGTAATAATATATTGGGTGCTGAGATTGGTCTTTGCTCATCTTGCAGGATGCGGCTGCTCTTCCCAGAAGTATCATGTTCTTGTTGCTCCTGGCCGGCTGTAGAATTGCAAGATAGCAGTAATAATATATTGGGTGCTGAGATTGGTCTTTGCTCATCTTGCAGGCTGCGGCTGCTCTTCCCAGAAGTATCATGTTCTTGGTGCTCCTTGCCGGCTGTAGAATTGCAAGATAGCAGTAATAATATCTTAAATGCTGAGATTGGTCTTTGCTCATCTTGCAGGCTGCGGCTGCTCTTCCCAGAAGTATCATGTTCTTCTTGCTCCTGGCCGGCTGTAGAATTGCAAGATAGCAGTAATAATATATTGGGTGCTGAGATTGGTCTTTGCTCATCTTGCAGGATGCGGCTGCTCTTCCCAGAAGTATCATGTTCTTGTTGCTCCTGGCCGGCTGTAGAATTGCAAGATAGCAGTAATAATATCTTGGGTGCTGAGATTGGTCTTTGCTTATCTTGCAGGCTGCGGCTGCTCTTCCCAGAAGTATCATGTTCTTGGTGCTCGTAGCCGGCTGTAGAATTGCAAGATAGCAGTAATAATATCTTGGATGCTGAGATTGGTCTTTGCTCATCTTGCAGGATGTGGCTGCTCTTCCCAGAAGTATCATGTTCTTGTTGCTCCTGGCCGGCTGTAGAATTGCAAGATAGCAGTAATAATATATTGGGTGCTGAGATTGGTCTTTGCTCATCTTGCAGGATGCGGCTGCTCTTCCAAGAAGTATCATGTTCTTGGTGCTCGTGGCCGGCTGTAGAATTGCAAGATAGCAGTAATAATATCTTGGATGCTGAGATTGGTCTTTGCTCATCTTGCTGGCTGCGGCTGCTCTTCCCAGAAGTATCATGTTCTTGGTGCTCCTGGCCGGCTGTAGAATTGCAAGATAGCAGTAATAATATCTTGGATGCTGAGATTGGTCTTTGCTCATCTTGCAGGATGCGGCTGCTCTTCCCAGAAGTATCATGTTCTTCTTGCTCCTGGCCGGCTGTAGAATTGCAAGATATCAGTAATAATATCTTGGGTGCTGAGATTGGTCTCGGCTCATCTTGCAGGATGCGGCTGCTCTTCCCAGAAGTATCATGTTCTTGGTGCTCGTGGCCGGCTGTAGAATTGCAAGGTAGCAGTAATAATATCTTGGGTGCTGAGATTGGTCTTTGCTCATTTTGCAGGATGCGGCTGCTCTTCCCAGAAGTATCATGTTCTTGGTGCTCGTGGCCGGCTGTAGAATTGCAAGATAGCAGTAATAATATCTTGGATGCTGAGATTGGTCTTTGCTCATCTTGCAGGATGCGGCTGCTCTTCCCAGAAGTATCATGTTCTTCTTGCTCCTGGCCGGCTGTAGAATTGCAAGGTAGCAGTAATAATATCTTGGGTGCTGAGATTGGTCTTTGCTCATCTTGCAGGATGCGGCTGCTCTTCCCAGAAGTATCATGTTCTTGGTGCTCGTGGCCGGCTGTAGAATTGCAAGATAGCAGTAATAATATCTTGGATGCTGAGATTGGTCTTTGCTCATCTTGCAGGATGCGGCTGCTCTTCCCAGAAGTATCATGTTCTTGTTGCTCCTGGCTGGCTGTAGAATTGCAAGATAGCAGTAATAATATCTTGGATGCTGAGATTGGTCTTTGCTCATCTTGCAGGATGCGGCTGCTCTTCCCAGAAGTATCATGTTCTTCTTGCTCCTGGCCGGCTGTAGAATTGTAAGATAGCAGTAATAATATCTTGGATGCTGAGATTGGTCTTTGCTCATCTTGCAGGCTTCGGCTGCTCTTCCCAGAAGTATCATGTTCTTGGTGCTCCTTGCCGGCTGTAGAATTGCAAGATAGCAGTAATAATATCTTGGGTGCTGAGATTGGTCTCGGCTCATCTTGCAGGATGCGGCTGCTCTTCCCAGAAGTATCATGTTCTTCTTGCTCCTGGCCGGCTGTAGAATTGCAAGATAGCAGTAATAATATCTTGGATGCTGAGATTGGTCTTTGCTCATCTTGCAGGATGCGGCTGCTCTTCCCAGAAGTATCATGTTCTTGGTGCTCCTTGCCGGCTGTAGAATTGCAAGATAGCAGTAATAATATCTTGGGTGCTGAGATTGGTCTCGGCTCATCTTGCAGGATGCGGCTGCTCTTTCCAGAAGTATCATGTTCTTGTTGCTCCTGGCTGGCTGTAGAATTGCAAGATAGCAGTAATAATATCTTGGATGCCGAGATTGGTCTTTGCTCATCTTGCAGGATGCGGCTGCTCTTCCCAGAAGTATCACGTTCTTCTTGCTCGTGGCTGGCTTAGTGTCCTATATTCATGGGATTTGTCCAATGTCTGTAACTTGAATGCTAAGGTTCTATTAAATAGGATATGAAAGAATCATTTTCTTAATTATAAAATGTTAAATTAATTGGGCTGAAAAAAAACTTAAATACAGAGTTACTACCTATGTGGCTTGTGGAGTTACTACCTATGTGGCTTGTGGAGTTACTACCTATGTGGCTTGTGGAGTTACTACCTATGTGGCTTGTGGAGTTACTACCTTTGTGGCTTGTGGAGTTACTACCTATGTGGCTTGTGGAGTTACTACCTATGTGGCTTGTGGAGTTACTACCTATGTGGCTTGTGGAGTTACTACCTATGTGGCTTGTGGAGTTACTACCTATGTGGCTTGTGGAGTTACTACCTATGTGGCTTGTGGAGTTACTACCTATGTGGCTTGTGGAGTTACTACCTATGTGGCTTGTGGAGTTACTACCTATGTGGCTTGTGGAGTTACTACCTATGTGGCTTGACCTATCTTTTTTCCATATAAGCCTTATAAGGTCATTCTTAGTTATACTATTTTTTTGTTGTTGTTCGTGCCCTAAGTGTGATTGGGTGTGTACTAATAGGTGGTGAAGGTGTGAGTATGTGTAGCATTTTCGAGTGAAGAGTCCTCACATTCATCGTTCCATATGAATGAGTGATCTTTTTTTTGTGAGTAGTCTGACACAAAGTCAGTAGTGTGGTTTACTACTTCTGATTCATTGGCTGTATGGGTATTGTTTGTGATGGCTTGTTGGAATTTATGTCGTCAATCACTCGTAGTGGTATCGTGATGGAATTGTCTGGGTGTAACATGTTTGTATTGAAATCTATCAAAGATTTTTGTTTTTGAAAGTATATGCGAGTTTTCGTTTGTCCATATGTTTCTAGCGAGTTTCCAGTTATGGATTTTAATTATATGTTGCACGGCGACACTTGATTATGAGTGATACTGATGCGCCGGTGTCAATTAAAATATTGACCTTTTTGTCGTGTACATACCCTTGTATTTTGAGGTCTTTGTGATATTCCTGTGAATATGACCATATTGTGCTGTGAAAGGGTATTTGTTGCTGTGAGTGACAATTGTTTTTCCATGTTACCGTTTTGTTATGAGTCCGTTAAGGATGCATTTTGTCTTTCCTAAGTATGCCCTTTAGTGGTGCCGTTTGTGTCAGGTTTCCACCTCGTGAGGAGGTGGGCTCTGTGAGTTATCCACCTCGTGAGGAGGTGGGCTCAGTGAGTTATCCACCTCGTGAGGAGGTGGGCTCTGTGAGTTATCCACCTCGTGAGGAGGTGGGCTTTGTGAGTTATCCACCTCGTGAGGAGGTGGGCTCAGTGAGTTATCCACCTCGTGAGGAGGTGGGCTCAGTGAGTTATCCACCTCGTGAGGAGGTGGGCTCTGTGAGTTATCCACTTCGTGAGGAGGTGGGCTCTGTGAGTTATCCACCTCGTGAGGAGTTGGGCTCAGTGAGTTTTTTGAACCAATTAAGTAAGTCAATTGTGGGCAGTCAGGTGCAAGATGTCAACCTTTGCATATTTGACACTCGGTTGATGTGTGAGTTTTGTATCTACTGTATTTTGTGTTAAGGCTGTAGTATCGCTTGTATGACCTATTTGCGTGAGAATGTCGTCGTGGAGGTGAAGGTGATTCTTGCCCTGATTTTCCAGGTGAGAATCGACGTGTTGGGCTGTGTTTGCGTTTAAAGCATTCTGAATACCAGTGGTTCCCTTGCCAAAATCTGCATGGATTTGGTGGGGATTTTGTCCTGTGTGGTGATTTTTCTTTATTTTGTGGGTCAGTACCTGTTTTACGATGCGTAGGTGAGTTTGATTTAGTATGTGCTCGTCTCTGTATGTGTGATTTGTAATGGCAGTCTGTTTTTGTGCTGTGTCTTGTTTTGTTGGTATGTAGCGAGTTGAAATATCGGTTTTGTGCTCGGTGTGTCAATATCGCTGTACGCTATAATGCTCTTCTCTATCTCGTCCAGGTTTTTCGGTAACCGATATTTCATTTCTTTGTGTAGGTCAGGCGATATGTGACTTAGGTTTTCCATGTATTTGTCTGTAGTTATTTTGTCGAGTATCGTGTTCATGGTATTGATGGGATCCCTAGCCATCATTGTGTGTAGTCTGTTTTTAAGTCCTTTGAGTCGATCACCCATTGTTCTGATGGATTCGCCGGGTTTGATCGTGTATTGTAGTATTAGTTGGAGTAGTACTGCGGGGTGTTGTGTAGTATTAGTTGGAGTAGTACTGCGGGGTGTATTGTAGTATTAGTTGGAGTAGTACTACGGGGTGTATTGTAGTATTAGCTGGAGTAGTACTGCGGGGTGTATTGTAGTATTAGTTGGAGTAGTACTGCGGGGTGTATTGTAGTATTAGTTGGAGTAGTACTGCGGGGTGTTGTGTAGTATTAGTTGGAGTAGTACTGCGGGGTGTATTGTAGTATTAGTTGGAGTAGTACTGCGGGGTGTATTGTAGTATTAGTTGGAGTAGTACTGCGGGGTGTATTGTAGTATTAGTTGGAGTAGTACTGCGGGGTGTTGTGTAGTATTAGTTGGAGTAGTACTGCGGGGTGTATTGTAGTATTAGTTGGAGTAGTACTGCGGGGTGTATTGTAGTATTAGATGGAGTAGTACTGCGGGGTGTATTGTAGTATTAGTTGGAGTAGTACTGCGGGGTGTATTGTAGTATTAGTTGGAGTAGTACTGCGGGGTGTATTGTAGTATTAGTTGGAGTAGTACTGCGGGGTGTATTGTAGTATTAGTTGGAGTAGTACTGCGGGGTGTATTGTAGTATTAGTTGGAGTAGTACTGCGGGGTGTATTGTAGTATTAGTTGGAGTAGTACTGCGGGGTGTATTGTAGTATTAGTTGGAGTAGTACTGCGGGGTGTTGTGTAGTATTAGTTGGAGTAGTACTGCGGGGTGTATTGTAGTATTAGTTGGAGTAGTACTGCGGGGTGTATTGTAGTATTAGTTGGAGTAGTACTGCGGGGTGTATTGTAGTATTAGTTGGAGTAGTACTGCGGGGTGTATTGTAGTATTAGTTGGAGTAGTACTGCGGGGTGTATTGTAGTATTAGTTGGAGTAGTACTGCGGGGTGTATTGTAGTATTAGTTGGAGTAGTACTGCGGGGTGTATTGTAGTATTAGTTGGAGTAGTACTGCGGGGTGTATTGTAGTATTAGTTGGAGTAGTACTGCGGGGTGTTGTGTAGTATTAGTTGGAGTAGTACTGCGGGGTGTATTGTAGTATTAGTTGGAGTAGTACTGCGGGGTGTTGTGTAGTATTAGTTGGAGTAGTACTGCGGGGTGTATTGTAGTATTAGTTGGAGTAGTACTGCGGGGTGTATTGTAGTATTAGTTGGAGTAGTACTGCGGGGTGTATTGTAGTATTAGTTGGAGTAGTACTGCGGGGTGTTGTGTAGTATTAGTTGGAGTAGTACTGCGGGGTGTATTGTAGTATTAGTTCGAGTAGTACTGCGGGGTGTATTCTAGTATTAGTTGGAGTAGTACTGCGGGGTGTATTCTAGTATTAGTTGGAGTAGTACTGCGGGGTGTATTGTAGTATTAGTTGGAGTAGTACTGCGGGGTGTATTGTAGTATTAGTTGGAGTAGTACTGCGGGGTGTTGTGTAGTATTAGTTGGAGTAGTACTGCGGGGTGTATTGTAGTATTAGTTGGAGTAGTACTGCGGGGTGTATTGTAGTATTAGTTGGAGTAGTACTGCGGGGTGTTGTGTAGTATTAGTTGGAGTAGTACTGCGGGGTGTTGTGTAGTATTAGTTGGAGTAGTACTGCGGGGTGTTGTGTAGTATTAGTTGGAGTAGTACTGCGGGGTGTATTGTAGTATTAGTTGGAGTAGTACTGCGGGGTGTATTGTAGTATTAGTTGGAGTAGTACTGCGGGGTGTTGTGTAGTATTAGTTGGAGTAGTACTGCGGGGTGTTGTGTAGTATTAGTTGGAGTAGTACTGCGGGGTGTTGTGTAGTATTAGTTGGAGTAGTACTGCGGGGTGTTGTGTAGTATTAGTTGGAGTAGTACTGCGGGGTGTATTGTAGTATTAGTTGGAGTAGTACTGCGGGGTGTTGTGTAGTATTAGTTGGAGTAGTACTGCGGGGTGTTGTGTAGTATTAGTTGGAGTAGTACTGCGGGGTGTTGTGTAGTATTAGTTGGAGTAGTACTGCGGGGTGTATTGTAGTATTAGTTGGAGTAGTACTGCGGGGTGTATTGTAGTATTAGTTGGAGTAGTACTGCGGGGTGTATTGTAGTATTAGTTGGAGTAGTACTGCGGGGTGTATTGTAGTATTAGTTTGAGTAGTACTGCGGGGTGTATTGTAGTATTAGTTGGGTAGTACTGCGGGGTGTATTGTAGTATTAGTTGGAGTAGTACTGCGGGGTGTATTGTAGTATTAGTTGGGTAGTACTGCGGGGTGTTGTGTAGTATTAGTTGGAGTAGTACTGCGGGGTGTATTGTAGTATTAGTTGGGTAGTACTGCGGGGTGTATTGTAGTATTAGTTGGAGTAGTACTGCGGGGTGTATTGTAGTATTAGTTGGAGTAGTACTGCGGGGTGTATTGTAGTATTAGTTGGAGTAGTACTGCGGGGTGTATTGTAGTATTAGTTGGAGTAGTACTGCGGGGTGTATTGTAGTATTAGTTGGAGTAGTACTGCGGGGTGTATTGTAGTATTAGTTGGGTAGTACTGCGGGGTGTATTGTAGTATTAGTTGGAGTAGTACTGCGGGGTGTATTGTAGTATTAGTTGGGTAGTACTGCGGGGTGTATTGTAGTATTAGTTGGAGTAGTACTGCGGGGTGTATTGTAGTATTAGTTGGAGTAGTACTGCGGGGTGTATTGTAGTATTAGTTGGAGTAGTACTGCGGGGTGTTGTGTAGTATTAGTTGGAGTAGTACTGCGGGGTGTATTGTAGTATTAGTTGGAGTAGTACTGCGGGGTGTATTGTAGTATTAGTTGGGTAGTACTGCGGGGTGTATTGTAGTATTAGTTGGGTAGTACTGCGGGGTGTATTGTAGTATTAGTTGGGTAGTACTGCGGGGTGTATTGTAGTATTAGTTGGAGTAGTACTGCGGGGTGTATTGTAGTATTAGTTGGAGTAGTACTGCGGGGTGTATTGTAGTATTAGTTGGGTAGTACTGCGGGGTGTTGTGTAGTATTAGTTGGAGTAGTACTGCGGGGTGTATTGTAGTATTAGTTGGAGTAGTACTGCGGGGTGTTGTGTAGTATTAGTTGGAGTAGTACTGCGGGGTGTTGTGTAGTATTCCTTTGCGTCTTTGTAAGTCAGTTGTACGTCTGCTGAGTTTAATGAGTCCTAGTAAATTTTTGCTTCTCCCGCAAGTCTGATATTTAAAATTTTTAATTTGTCTTGGTCAGTCCAACCTACGATGTTGCCTAAATTGTCAAGTTGTTCAAAAAATTCGGTTATAACTAGTGAAGTTCCTGATCCTTGAAATACAGGAATTTCTGCTAGTGTCGGTAGTGTGGAGTGTGGGATGTGCGGTGTTGTTTGTATATTTGTTTGTTTGTTTTGTAATTGTGCAGAAAGTTCTTTGATTTGGTCTTGCAAAGCAGCAATGGCTTCCTGTGTTGACATTTTTTGTCCTTGTTCGTTTACAAAAGACATTGTTAGTGAGTTTATGTGTTTATATATTCGCTATTTTAATTGAAGGGTGTTTCCTTGTGTGCTTAAATTGTGTGTTTGTAAATATGTATGTATGTCTTCGTTAGTCCAGAAGAATGTGTTAGAAGATTTGAAAATAAAAAAAAATATTAGTAAGCCGCTTGATTTAAGCAAATATTAAAATGAAAATATGTACTCACCCCTGAAATGTGGTGTTGATCGTGCTTTACCGCTGCCACCAAATGTGATGGTGTTGATCGTGCTTTACCGCTGCCACCAAATGTGATGGTGTTGATCGTGCTTTACCGCTGCCACCAAATGTGATGGTGTTGATCGTGCTTTACCGCTGCCACCAAATGTGATGGTGTTGATCGTGCTTTACCGCTGCCACCAAATTGATGGTGTTGATCGTGCTTTACCGCTGCCACCAAATGTGATGGTGTTGATCGTGCTTTACCGCTGCCACCAAATGTGATGGTGTTGATCGTGCTTTACCGCTGCCACCAAATGTGATGGTGTTGATCGTGCTTTACCGCTGCCACCAAATGTGATGGTGTTGATCGTGCTTTACCGCTGCCACCAAATGTGATGGTGTTGATCGTGCTTTACCGCTGCCACCAGATGTGATGGTGTTGATCGTGCTTTACCGCTGCCACCAAATGTGATGGTGTTGATCGTGCTTTACCGCTGCCACCAAATGTGATGGTGTTGATCGTGCTTTACCGCTGCCACCAAATGTGATGGAGATTCAGGGGCTGAGAATGAAAGGCAGCTTGTAAGTAGTATCGTGTATTCTTAGGACAACTGGCCTGGACGGGATGATAGAGAAGAGTGGAGTGTTGAGGTGTGGAGTCTGGTAGAGAGTGTGAGCGAGAGTGGAGAGTGAGAGTGAGAGTGAGCTAGGATTTAGCCCAGCCTAAGTAGGCAGGTAGGATTGGGGAATCGTGGGAATTATAGAGCAATGCAGGTCTCTAGCTGCTGATGGTCAATATTGCTGACTGGTGTCTGGGTTCCTTCCTTTCCCATGCTTTTCCTCACAAATTATAAAGCAAACCAATGGGACGGTGCACACAAACTGCGGAGCGGAGTTTGTAATCTCGTTTGTTTTTCGAGCGTTTAGGAGCGCACAATTCCACATTAATATTGTACATGGGAAATTAAACTACGTTTAGGAGCGCACAATTCCACAATAATATTGTACATGGGAAATTAAGATACGTTTAGGAGCGCACAATTCCACAATAATATTGTACATGGGAAATTAAACTACGTTTAGGAGCGCACAATTCCACAATAATATTGTACATTGGGAAATTAAACTACGTTTAGGAGCGCACAATTCCACAATAATATTGTACATGGGAAATTAAACTACGTTAAGGAGCGCACAATTCCACAATAATATTGTACATTGGGAAATTAAACTACGTTTAGGAGCGCACAATTCCACAATAATATTGTACATGGGAAATTAAACTACGTTAAGGAGCGCACAATTCCACAATAATATTGTACATTGGGAAATTAAACTACGTTTAGGAGCGCAAAATTCCACAATAATATTGTACATGGGAAATTAAACTACGTTTAGGAGCGCACAATTCCACAATAATATTGTACATGGGAAATTAAACTACGTTTAGGAGCGCACAATTCCACAATAATATTGTACATGGGAAATTAAACTACGTTAAGGAGCGCACAATTCCACAATAATATTGTACATTGGGAAATTAAGCTACGTTTAGTAGCGCACAATTCCACAATAATATTGTACATTGGGAAATTAAACTACGTTTAGGAGCACACAATTCCACAATAATATTGTACATGGGAAATTAAACTACGTTAAGGAGCGCACAATTCCACAATAATATTGTACATTGGGAAATTAAACTACGTTTAGGAGCGCACAATTCCACAATAATATTGTACATTGGGAAATTAAACTACGTTTAGGAGCGCACAATTCCACAATAATATTGTACATGGGAAATTAAACTACGTTTAGGAGCGCACAATTCCACAAAAATATTGTACATTGGGAAATTAAACTACGTTTAGGAGCGCACAATTCCACAATAATATTGTACATGGGAAATTAAACTACGTTTAGGAGCGCACAATTCCACAATAATATTGTACATGGGAAATTAAACTACGTTAAGGAGTGCACAATTCCATAATAATATTGTACATTGGGAAATTAAACTACGTTTAGGAGCGCACAATTCCACAATAATATTGTACATGGGAAATTACGATACGTTTAGGAGCGCACAATTCCACAATAATATTGTACATGGGAAATTAAACTACGTTTAGGAGCGCACAATTCCACAATAATATTGTACATGGGAAATTAAACTACGTTAAGGAGCGCACAATTCCACAATAATATTGTACATTGGGAAATTAAACTACGTTTAGGAGCGCACAATTCCACAATAATATTGTACATGGGAAATTAAACTACGTTAAGGAGCGCACAATTCCACAATAATATTGTACATTGGGAAATTAAACTACGTTTAGGAGCGCACAATCCCACAATAATATTGTACATTGGGAAATTAAACTACGTTTAGGAGCGCACAATTCCACAATAATATTGTACATGGGGAAATTAAACTACGTTTAGGAGCGCAAAATTCTACAATAATATTGTACATGGGAAATTAAACTACGTTTAGGAGCGCACAATTCCACAATAATATTGTACATGGGAAATTAAACTACGTTAAGGAGCGCACAATTCCACATTAATATTGTACATGGGAAATTAAACTACGGTAAGGAGCGCACAATTCCACAATAATATTGTACATTGGGAAATTAAGCTACGTTTAGGAGCGCACAATTCCAAAATAATATTGTACATTGGGAAATTAAACTACGTTTAGGAGCGCACAATTCCACAATAATATTGTACATGGGAAATTAAACTACGTTAAGGAGCGCACAATTCCACAATAATATTGTACATTGGGAAATTAAACTACGTTTAGGAGCGCACAATTCCACAATAATATTGTACATTGGGAAATTAAACTACGTTTAGGAGCGCACAATTCCACAATAATATTGTACATGGGAAATTAAACTACGTTTAGGAGCGCATAATTCCACAATAATATTGTACATTGGGAAATTAAACTACGTTTAGGAGCGCACAATTCCACAATAATATTGTACATGGGAAATTCAACTACGTTAAGGAGCGCACAATTCCACAATAATATTGTACATTGGGAAATTAAACTACGTTTAGGAGCGCACAATTCCACAATAATATTGTACATGGGAAATTAAAATACGTTAAGGAGCGCACAATTCCACAATAATATTGTACATTGGGAAATTAAACTACGTTTAGGAGCGCACAATCCCACAATAATATTGTACATTGGGAAATTAAACTACGTTTAGGAGCGCACAATTCCACAATAATATTGTACATGGGGAAATTAAACTACGTTTAGGAGCGCACAATTCCACAATAATATTGTACATGGGAAATTAAACTACGTTAAGGAGCGCACAATTCCACAATAATATTGTACATTGGGAAATTAAACTACGTTTAGGAGAGCACAATTCCACAATAATATTGTACATGGGAAATTAAACTACGTTAAGGAGCGCACAATTCCACAATAATATTGTACATTGGGAAATTAAGCTACGTTTAGGAGCGCACAATTCCACAATAATATTGTACATGGGAAATTAAACTACGTTTAGGAGCGCACAATCCCACAATAATATTGTACATGGGAAATTAAACTAGGTTTAGGAGCGCACAATTCCACAATAATATTGTACATTGGGAAATTAAACTACGTTTAGGAGCGCACAATTCCACAATAATATTGTACATGGGGAAATTAAACTACGTTTAGGAGCGCACAATTCCACAATAATATTGTACATGGGAAATTAAACTACGTTTAGGAGCGCACAATTCCACAATAATATTGTACATTGGGAAATTAAACTACGTTTAGGAGCGCACAATTCCACAATAATATTGTCCATGGGGAAATTAAACTACGTTTAGGAGCGCACAATTCCACAATAATATTGTACATGGGGAAATTAAACTACGTTTAGGAGCGCACAATTCCACAATAATATTGTACATGGGAAATTAAACTACGTTTAGGAGCGCACAATTCCACAATAATATTGTACATGGGGAAATTAAACTACGTTTAGGAGCGCACAATTCCTCAATAATATTGTACATGGGAAATTAAACTACGTTTAGGAGCGCACAATTCCACAATAATATTGTACATGGGAAATTAAACTACGTTTAGGAGCGCACAATTCCACAATAATATTGTACATGGGAAATTAAACTACGATTAGGATTGCACAATTCCACAATAATATTGTACATGGGAAATTAAACTACGTTTAGGAGCGCACAATTCCACAATAATATTGTACATGGGGAAATTAAACTACTTTTAGGAGCGCACAATCCCACAATAATATTGTACATGGGAAATTAAACTACGTATAGGAGCGCACAATTCCACAATAATATTGTACATGGGGAAGTTAAACTACGTTTAGGACCGCACAATCCCACAATAATATTGTACATTGGGAAATTAAACTACGTTTAGGAGCGCACAATCCCACAATAATATTGTACATTGGGAAATTAAACTACGTTTAGGAGCGCACAATCCCACAATAATATTGTACAATGGGAAATTAAACTACGTTTAGGAGCGCACAATCCCACAATAATATTGTACATTGGGAAATTAAACTACGTTTAGGAGCGCACAATCCCACAATAATATTGTACATTGGAAAATTAAACTACGTTTAGGAGCGCACAATTCCACAATAATATTGTACATGGGAAATTAAACTACGTTTAGGAGCGCACAATTCCACAATAATATTGTACATGGGAAATTAAACTACGTTTAGGAGCGCACAATTCCACAATAATATTGTACATGGGAAATTAAACTACGTTTAGGAGCGCACAATTCCACAATAATATTGTACATGGGGAAATTAAACTACGTTTAGGAGCGCACAATTCCACAATAATATTGTACATGGGGAAATTAAACTACGTTTAGGAGCGCACAATCCCACAATAATATTGTACATGGGAAATTAAACTACGTTTAGGAGCGCACAATTCCACAATAATATTGTACATTGGGAAATTAAACTACGTTTAGGAGCGCACAATTCCACAATAATATTGTACATGGGGAAATTAAACTACGTTTAGGAGCGCACAATCCCACAATAATATTGTACATGGGGAAATTAAACTACGTTTAGGAGCGCACAATTCCACAATAATATTGTACATGGTGAAATTAAACTACGTTTAGGAGCGCACAATCCCACAATAATATTGTACATGGGAAATTAAACTACGTTTAGGAGCGCACAATTCCACAATAATATTGTACATTGGGAAATTAAACTACGTTTAGGAGCGCACAATTCCACAATAATATTGTACATGGGGAAATTAAACTACGTTTAGGAGCGCACAATTCCACAATAATATTGTACATGGGAAATTAAACTACGTTTAGGAGCGCACAATTCCACAATAATATTGTACATTGGGAAATTAAACTACGTTTAGGAGCGCACAATTCCACAATAATATTGTACATGGGGAAATTAAACTACGTTTAGGAGCGCACAATTCCACAATAATATTGTACATGGGGAAATTAAACTACGTTTAGGAGCGCACAATTCCACAATAATATTGTACATGGGAAATTAAACTACGTTTAGGACCGCACAATTCCACAATAATATTGTACATGGGGAAATTAAACTACGTTTAGGAGCGCACAATTCCACAATAATATTGTACATGGGAAATTAAACTACGTTTAGGAGCGCACAATTCCACAATAATATTGTACATGGGAAATTAAACTACGTTTAGGAGCGCACAATTCCACAATAATATTGTACATGGGAAATTAAACTACGTTTAGGAGCGCACAATTCCACAATAATATTGTACATGGGAAATTAAACTACGTTTAGGAGCGCACAATTCCACAATAATATTGTACATGGGGAAATTAAACTACTTTTAGGAGCGCACAATCCCACAATAATATTGTACATGGGAAATTAAACTACGTTTAGGAGCGCACAATTCCACAATAATATTGTACATGGGAAATTAAACTACGTTTAGGAGCGCACAATTCCACAATAATATTGTACATGGGAAATTAAACTACGTTTAGGAGCGCACAATTCCACAATAATATTGTACATGGGGAAATTAAACTACGTTTAGGAGCGCACAATTCCACAATAATATTGTACATGGGGAAATTAAACTACGTTTAGGAGCGCACAATCCCACAATAATATTGTACATGGGAAATTAAACTACGTTTAGGAGCGCACAATTCCACAATAATATTGTACATGGGAAATTAAACTACGTTTAGGAGCGCACAATTCCACAATAATATTGTACATGGGAAATTAAACTACGTTTAGGAGCGCACAATTCCACAATAATATTGTACATGGGGAAATTAAACTACGTTTAGGAGCGCACAATCCCACAATAATATTGTACATTGTGAAATTAAACTACGTTTAGGAGCGCACAATCCCACAATAATATTGTACATGGGAAATTAAACTACGTTTAGGAGCGCACAATCCCACAATAATATTGTACATTGGGAAATTAAACTACGTTTAGGAGCGCACAATCCCACAATAATATTGTACATTGGGAAATTAAACTACGTTTAGGAGCGCACAATCCCACAATAATATTGTACATTGGGAAATTAAACTACGTTTAGGAGCGCACAATCCCACAATAATATTGTACATTGGGAAATTAAACTACGTTTAGGAGCGCACAATTCCACAATAATATTGTACATGGGGAAATTAAACTACGTTTAGGAGCGCACAATTCCACAATAATATTGTACATGGGGAAATTAAACTACGTTTAGGAGCACACAATCCCACAATTAAACTACGTTTGGAAATAATAAACGTTAGTTTTGGATTTAATTTTTGATTATATTGTTATTATATTGATTAAAGCCTTTTTAACTAAGCAGATTGAGCTTTAGCCAAATTACTGCAGTGGTATTTACATTAAACCAATGCAATATTATGCATTAGTATTATATATATATATATATATATATATATATATATATATATATATATATATATAACGATTATAATAAGTTATTCTATGTAACTTGTTGACAATGGATCAACAGGTGAAGAGAGATAATACAGGTTCTGATGAACGAGTCTAGTTAACGAGTCTAGTTAACGCGTCTAGGATTGTGAAGGCTTTATTCTGTCTATCGACGCATTAATTCAGAGATAATACAGGTTCTGATGAACGAGTCTAGTTAACGAGTCCAGTTAACGCGTCTAGGATTGTGAAGGCTTTATTCTGTTTATTGACGCATTAATTCAGAGATAATACAGGTTCTGATGAACGAGTCTAGTTAACGCGTCTAGGATTGTGAAGGCTTTATTCTGTCTATCGACGCATTAATTCAGAGATAATACAGGTTCTGATGAACGAGTCTAGTTAACGAGTCTAGTTAACGCGTCGAGGATTGTGAAGGCTTTATTCTGTTTATTGACGCATTAATTCAGAGATAATACAGGTTCTGATGAACGAGTCTAGTTTACGCGTCTAGGATTGTGAAGGCTCTATTCTGTCTATCGACGCATTAATTCAGAGATAATACAGGTTCTGATGAACGAGTCTAATTAACGAGTCCAGTTAACGCGTCTAGGATTGTGAAGGCTTTATTCTGTCTATCGACGCATTAATTCAGAGATAATACAGGTTATGATGAACGAGTCTAGTTAACGCGCCTAGAATTGTGAAGGCTTTATTCTTTCTATCGACGCATTAATTCAGAGATAATACAGGTTATGATGAACGAGTCTAGTTAACGCGTCTAGGATTGCGAAGGCTTTATTCTGTCTATCGGCGCATTAATTCAGAGATAATACAGGTTATGATGAACGAGTCTAGTTAACGCGTCTAGGATTGTGAAGGCTTTATTCTGTCTATCGACGCATTAATTCAGAGATAATACAGGTTATGATGAACGAGTCTAGTTAACGCGTCTAGGATTGTGAAGGCTTTATTCTGTCAATCGACGCATTAATTCAGAGATAATACAGGTTATGATGAACGAGTCTAGTTAACGCGTCTAGGATTGTGAAGGCTTTATTCTGTTTATCGGCGCATTAATTCAGAGATAATACAGGTTCTGATGAACGAGTCTAGTTAACGCGTCTACGATTCTGAAGGCTTTATTCTGTTTATCGGCGCATTAATTCAGAGATAATACAGGTTATGATGAACGAGTCTAGTTAACGCGTCTAGGATTGTGAAGGCTTTATTCTGTCTATCGGCGCACTAATTCAGAGATAATACAGGTTATGATGAACGAGTCTAGTTAACGCGTCTAGGATTGTGAAGGCTTTATTCTGTCTATCGACGCATTAATTCAGAGATAATACAGGTTATGATGAACGAGTCTAGTTAACGCGTCTAGGATTGTGAAGGCTTTATTCTGTCAATCGACGCATTAATTCAGAGATAATACAGGTTATGATGAACGAGTCTAGTTAACGCGTCTAGGATTGTGAAGGCTTTATTCTTTCTATCGACGCATTAATTCAGAGATAATACAGGTTCTGATGAACGAGTCTAGTTAACGCGTCTAGGATTGTGAAGGCTTTATTCTGTTTATCGGCGCATTAATTCAGAGATAATACAGGTTATGATGAACGAGTCTAGTTAACGAGTCTAGGTTTGTGAAGGCTTTATTCTGTCTATCGACGCATTAATTCAGAGATAATACAGGTTCTGATGAACGAGTCTAGTTAACGCGTCTAGGATTGTGAAGGCTTTATTCTTTCTATCGACGCATTAATTCAGAGATAATACAGGTTATGATGAACGAGTCTAGTTAACGCGTCTAGGATTGTGAAGGCTTTATTCTGTCTATCGACGCATTAATTCAGAGATAATACAGGTTCTGATGAACGAGTCTAGTTAACGCGTCTAGGATTGTGAAGGCTTTATTCTGTCTATCGACGCATTAATTCAGAGATAATACAGGTTATGATGAACGAGTCTAGTTAACGCGTCTAGGATTGTGAAGGCTTTATTCTGTCTATCGACGCATTAATTCAGAGATAATACAGGCTATGATGAACGAGTCTAGTTAACGCGTCTAGGATTGTGAAGGCTTTATTCTGTTTATTGACGCATTAATTCAGAGATAATACAGGTTCTGATGAACGAGTCTAGTTAACGAGTCTAGGATTGTGAAGGCTTTATTCTGTCTATCGACGCATTAATTCAGAGATAATACAGGTTCTGATGAACGAGTCTAGTTAACGCGTCTAGGATTGTGAAGGCTTTATTCTGTCTATCGACGCATTAATTCAGAGATAATACAGGTTATGATGAACGAGTCTAGTTAACGCGTCTAGGATTGTGAAGGCTTTATTCTGTCTATCGACGCATTAATTCAGAGATAATACAGGTTATGATGAACGAGTCTAGTTAACGCGTCTAGGATTGTGAAGGCTTTATTCTGTCTATCGACGCATTAATTCAGAGATAATACAGGTTATGATGAACGAGTCTAGTTAACGCGTCTAGGATTGTGAAGGCTTTATTCTGTCTATCGACGCATTAATTCAGAGATAATACAGGTTATAATGAACGAGTCTAGTTAACGCGTCTAGGATTGTGAAGGCTTTATTCTGTCTATCGACGCATTAATTCAGAGATAATACAGGTTATGATGAACGAGTCTAGTTAACGCGTCTAGGATTGTGAAGGCTTTATTCTGTCTATCGACGCATTAATTCAGAGATAATACAGGTTCTGATGAACGAGTCTAGTTAACGAGTCTAGTTAACGCGTCTAGGATTGTGAAGGCTTTATTCTGTTTATTGACGCATTAATTCAGAGATAATACAGGTTCTGATGAACGAGTCTAGTTAACGCGTCTAGGATTGTGAAGGTTTTATTCTGTCTATCGACGCATTAATTCAGAGATAATACAGGTTCTGATGAACGAGTCTAGTTAACGCGTCTAGGATTGTGAAGGCTTTATTCTGTCTATCGACGCATTAATTCAGAGATAATACAGGTTATGATGAACGAGTCTAGTTAACGCGTCTAGGATTGTGAAGGCTTTATTCTGTCTATCGACGCATTAATTCAGAGATAATACAGGTTATGATGAACGAGTCTAGTTAACGCGTCTAGGATTGTGAAGGCTTTATTCTGTCTATCGACGCATTAATTCAGAGATAATACAGGTTCTGATGAACGAGTCTAGTTAACGAGTCTAGTTAACGCGTCTAGGATTGTGAAGGCTTTATTCTGTCTATCGACGCATTAATTCAGAGATAATACAGGTAATGATGAACGAGTCTAGTTAACGCGTCTAGGATTGTGAAGGCTTTATTCTGTCTATCGACGCATTAATTCAGAGATAATACAGGTTCTGATGAACGAGTCTACTTAACGCGTCTAGGATTGTGAAGGCTTTATTCTGTCTATCGACGCATTAATTCAGAGATAATACAGGTTATGATGAACGAGTCTAGTTAACGCGTCTAGGATTGTGAAGGCCTAATTCTGTCTATCGACGCATTAATTCAGAGATAATACAGGTTCTGATGAACGAGTCTAGTTAACGAGTCTAGTTAACGCGTCTAGGATTGTGAAGGCTTTATTCTGTCTATCGACGCATTAATTCAGAGATAATACAGCTTATGATGAACGAGTCTAGTTAACGCGTCTAGGATTGTGAAGGCTTTATTCTGTCTATCGACGCATTAATTCAGAGATAATACAGGTTCTGATGAACGAGTCTAGTTAACGAGTCTAGGATTGTGAAGGCTTTATTCTGTCTATCGACGCATTAATTCAGAGATAATACAGGTTATGATGAACGAGTCTAGTTAACGCGTCTAGGATTGTGAAGGCTTTATTCTGTCTATCGACGCATTAATTCAGAGATAATACAGGTTCTGATGAACGAGTCTAGTTAACGCGTCTAGGATTGTGAAGGCTTTATTCTGTCAATCGACGCATTAATTCAGAGATAATACAGGTTATGATGAACGAGTCTAGTTAACGAGTCTAGGATTGTGAAGGCTTTATTCTGTCTATCGACGCATTAATTCAGAGATAATACAGGTTCTGATGAACGAGTCTAGTTAACGCGTCTAGGATTGTGAAGGCTTCATTCTGTCTATCGACGCATTAATTCAGAGATAATACAGGTTATGATGAACGAGTCTAGTTAACGAGTCTAGGATTGTGAAGGCTTTATTCTGTCTATCGACGCATTAATTCAGAGGTAATACAGGTTCTGATGAACGAGTCTAGTTAACGCTTCTAGGATTGTGAAGGCTTTATTCTGTCTATCGACGCATTAATTCAGAGATAATACAGGTTCTGATGAACGAGTCTAGTTAACGCGTCTAGGATTGTGAAGGCTTTATTCTGTCTATCGACGCATTAATTCAGAGATAATACAGGTTCTGATGAACGAGTCTAGTTAACGCGTCTAGGATTGTGAAGGCTTTATTCTGTCTATCGACGCATTAATTCAGAGATAATACAGGTTCTGATGAACGAGTCTAGTTAACGCGTCTAGGATTGTGAAGGCTTTATTCTGTCTATCGACGCATTAATTCAGAGATAATACAGGTTCTGATGAACGAGTCTAGTTAACGAGTCTAGGATTGTGAAGGCTTTATTCTGTTTATCGGCGCATTAATTCAGAGATAATACAGGTTATGATGAACGAGTCTAGTTAACGCGTCTAGGATTGTGAAGGCTTTATTCTGTTAATCGACGCATTAATTCAGAGATAATACAGGTTCTGATGAACGAGTCTAGTTAACGCGTCTAGGATTGTGAAGGCTTTATTCTGTCTATCGACTCATTAATTCAGAGATAATACAGGTTCTGATGAACGAGTCTAGTTAACGAGTCTAGGATTGTGAAGGCTTTATTCTGTTTATCGGCGCATTAATTCAGAGATAATACAGGTTCTGATGAACGAGTCTAGTTAACGCGTCTAGGATTGTGAAGGCTTTATTCTGTCAATCGACGCATTAATTCAGAGATAATACAGGTTCTGATGAACGAGTCTAATTAACGCGTCTAGGATTGTGAAGGCTTTATTCTGTCTATCGACGCATTAATTCAGAGATTATACAGGTTCTGATGAACGAGTCTAGTTAACGCGTCTAGGATTGTGAAGGCTTTATTCTGTCTATCGACGCATTAATTCAGAGATAATACAGGTTCTGATGAACGAGTCTAGTTAACGCGTCTAGGATTGTGAAGGCTTTATTCTGTCTATCGACGCATTAATTCAGAGATAATACAGGTTCTGATGAACGAGTCTAGTTAACGCGTCTAGGATTGTGAAGGCTTTATTCTGTCAATCGACGCATTAATTCAGAGATAATACAGGTTCTGATGAACGAGTCTAGTTAACGCGTCTATGATTGTGAAGACTTTATTCTGTCTATCGACGCATTAATTCAGAGATAATACAGGTTCTGATGAACGAGTCTAGTTAACGCGTCTAGGATTGTGAAGGCTTTATTCTGTCTATCGACGCATTAATTCAGAGATAATACAGGTTCTGATGAACGAGTCTAGTTAACGCGTCCAGGATTGTGAAGGCTTTATTCTGTCTATCGACGCATTAATTCAGAGATAATACAGGTTCTGATGAACGAGTCTAGTTAACGCGTCTAGGATTGTGAAGGCTTTATTCCGTCAATCGACAGAATATAGAGAGTTTATTTTCAATATATTTAATATTATTTACAATATGCTCTTCTGTCATATTTTACCCTTGATTCCGAGGTCTCACTCAACCCATAATCAGAGCTTGAAGTGTGTGTTCCAAGTGAAGGAAGGTAAATCACCATTTCCGTGTGAAATATAATAATGTGTTGAGAATGGCTCCATCACGCTAAAGAGTATTTATTGGTTTTGACTTATGAATCAGAAGAAAAAAGTATATATGCAAATATTATTTGTTCTTAAACAGCGAGGTACCATTTTAAAGCTTATTAAATAAGCCGCCCTTTGAAACGGATGCAAATCTCTAAGTCCACAAATAGCTGATTAAGAAAATATTGAATAAGGAAAGATAGGTAAGGCTAATATCAATAGTTCACATCTTCATGGCTTTTATACAGCTCTTAATTTACATGGAAATATTTCAATAATACATTAACCAGAAATACGGAAAACACAGATTTTTCTTTGAAAAAAAAGTCAAAACAATAGTTTTGAAATTAGACAAAAGGTTCGAGTGTTAAACTAAGAGTTTCACTGCTACATGTTCAGAATGAACGCTTATTTCTGCATCTCTCAAGTACAAATGAGGTGCAGAATAAACCCTTAAAATCATAACATCTCAATGCGGGACAATCTGTATAGTAACGTTCATTTTGATGATATATTATTTAACACATTGCAGTAACTACTTATCTATCGTGGTGAAGCACGGGTAGTCAGCTAGTTTATCTATGATAGGTAAGTATTAATGGTTTTTTTTTTTTGTTTCAGTGACGTTGAAGAGCCTGGACCCAAACTTCGTGTGGTTCAGCCTGTGGGCGGAAGCGAACGGCGGGAACACAGGGACACTTCATCCGTTCGGAGACTCAACCACCAAGAAGATCACGGACTGTCCAGCTCTCATCACGGCGGCTTCGTCCGTCCCCAAGATGGAAGCGTCGAGTCTGTGGTCGGCCCCGGCGTCCGGGTCAGGGTGTGTCATCTTCAAGTAAGTACGTCAGAGATTCATTCGACCTCATAGAGGTTAGGGGCGGTATCTAGCTGTCGGTGGCAGAAGCTTCAACCTCATCACGGCAGATTCCAACGTCCCAAAATGGAAGCGTCGAGTCTGTGGTCGGCCCCGGCGTCCGGGTCACGGTGTGTCAACTTCAAGTAAGTACGTCAGAGATTCATTCGACCTTATAGAGGTTAGGGGCGGCTTCTAGCTGTCGGTGGCAGAAGCTTCAACCTCATCACGTCAGCGTCAGATCCGTGGATTCGTCAACCTTGGCAGTGTCTGTCTTATCGGTGGATTCGTCAAGCTTAGCAATGTCTGTTTTATCGGTGGATTCGTCGGGCTTGGCATTGTCTGTCTTATCGGTGGATTCGTCAAGCTTGGCAATCTGTGTCATATCGGTGGATTCTTCAAGCTTGGCAGTGTCTGTCATATCGGAGGATTCGTCAAGCTTGGCAATGTGTGTCATATCGGTGGATTCTTCAAGCTTGGCAGTGTCTGTCATATCGGAGGATTCGTCAAGCTTGGCAATCTTTGTCATATCGGTGGATTCTTCAAGCTTGGCAGTGTCTGTCTTATCGGTGGATTCGTCAAGCTTGGCAATGTGTGTCATATCGGTGGATTCTTCAAGCTTGGCAGTGTCTGTCATATCGGAGGATTCGTCAAGCTTGGCAATGTGTGTCATATCGGTGGATTCGTCAAGCTTGGCAATGTGTGTCATATCGGTGGATTCGTCAAGCTTGGCAATGTGTGTCATATCGGTGGATTCGTCAAGCTTGGCAGTGTCTGTCATATCGGAGGATTCGTCAAGCTCGGCAGTGTCTGTCATATCGGAGGATTCGTCAAGCTCGGCAGTGTCTGTCATATCGGTGGATTCGTCAAGCTCGGCAGTGTCTGTCATATCGGTGTATTCGTCAAGCTTGGCAGTGTCTGTAATATCGGTGGATTCGTCAAGCTTGGCAGTGTCTGCCTTATCAATGGATTCGTCAAGCTTGGCAGTGTCTGTCGTATTGGTGGATTCGGCAAGTTTGGCAGTGTCTGTCATATAGGTCGTTTCGGCAAGGTTGGCAGTGTCTGTCTTATCTCATTTAGGTTATCTGCTATGTCATGACTTCAATACGCCTTCTGACATACGGGCGAGATAATAGGAGTTCTCTAATACCATGTATGTGTACGTATGTATATATATATATATATGTATATGTGTATATGTGTATATATATATATATATATATATATATATATATATATACATAGAAGTAGCTATAGTAGAAAGGAATATACCATCTATTGTTAGCTTTAAATTAATGAGAAAAAACAAATGAATAAATATGTTGTGTACAGTTATATGTTATTCTAATAAAAAAAAAAAAAAAAAAAAAGGAACAGAATGTGCTTACATATTTCATGAGATTAACTAGTTAAAAACTAGGTTTAATTAAAAAACAAAAAACAAAAGGTTCATAGGACGATTAAAACAGTAAGTTGTTCGTCCTTGAATTCATTCCATTCCATTCTAATACCAGACATAATCTCTGTTTTTATTTGAAACGCTCTAAATATTGTTTCGCCGATTCAATAAATGGTTTCTTGAGTATCTTCAAAATGTGAGATATTATGAATGACGGAATCTTTGCAGCTTTTCCTTGATTGGCCAATGTCGTAATCACGGTTTGTTCCTTTTACAAACAATTTATCAAATCACCTACTATTCATTCACCCCAAGATCTTCCTTCTCTGCCAGCAACCTCAACGTTTGTGATACTTTTCGTTTCCTTAATTCGCTCTGATACGGAAAATCCTATTTATAGTTTTTGTAAACGGTATCATTTACCGTACAAAAGATACATTTTCATCCATGTTCATGTTTTCATTACATAGTACAGTCCCGAAAGAGTGATTCATCCATGTTCATGTTTTCATTAGATAGTACAGTCCCGAAAGAGTGATTCATCCATGTTCATGTTTTCATTAGATAGTACAGTCCCGAAAGAGTGATTCATCCATGTTCATGTTTTCATTAGATAGTACAGTCCCGAAAGAGTGATTCATCCATGTTCATGTTTTCATTAGCTAGTACAGTCCCGAAAGAGTGATTCATCCATGTTCATGTTTTCATTAGATAGTACAGTCCCGAAAGAGTGATTCATACATGTTCATGTTTTCATTACATAGTACAGTCCCGAAAGAGTGATTCATCCATGTTCATGTTTTCATTAGATAGTACAGTCCCGAAAGAGTGATTCATCCATGTTCATGTTTTTATTAGATAGTACAGTCCCGAAGGAGTGATTCATCCATGTTCATGTTTTCATTAGATAGTACAGTCCCGAAAGAGTGATTCATCCATGTTCATGTTTTTATTAGATAGTACAGTCCCGAAGGAGTGATTCATCCATGTTCATGTTTTCATTAGATAGTACAGTCCCGAAAGAGTGATTCATCCATGTTCATGTTTTTATTAGATAGTACAGTCCCGAAGGAGTGATTCATCCATGTTCATGTTTTCATTAGATAGTACAGTCCCGAAAGAGTGATTCATCCATGTTCATGTTTTTATTAGATAGTACAGTCCCGAAAGAGTGATTCATACATGTTCATGTTTTCATTAGATAGTACAGTCCCGAAGGAGTGATTCATCCATGTTCATGTTTTCATTAGATAGTACAGTCCCGAAAGAGTGATTCATCCATGTTCATGTTTTTATTAGATAGTACAGTCCCGAAGGAGTGATTCATCCATGTTCATGTTTTCATTAGATAGTACAGTCCCGAAAGAGTGATTCATCCATGTTCATGTTTTTATTAGATAGTACAGTCCCGAAAGAGTGATTCATACATGTTCATGTTTTCATTAGATAGTACAGTCCCGAAAAAGTGATTCATACATGTTCATGTTTTCATTACATAGTACAGTCCCGAAAGAGTGATTCATCCATGTTCATGTTTTCATTAGATAGTACAGTCCCGAAAGAGTGATTCATCCATGTTCATGTTTTTATTAGATAGTACAGTCCCGAAGGAGTGATTCATCCATGTTCATGTTTTCATTAGATAGTACAGTCCCGAAAGAGTGATTCATCCATGTTCATGTTTTTATTAGATAGTACAGTCCCGAAGGAGTGATTCATCCATGTTCATGTTTTCATTAGATAGTACAGTCCCGAAAGAGTGATTCATCCATGTTCATGTTTTTATTAGATAGTACAGTCCCGAAAGAGTGATTCATACATGTTCATGTTTTCATTAGATAGTACAGTCCCGAAAGAGTGATTCATCCATGTTCATGTTTTCATTAGATAGTACAGTCCCGAAAGAGTGATTCATACATGTTCATGTTTTTATTTGATAGTACAGACCCGAAAGAGTGATTCATACATGTTCATGTTTTCATTAGATAGTACAGTCCCGAAAGAGTGATTCATACATGTTCATGTTTTTATTAGATAGTACAGTCCCGAAGGAGTGATTCATACATGTTCATGTTTTTATTAGATAGTACAGACCCGAAAGAGTGATTTTAGTTGTTTATTCGTTACTATTTCTTTGAGTTACTAACCTAGTAAAATGAAATCAGTGGATAGTTCTATATCGGAAAATCTTTTCTGGAATCAAAATGTTCTGTAGCAGTGTGCTGTATTCCCTTGGTGTTCTGTAGGAGTATAGTGTATTGATATTCCTAACTATGTGGTGTTCCAGGGCCACCGTGGTGGTGCGGAGGGATGTTGTAGTGTATTCCCTTGGTGATCTGTAGTAGTGTAGTGTATTGATATTCCTAACTATGTGGTGTTCCAGGGCCACCGTGGTGGTGCAGAGGGATGTTGTAGTGTATTGCCTTGGTGTTCTGTAGTAGTGTAGTGTATTGATATTCCTAACTATGTGGTGTTCCAGGGCCACCGTGGTGGTGCGGAGGGATGTTGTAGTGTATTGCCTTGGTGTTCTGTAGTAGTGTAGTGTATTGATATTCCTAACTATGTGGTGTTCCAGGGCCACCGTGGTGGTGCAGAGGGATGTTGTAGTGTATTGCCTTGGTGTTCTGTAGCAGTATAGTGTATTGATATTCCTAACTATGTGGTGTTCCAGGGCCACCGTGGTGGTGCGGAGGGATGTTGTAGTGTATTCCCTTGGTGTTCTGTAGTAGTGCAGTGTATTGATATTTCTAACTATGTGGTGTTCCAGGGCCACCGCGGTGGTGCAGAGGGATGTTGTAGTGTATTCCCTTGGTGTTCTGTAGCAGTATAGTGTATTGATATTCCTAACTATGTGGTGTTCCAGGGCCACCGTGGTGGTGCAGAGGGATGTTGTAGTGTATTGCCTTGGTGATCTGTAGCAGTATAGTGTATTGATATTCCTAACTATGTGGTGTTCCAGGGCCACCGTGGTGGTACAGAGGGATGTTGTAGTGTATTCCCTTGGTGATATGTAGTAGTGTAGTGTATTGATATTCCTAACTATGTGGTGTTCCAGGGCCACCGTGGTGGTGCAGAGGGATGTTTTAGTGTATTCCCTTGGTGATCTGTAGTAGTGTAGTGTATTGATATTCCTAACTATGTGGTGTTCCAGGGCCACCGTGGTGGTGCAGAGGGATGTTGTAGTGTATTGCCTTGGTGATCTGTAGTAGTGTAGTGTATTGATATTCCTAACTATGTGGTGTTCTATAGCCACCGTGGTGGTGCGGAGGGATGTTGTAGTGTATTTCCTTGGTGATCTGTAGTAGTGTAGTGTATTGATATTCCTAACTATGTGGTGTTCCAGGGCCACCGTGGTGGTGCGGAGGGACTTGTGGTTCCAAGAGGACGGACCTCTCACCTACACTATATGCGAGAATCAGAGTCAGACCAACGACGAACAGCCAGCTGTAAATCATGAATGCTGCGCATGCGAAGAGGCGAAGTATGAAGTAAGTATAACTCGATATCTTTATTTTTCTCTAGTAATGTGCATCCGTAACTATAGTTATTTCCTCATAACAATCATTACATATGAATCAACCTTTTCCCAAAGGAGCCTTCAGCAAGAAAGATAATTGTTGGAGAAACGAGAAAATATATTTTAGGATGTAATTTTTTTTTTGTAATTTTTTTTTTTTGGGGGGGGGGGAGTTTTGGTTTTATGACACATATTGTTTTACTTGACTGTATTTCTGAACGTTTTAACCTGTTAGGACAATAGTCGTTATGAAAAAGTAAATAATAATATGGACATTGGTCTTTTTGGCACTGTTTGTTAGACAAGGGTCATTTTCGAATTGTGTCAAGTTGACAAGATGTATTTTGATTTTGCTTTCGGGTCAATCCATTTCAAGTGGTGTAAAGGTAGTTGCTAGACCATTTTAGAAAAAATTGATATTTTTACCATCAATTATACATAGGATTAATAGTTTAAAACCATTTTTAAACTTCTTTTCTAGTCAACTGTTTGAAAATGTCGGTCATCTCTTTTTCACCTCACATGCTGATTTGCGAGCTTATCAGCGCTTACAGAAAACCCATTTCCTTAGGACTAGTAAGTCATGGACTAACAGTTCAGACATCATTGTTTTTCTTACAGCCTGCTCTATCTTACAGAAAACCCATTTCCACAGGACTAGTAAGTCATGGACTAACAGTTCAGACATCATTGTTTTCCTTACAGTCTCCTCTATCTTACAGAAAACCCATTTCCTTAGGACTAGTAAGTCATGGACTAACAGTTCAGACATCATTGTTTTTCTTACAGCCTGCTCTATCTTACAGAAAACCCATTTCCACAGGACTAGTAAGTCATGGACTAACAGTTCAGACATCATTGTTTTCCTTACAGTCTGCCCTATCTTACAGAAAACCCATTTCCTTAGGACTAGTAAGTCATGGACTAACAGTTCAGACATCATTGTTTTCCTTACAGTCTCCTCTATCTTACAGAAAACCCATTTCCTTAGGACTAGTAAGTCATGGACTAACAGTTCAGACATCATTGTTTTTCTTACAGCCTGCTCTATCTTACAGAAAACCCATTTCCACAGGACTAGTAAGTCATGGACTAACAGTTCAGACATCATTGTTTTCCTTACAGTCTGCCCTATCTTACAGAAAACCCATTTCCTTAGGACTAGTAAGTCATGGACTAACAGTTCAGACATCATTGTTTTTCTTACTGCCTGCTCTATCTTAAAGAAAACCCATTTCCACAGGTCTAGTAAGTCATGGACTAACAGTTCAGACATCATTGTTTTCCTTACAGTCTGCCCTATCTTACAGAAAACCCATTTCCTTAGGACTAGTAAGCCATGGACTAACAGTTCAGACATCATTGTTTTTCTTACAGCCTGCTCTATCTTACAGAAAACCCATTTCCTTAGGACTAGTAAGCCATGGACTAACAGTTCAGACATCATTGTTTTCCTTACTGCCTGCTCTATCTTACAGAAAACCCATTTCCACAGGTCTAGTAAGTCATGGACTAACAGTACAGACATCATTGTTTTCCTTACAGTCTGCCCTATCTTACAGAAAACCCATTTCCTTAGGACTAGTAAGTCGTGGACTAACAGTTCAGACATCATTGTTTTCCTTACAGCTTGCTCTATCTTACAGAAAACCCATTTCCACAGGACTAGTAAGTCATGGACTAACAGTTCAGACATCATTGTTTTCCTTACTGCCTGCTCTATCTTACAGAAAACCCATTTCCTTAGGACTAGTAAGTCATGGACTAACAGTTCAGACATCATTGTTTTCCTTGCAGCCTGCTCTATCTTACAGAAAACCCATTTCCTTAGGACTAGTAAGTCATGGACTAACAGTTCAGACATCATTGTTTTTCTTACAGCCTGCTCTATCTTACAGAAAACCCATTTCCACAGGTCTAGTAAGTCATGGACTAACAGTTCAGACATCATTGTTTTCCTTACAGTCTGCTCTATCTTACAGAAAACCCATTTCCTTAGGACTAGTAAGTCATGGACTAACAGTTCAGACATCATTGTTTTCCTTACTGCCTGCTTTATCTTACAGAAAACCCATTTCCTTAGGACTAGTAAGTCATGGACTAACAGTTCAGACATCATTGTTTTCCTTAAAGTCTGCTCTATCTTACAGAAAACCCATTTCCACAGGTCTAGTAAGTCACGGACTAACAGTTCAGACATCATTGTTTTCCTTGCAGTCTGCTCTATCTTACAGAAAACCCATTTCCTTAGGACTAGTAAGTCATGGACTAACAGTTCAGACATCATTGTTTTCCTTACAGTCTGCTCTATCTTACAGAAAACCCATTTCAACAGGTCTAGTAAGTCATGGACTAACAGTTCAGACATCATTCTTTTCCTCACAGCCTGCTCTATCTTACAGAAAACCCATTTCCACAGGACTAGTAAGTCAAGGACTAACAGTTCAGACATCATTGTTTTCCTTAAAGTCTGCTCTATCTTACAGAAAACCCAATTCCTTAGGACTAGTAAGTCATGGACTAACAGTTCAGACATCATTGTTTTCCTTACAGCCTGCTCTATCTTACAGAAAACCCATTTCCACAGGTCTAGTAAGTCATGGACTAACAGTTCAGACATCATTGTTTTCCTTACAGTCTGCTCTAT
The DNA here is from genome assembly GCA_946811695.1 of Gonocerus acuteangulatus. NCBI lineage: Eukaryota > Metazoa > Arthropoda > Insecta > Hemiptera > Coreidae > Gonocerus > Gonocerus acuteangulatus. The sequence continues at coordinate 96,911,355 of OX328127.1, read as the reverse complement.
CTTACAGAAAACCCATTTCCACAGGACTAGTAAGTCATGGACTAACAGTTCAGACATCATTGTTTTCCTTACAGCCTGCTCTATCTTACAGAAAACCCATTTCCTTAGGACTAGTAAGTCATGGACTAACAGTTCAGACATCATTGTTTTCCTTACTGCCTGCTCTATCTTACAGAAAACCCATTTCCACAGGACTAGTAAGTCATGGACTAACAGTTCAGACATCCTTGTTTTCCTTACAGCCTGCTCTATCTTACAGAAAACCCATTTCCTTAGGACTAGTAAGTCATGGACTAACAGTTCAGACATCATTGTTTTCCTTAAAGTCTGCTCTATCTTACAGAAAACCCATTTCCACAGGTCTAGTAAGTCATGGACTATCAGTTCAGACATCATTGTTTTCCTTACAGCCTGCTCTATCTTACAGAAAACCCATTTCCACAGGACTAGTAAGTCATGGACTAACAGTTCAGACATCATTGTTTTCCTTAATGCCTGCTCTATCTTACAGAAAACCCATTTCCACAGGTCTAGTAAGTCATGGACTAACAGTTCAGACATCATTGTTTTCCTAAATGCCTGCTCTATCTTACAGAAAACCCATTTCCACAGGTCTAGTAAGTCATGGACTAACAGTTCAGACATCATTGTTTTCCTTACAGTCTGCTCTATCTTACAGAAAACCCATTTCCACAGGACTAGTAAGTCATGGACTAACAGTTCAGACATCATTGTTTTCCTTACAGTCTGCCCTATCTTACAGAAAAACCATTTCCACAGGTCTAGTAAGTCATGGCCTAACAGTTCAGACATCATTGTTTTCCTAACAGTCTGCCCTATCTTACAGAAAACCCATTTCCACAGGACTAGTAAGTCATGGACTAACAGTTCTGACATCATTGCTTTCCTTACAGTCTGCCCTATCTTACAGAAAACCCATTTCCACAGGACTAGTAAGTCATGGACTAACAGTTCAGACATCATTGTTTTCCTTACAGCCTGCTCTATCTTACAGAAAACCCATTTCCACAGGTCTAGTAAGTCATGGACTAACAGTTCAGACATCATTGTTTTCCTTACAGCCTGCTCTATCTTACAGAAAACCCATTTCCACAGGACTAGTAAGTCATAGACTAACAGTTCAGACATCATTGTTTTCCTTGCAGTCCGCTCTATCTTACAGAAAACCCATTTCCATAGGACTAGTAAGTCATGGACTAACAGTTCAGACATCATTGTTTTCCTTACAGCTTGCTCTATCTTACAGAAAACCCATTTCCACAGGACTAGTAAGTCATGGACTAACAGTTCAGACATCATGGTTTTCCTTACTCTCTGCTCTATCTTACAGAAAACCCATTTCCACAGGACTAGTAAGTCATGGACTAACAGTTCAGACATCATTGTTTTCCTTACAGCCTGCTCTATCTTACAGAAAACCCATTTCCACAGGACTAGTAAGTCATGGACTAACAGTTCAGACATCCTTGTTTTCCTTACAGCCTGCTCTATCTTACAGAAAACCCATTTCCTTAGGACTAGTAAGTCATGGAATAACAGTTCAGACATCATTGTTTTCCTTAAAGTCTGCTCTATCTTACAGAAAACCCATTTCCACGGGTCTAGTAAGTCATGGACTATCAGTTCAGACATCATTGTTTTCCTTACAGCCTGCTCTATCTTACAGAAAACCCATTTCCACAGGACTAGTAAGTCATGGACTAAAAGTTCAGACATCATTGTTTTCCTTAATGCCTGCTCTATCTTACAGAAAACCCATTTCCACAGGTCTAGTAAGTCATGGACTAACAGTTCAGACATCATTGTTTTCCTTAATGCCTGCTCTATCTTACAGAAAACCCATTTCCACAGGTCTAGTAAGTCATGGACTAACAGTTCAGACATCATTGTTTTCCTTACAGTCTGCCCTATCTTACAGAAAACCCATTTCCACAGGACTAGTAAGTCATGGACTAACAGTTCAGACTTCATTGTTTTCCTTACAGTCTGCTCTATCTTACAGAAAACCCATTTCCACAGGTCTAGTAAGTCATGGACTAACAGTTCAGACATCATTGTTTTCCTTACAGCCTGCTCTATCTTACAGAAAACCCATTTCCACAGGACTAGTAAGTCATAGACTAACAGTTCAGACATCATTGTTTTCCTTGCAGTCCGCTCTATCTTACAGAAAACCCATTTCCACAGGACTAGTAAGTCATGGACTAACAGTTCAGACATCATTGTTTTCCTTACAGCTTGCTCTATCTTACAGAAAACCCATTTCCACAGGATTAGTAAGTCATGGACTAACAGTTCAGACATCATGGTTTTCCTTACTCTCTGCTCTATCTTACAGAAAACCCATTTCCACAGGTCTAGTAAGTCATGGACTAACAGTTCAGACATCATTGTTTTCCTTACAGTCTGCCCTATCTTACAGAAAACCCATTTCCACAGGACTAGTAAGTCATGGACTAACAGTTCAGACATCATTGCTTTCCTTACAGTCTGCCCTATCTTACAGAAAACCCATTTCCACAGGACTAGTAAGTCATGGACTAACAGTTCAGACATCATTGTTTTACTTACAGCCTGCTCTATCTTACAGAAAACCCATTTCCACAGGTCTAGTAAGTCATGGACTAACAGTTCAGACATCATTGTTTTCCTTACAGCCTGCTCTATCTTACAGAAAACCCATTTCCACAGGACTAGTAAGTCATAGACTAACAGTTCAGACATCATTGTTTTCCTTGCAGTCCGCTCTATCTTACAGAAAACCCATTTCCACAGGACTAGTATGTCATGGACTAACAGTTCAGACATCATTGTTTTCCTTACAGCTTGCTCTATCTTACAGAAAACCCATTTCCACAGGACTAGTAAGTCATGGACTAACAGTTCAGACATCATGGTTTTCCTTACTCTCTGCTCTATCTTACAGAAAACCCATTTCCACAGGACTAGTAAGTCATGGACTAACAGTTCAGACATCATTGTTTTCCTTGCAGTCCGCTCTATCTTACAGAAAACCCATTTCCACAGGACTAGTAAGTCATGGACTAACAGTTCAGACATCATTGTTTTCCTTACAGTCTGCCCTATCTAACAGAAAACCCATTTCCACAGGTCTAGTAAGTCATGGACTAACAGTTCAGACATCATTGTTTTCCTTACAGTCTGCCCTATCTTACAGAAAACCCATTTCCACAGGACTAGTAAGTCATGGACTAACAGTTCAGACATCATTGCTTTCCTTACAGTCTGCCCTATCTTACAGAAAACCCATTTCCACAGGACTAGTAAGTCATGGACTAACAGTTCAGACATCATTGTTTTCCTTACAGCCTGCTCTATCTTACAGAAAACCCATTTCCACAGGTCTAGTAAGTCATGGACTAACAGTTCAGACATCATTGTTTTCCTTACAGCCTGCTCTATCTTACAGAAAACCCATTTCCACAGGACTAGTAAGTCATAGACTAACAGTTCAGACATCATGGTTTTCCTTACTCTCTGCTCTATCTTACAGAAAACCCATTTCCACAGGACTAGTAAGTCATGGACTAACAGTTCAGACATCATTGTTTTCCTTGCAGTCCGCTCTATCTTACAGAAAACCCATTTCCACAGGACTAGTAAGTCATGGACTAACAGTTCAGACATCATTGTTTTCCTTACAGTCTGCCCTATCTAACAGAAAACCCATTTCCACAGGACTAGTAAGTCATGGACTAACAGTTCAGACATCATTGTTTTCCTTGCAGTCCGCTCTATCTTACAGAAAACCCATTTCCTTAGGACTAGTAAGTCATGGACTAACAGTTCAGACATCATTGTTTTCCTTACAGCTTGCTCTATCTTACAGAAAACCCATTTCCACAGGACTAGTAAGTCATGGACTAACAGTTCAGACATCATTGTTTTCCTTACTGCCTGCTCTATCTTACAGAAAACCCATTTCCACAGGTCTAGTAAGTCATGGACTAACAGTTCAGACATCATTGTTTTCCTTACAGTCTGCCCTATCTTACAGAAAACCCATTTCCACAGGACTAGTAAGTCATGGACTAACAGTTCAGACATCATTGTTTTCCTAACAGTCTGCCCTATCATACAGAAAACCCATTTCCACAGGTCTAGTAAGTCATGGACTAACAGTTCAGACATCATTGTTTTCCTTACTGCCTAATCTATCTTACAGAAAACCCATTTCCATAGGACTAGTAAGTCATGGACTAACAGTTCAGACATCATTGTTTTCCTTACAGTCTGCCCTATCTTACAGAAAACCCATTTCCACAGGACTAGTAAGTCATGGACTAACAGTTCAGACATCATTGTTTTCCTTACAGACTGCTCTATCTTACAGAAAACCCATTTCCACAGGACTAGTAAGTCATGGACTAACAGTTCAGGCATCATTGTTTTCCTTACAGCCTGCTCTATCTTACAGAAAACCCATCTCCTTAGGACTAGTAAGTCATGGACTAACAGTTCAGACATCATTGTTTTCCTTACAGTCTCCTCTATCTTACAGAAAACCCATTTCCACAGGACTAGTAAGTCATGGACTAACAGTTCAGACATCATTGTTTTCCTTGCAGTCGGCTCTATCTTACAGAAAACCCATTTCCTTAGCACTAGTAAGTCATGGACTAACAGTTCAGACATCATTGTTTTCCTTAAAGTCTGCTCTATCTTACAGAAAACCCATTTCCTTAGGACTAGTAAGTCATGGACTAACAGTTCAGACATCATTGTTTTCCTTGCAGTCCGCTCTATCTTACAGAAAACCCATTTCCTTAGGACTAGTAAGTCATGGACTAACAGTTCAGACATCATTGTTTTCCTTACAGTCTGCTCTATCTTACAGAAAACCCATTTCCTTAGGACTAGTAAGTCATGGACTAACAGTTCAGACATCATTGTTTTCCTTACAGCCTGCTCTATCTTACAGAAAACCCATTTCCACAGGACTAGTAAGTCATAGACTAACAGTTCAGACATCATTGTTTTCCTTGCAGTCCGCTCTATCTTACAGAAAACCCATTTCCACAGGACTAGTAAGTCATGGACTAACAGTTCAGACATCATTGTTTTCCTTACAGCTTGCTCTATCTTACAGAAAACCCATTTCCACAGGACTAGTAAGTCATGGACTAACAGTTCAGACATCATGGTTTTCCTTACTCTCTGCTCTATCTTACAGAAAACCCATTTCCACAGGTCTAGTAAGTCATGGACTAACAGTTCAGACATCATTGTTTTCCTTACAGTCTGCCCTATCTTACAGAAAACCCATTTCCACAGCACTAGTAAGTCATGGACTAACAGTTCAGACATCATTGCTTTCCTTACAGTCTGCCCTATCTTACAGAAAACCCATTTCCACAGGACTAGTAAGTCATGGACTAACAGTTCAGACATCATTGTTTTCCTTACAGCCTGCTCTATCTTACAGAAAACCCATTTCCACAGGTCTAGTAAGTCATGGACTAACAGTTCAGACATCATTGTTTTCCTTACAGCTTGCTCTATCTTACAGAAAACCCATTTCCACAGAACTAGTAAGTCATGGACTAACAGTTCAGACATCATGGTTTTCCTTACTCTCTGCTCTATCTTACAGAAAACCCATTTCCACAGGACTAGTAAGTCATGGACTAACAGTTCAGACATCATTGTTTTCCTTGCAGTCCGCTCTATCTTACAGAAAACCCATTTCCACAGGACTAGTAAGTCATGGACTAACAGTTCAGACATCATTGTTTTCCTTACAGTCTGCCCTATCTAACAGAAAACCCATTTCCACAGGTCTAGTAAGTCATGGACTAACAGTTCAGACATCATTGTTTTCCTTACAGCCTGCTCTATCTTACAGAAAACCCATTTCCACAGGTCTAGTAAGTCATGGACTAACAGTTCAGACATCATTGTTTTCCTTACAGCCTGCTCTATCTTACAGAAAACCCATTTCCACAGGACTAGTAAGTCATAGACTAACAGTTCAGACATCATTGTTTTCCTTGCAGTCCGCTCTATCTTACAGAAAACCCATTTCCACAGGACTAGTAAGTCATGGACTAACAGTTCAGACATCATTGTTTTCCTTACAGCTTGCTCTATCTTACAGAAAACCCATTTCCACAGGACTAGTAAGTCATGGACTAACAGTTCAGACATCATGGTTTTCCTTACTCTCTGCTCTATCTTACAGAAAACCCATTTCCACAGGACTAGTAAGTCATGGACTAACAGTTCAGACATCATTGTTTTCCTTGCAGTCCGCTCTATCTTACAGAAAACCCATTTCCTTAGGACTAGTAAGTCATGGACTAACAGTTCAGACATCATTGTTTTCCTTACAGCTTGCTCTATCTTACAGAAAACCCATTTTCACAGGACTAGTAAGTCATGGACTAACAGTTCAGACATCATTGTTTTCCTTACTGCCTGCTCTATCTTACAGAAAACCCATTTCCACAGGTCTAGTAAGTCATGGACTAACAGTTCAGACATCATTGTTTTCCTTACAGTCTGCCCTATCTTACAGAAAGCCCATTTCCACAGGACTAGTAAGTCATGGACTAACAGTTCAGACATCATTGTTTTCCTTACAGTCTGCCCTATCTTACAGAAAACCCATTTCCACAGGTCTAGTAAGTCATGGACTAACAGTTCAGACATCATTGTTTTCCTTACTGCCTAATCTATCTTACAGAAAACCCATTTCCATAGGACTAGTAAGTCATGGACTAACAGTTCAGACATCATTGTTTTCCTTACAGTCTGCCCTATCTTACAGAAAACCCATTTCCACAGGACTAGTAAGTCATGGACTAACAGTTCAGACATCATTGTTTTCCTTACAGACTGCTCTATCTTACAGAAAACCCATTTCCACAGGACTAGTAAGTCATGGACTAACAGTTCAGGCATCATTGTTTTCCTTACAGCCTGCTCTATCTTACAGAAAACCCATCTCCTTAGGACTAGTAAGTCATGGACTAACAGTTCAGACATCATTGTTTTCCTTACAGTCTCCTCTATCTTACAGAAAACCCATTTCCACAGGACTAGTAAGTCATGGACTAACAGTTCAGACATCATTGTTTTCCTTGCAGTCGGCTCTATCTTACAGAAAACCCATTTCCTTAGCACTAGTAAGTCATGGACTAACAGTTCAGACATCATTGTTTTCCTTAAAGTCTGCTCTATCTTACAGAAAACCCATTTCCTTAGGACTAGTAAGTCATGGACTAACAGTTCAGACATCATTGTTTTCCTTGCAGTCCGCTCTATCTTACAGAAAACCCATTTCCTTAGGACTAGTAAGTCATGGACTAACAGTTCAGACATCATTGTTTTCCTTACAGTCTGCTCTATCTTACAGAAAACCCATTTCCTTAGGACTAGTAAGTCATGGACTAACAGTTCAGACATCATTGTTTTCCTTACAGTCTGCTCTATCTTACAGAAAACCCATTTCCTTAGGACTAGTAAGTCATGGACTAACAGTTCAGGCATCATTGATTTCCTTACAGTCTGCTCTATCTTACAGAAAACCCATTTCCACAGGACTAGTAAGTCATGGACTAACAGTTCAGACATCATTGTTTTCCTTACAGCTTGCTCTATCTTACAGAAAACCCATTTCCACAGGACTAGTAAGTCATGGACTAACAGTTCAGACATCATTGTTTTCCTTACAGCTTGCTCTATCTTACAGAAAACCCATTTCCACAGGACTAGTAAGTCATGTACTAACAGTTCAGACATCATTGTTTTCCTTACTGCCTGCTCTATCTTACAGAAAACCCATTTCCTTAGGACTAGTAAGTCATGGACTAACAGTTCAGACATCATTGTTTTCCTTGCAGCCTGCTCTATCTTACAGAAAACCCATTTCCTTAGGACTAGTAAGTCATGGACTAACAGTTCAGACATCATTGTTTTTCTTACAGCCTGCTCTATCTTACAGAAAACCCATTTCCACAGGACTAGTAAGTCATGGACTAACAGTTCAGACATCATTGGTTTTCTTACAGCCTGCTCTATCTTACAGAAAACCCATTTCCACAGGACTAGTAAGTCATGGACTAACAGTTCAGACATCATTGTTTTCCTTACAGTCTGCTCTATCTTACAGAAAACCCATTTCCACAGGACTAGTAAGTCATGGACTAACAGTTCAGGCATCATTGTTTTCCTTACTGCCTGCTCTATCTTACAGAAAACCCATTTCCACAGGTCTAGTAAGTCATGGACTAACAGTTCAGACATCATTGTTTTCCTTACAGTCTGCTCTATCATATAGAAAACCCATTTCCACAGGACTAGTAAGTCATGGACTAACAGTTCAGACATCATTGTTTTCCTTACTGCCTGCTCTATCTTACAGAAAACCCATTTCCACAGGTCTAGTAAGTCATGGACTAACAGTTCAGACATCATTGTTTTCCATACAGCCTGCTCTATCTTACAGAAAACCCATTTCCATAGGACTAGTAAGTCATGGACTAACAGTTCAGACATCATTGTTTTCCTTACAGCTTCCTCTATCTTACAGAAAACCCATTTCCACAGGACTAGTAAGTCATGGACTAACAGTTCAGACATCATTGTTTTCCTTACAGCTTGCTCTATCTTACAGAAAACCCATTTCCACAGGTCTAGTAAGTCATGGACTAACAGTTCAGACATCATTGTTTTCCTTACAGTCTGCTCTATCTTACAGAAAACCCATTTCCTTAGGACTAGTAAGTCATGGACTAACAGGTCAGACATCATTGTTTACCTTACAGTCTGCCCTATCTTACAGAAAACCCATTTCCACAGGACTAGTAAGTCATGGACTAACAGTTCAGACATCATTGTTTTCCTTACTGCCTGCTCTATCTTACAGAAAACCCATTTCCTTAGGACTAGTAAGTCATGGACTAACAGTTCAGACATCATTGTTTTCCTTGCAGCCTGCTCTATCTTACAGAAAACCCATTTCCTTAGGACTAGTAAGTCATGGACTAACAGTTCAGACATCATTGTTTTTCTTACAGCCTGCTCTATCTTACAGAAAACCCATTTCCACAGGACTAGTAAGTCATGGACTAACAGTTCAGACATCATTGTTTTCCTTACAGCCTGCTCTGTCTTACAGAAAACCCATTTCCACAGGACTAGTAAGTCATGGACTAACAGTTCAGACATCATTGTTTTCCTTACAGTCTGCTCTATCTTACAGAAAACCCATTTCCACAGGACTAGTAAGTCATGGACTAACAGTTCAGGCATCATTGTTTTCCTTACTGCCTGCTCTATCTTACAGAAAACCCATTTCCACAGGTCTAGTAAGTCATGGACTAACAGTTCAGACATCATTGTTTTCCTTACAGTCTGCTCTATCATACAGAAAACCCATTTCCACAGGACTAGTAAGTCATGGACTAACAGTTCAGACATCATTGTTTTCCTTACAGTCTGCCCTATCTTACAGAAAACCCATTTCCACAGGACTAGTAAGTCATGGACTAACAGTTCAGACATCATTGTTTTCCTTACTGCCTGCTCTATCTTACAGAAAACCCATTTCCACAGGTCTAGTAAGTCATGGACTAACAGTTCAGACATCATTGTTTTCCTTACAGCCTGCTCTATCTTACAGAAAACCCATTTCCATAGGACTAGTAAGTCATGGACTAACAGTTCAGACATCATTGTTTTCCTTACAGCCTGCTCTATCTTACAGAAAACCCATTTCCATAGGACTAGTAAGTCATGGACTAACAGTTCAGACATCATTGTTTTCCTTACAGCTTGCTCTATCTTACAGAAAACCCATTTCCACAGGTCTAGTAAGTCATGGACTAACAGTTCAGACATCATTGTTTTCCTTACAGTCTGCTCTATCTTACAGAAAACCCATTTCCTTAGGACTAGTAAGTCATGGACTAACAGTTCAGACATCATTGTTTTCCTTACAGCTTGCTCTATCTTACAGAAAACCCATTTCCACAGGTCTAGTAAGTCATGGACTAACAGTTCAGACATCATTGTTTTCCTTACAGCTTGCTCTATCTTACAGAAAACCCATTTCCACAGGTCTAGTAAGTCATGGACTAACAGTTCAGACATCATTGTTTTCCTTACAGTCTGCTCTATCATACAGAAAACCCATTTCCACAGGACTTGTAAGTCATGGACTAACAGTTCAGACATCATTGTTTTCCTTACAGTCTGCCCTATCTTACAGAAAACCCATTTCCACAGGACTAGTAAGTCATGGACTAACAGTTCAGACATCATTGTTTTCCTTACTGCCTGCTCTATCTTACAGAAAACCCATTTCCACAGGTCTAGTAAGTCATGGACTAACAGTTCAGACATCATTGTTTTCCTTACAGCCTGCTCTATCTTACAGAAAACCCATTTCCATAGGACTAGTAAGTCATGGACTAACAGTTCAGACATCATTGTTTTCCTTACAGCCTGCTCTATCTTACAGAAAACCCATTTCCATAGGACTAGTAAGTCATGGACTAACAGTTCAGACATCATTGTTTTCCTTACAGCTTGCTCTATCTTACAGAAAACCCATTTCCACAGGTCTAGTAAGTCATGGACTAACAGTTCAGACATCATTGTTTTCCTTACAGTCTGCTCTATCTTACAGAAAACCCATTTCCTTAGGACTAGTAAGTCATGGACTAACAGTTCAGACATCATTGTTTTCCTTACAGCTTGCTCTATCTTACAGAAAACCCATTTCCACAGGTCTAGTAAGTCATGGACTAACAGTTCAGACATCATTGTTTTCCTTACAGCTTGCTCTATCATACAGAAAACCCATTTCCACAGGTCTAGTAAGTCATGGACTAACAGTTCAGACATCATTGTTTTCCTTACAGCCTGCTCTATCTTACAGAAAACCCATTTCCACAGGACTAGTAAGTCATGGACTAACAGTTCAGACATCATTGTTTTCCTTACAGCTTGCTCTATCTTACAGAAAACCCATTTCCACAGGTCTAGTAAGTCATGGACTAACAGTTCAGACATCATTGTTTTCCTTACAGTCTGCTCTATCTTACAGAAAACCCATTTCCTTAGGACTAGTAAGTCATGGACTAACAGTTCAGACATCATTGTTTTCCTTACAGCTTGCTTTATCTTACAGAAAACCCATTTCCACAGGTCTAGTAAGTCATGGACTAACAGTTCAGACATCATTGTTTTCCTTACAGTCTGCTCAATCTTACAGAAAACCCATTTCCTTAGGACTAGTAAGTCATGGACTAACAGTTCAGACATCATTGTTTTCCTTACTGCCTGCTCTATCTTACAGAAAACCCATTTCCTTAGGACTAGTAAGTCATGGACTAACAGTTCAGACATCATTGTTTTCCTTACAGCTTGCTCTATCATACAGAAAACCCATTTCCTTAGGACTAGTAAGTCATGGACTACCAGTTCAGACATCCTTGTTTTCCTTACAGCCTGCCCTATCTTACAGAAAACCCATTTCCACAGGACTAGTAAGTCATGGACTAACAGTTCAGGCATCATTGTTTTCCTTACAGCCTGCTCTATCTTACAGAAAACCCATTTCCACAGGACTAGTAAGTCATGGACTAACAGTTCAGACATCATTGTTTTCCTTACAGCTTGCTCTATCATACAGAAAACCCATTTCCACAGGTCTAGTAAGTCATGGGCTATCAGTTCAGACATCATTGTTTTCCTTACAGCCTGCTCTATCATACAGAAAACCCATTTCCACAGGTCTAGTAAGTCATGGACTAACAGTTCAGACATCATTGTTTTCCTTACAGCCTGCTCTATCTTACAGAAAACCCATTTCCACAGGACTAGTAAGTCATGGACTAACAGTTCAGACATCATTGTTTTCCTTACAGTCTGCCCTATCTTACAGAAAACCCATTTCCACAGGACTAGTAAGTCATGGACTAACAGTTCAGATATCATTGTTTTCCTTACAGTCTGCTCTATCTTTTATGTCTGCTTTACTATTGAATTATTTTCCAAGTCCAATACCTGAAAACCGCCATTGAAAACAACTGTTTATATTTCTCAAAATGCCTTTTTTGAGGGTAAATGTTTGGCCTAAGGGGATGTAGATCAAAGTTGATTTTTGGCACGATGATAAACCTAGCTAAGTAGTTTGTATTAAAAGTATTCTTAACCCTGATATTTGTTACCTTATTTTTTTATAAATTTTTAAACTCCCTATTTTTTCAATTTTCGATAACTTTAGGCTTTCATATCTCTGGTTCCAGTATTAAGCAAGAATTTAGAGGGAGTACATGGTAACGAGAGGACATCCAAGCAAAAAGTGCCCCTAATGAGGTGCGAAAAAAAAAGCACGAAACGTGTCGGGCCTATTAAATAAAGTAGTATGAAGATATGAAGACTGCTTTAACGACCCCATGCCTCAAGAATTTATATACATATATATATATCTTGAAGAGGTGCTAAGTGGCGCGAAACATGTAGAGCACGTAATATAAATAAATAAATAAAGAAGTGATGTGGTTATAATATATGACCTTCCGTCCATTTTAAAACACATTCATACATATACTTACATACAGAAGCATATATATATATATATATATATATATATATATATATATATATATATATATATATATTTATATATATATACTCTCATACATACTCACCAATATACAGGGTGTCCCCAAAATAAACGCCAAAACTTCGGGAATCGATGGAGTCGAAAAAGAAAAAAAATGCCATTTGGCATTTTTCTCGTTTTTGCTTCTTTTCGGGGAAAAACACAAAAAACTAAAACACAATTGTAAATAGGCATTCTACCACCTCCACTCACCCTCCCATCACCTCATTTAATCTCCCTCCCATCACCTCCTTTAATCTCCCTTCCCCCGCCTCAAAATATAGGAGTAGGTATGTCTCTGATATTGTGAATAGGCATTCTTTCATAACGCCCTTATAAGAATCATTAAAAGTATATTTTATCTTCTACCCCCTCCACTCACCCTCCCATCACCTCCTTTAATATCCGTCCCCCCGCCTCAAAATATAGGAGTAGGTATGTCACTGATATTGTGAATAGGCATTCTTTCATAACGCCTTTATAAGAATCATTAAAAGTATATTTTATCTTCTACCCCCTCCACTCACCCTCCCATCACCTCCTTTAATATCCCTCCCCCCGCCTCAAAATATAGGAGTAGGTATGTCACTGATATTGTGAATAGGCATTCTTTCATAACGCCTTTATAAGAATCATTAAAAGTATATTTTATCTTCTACCCCCTCCACTCACCCTCCCATCACCTCCTTTAATATCCCTCCCCCCGCCTCAAAATATAGGAGTAGGTATGTCACTGATATTGTGAATAGGCATTCTTTCATAACGCCTTTATAAGAATCATTAAAAGTATATCTTATCTTCTACCCCCTCCACTCACCCTCCCATCGCCTCCTTTAATCTCCCTTCCCCCGCCTCAAAATATAGGAGTAGGTATGTCTCTGATATTGTGAATAGGCATTCTTTCATAACGCCTTTATAAGAATCATTAAAAGTATATCTTATCTTCTACCCCCTCCACTCACATTCCCATCGCCTCCTTTAATCACCCTTCCCCCGCCTCAAAATATAGGAGTAGGTATGTCTCTGATATTGTGAATAGGCATTCTTTTATAACGCCCTTATAAGAATCATTAAAAGTATATTTTATCTTCTACCCCCTCCACTCACCCTCCCATCACCTCCTTTAATCTCCCTTCCCCTGCCTCAAAATATAGGAGTAGGTATGTCTCTGATATTGTGAATAGGCATTCTTTCATAACGCCTTTATAAGAATCATTAAAAGTATATTTTATCTTCTACCGCCTCCACTCACCCTCCCATCACCTCCTTTAATATCCCTCCCCCCGCCTCAAAATATAGGAGTAGGTATGTCTCTGATATTGTAAATAGGAATTCTTTCATAACGCCCTTATAAGAATCATTAAAAGTATATTTTATCTTCTACCCCCTCCACTCACCCTCCCATCACCTCCTTTAATCTCCCTTCCCCCGCCTCAAAATATAGGAGTAGGTATGTCTCTGATATTGTAAATAGGCATTCTTTCATAACTCCTTTATAAGAATCATTAAAAGTATATCTTATCTTCTACCCCCTCCACTCACCCTCCCATCACCTCCTTTAATCTCCCACCCCCCGCCTCAAAATATAGGAGTAGGTATGTCTCTGATATTGTGAATAGGCATTCTTTCATAACGCCCTTATAAGAATCATTAAAAGTATATTTTATCTTCTACCCCCTCCTCTCAACCTCCCATCACCTCCTTTAATCTCCCTTCCCCCGCCTCAAAATATAGGAGTAGGTATGTCACTGATATTGTGAATAGGCATTCTTTCATAACGCCCTTATAAGAATCATTAAAAGTATATTTTATCTTCTACCCCCTCCACTCACCCTCCCATCACCTCCTTTAATCTCCCTTTCCCCGCCTCAATATATAGGAGTAGATATGTCACTGATATTGTGAATATGCATTCTTTCATAACGCCCTTATAAGAATCATTAAAAGTATATATTATCTTCTACCCCCTCCACTCACCCTCCCATCACCTCCTTTAATCTCCCACCCCCCGCCTCAAAATATACGAGTAGGTGTGTCACTGATATTGTGAATAGGCATTCTTTCATAACGCCCTTATAAGAATCATTAAAAGTATATTTTATCTTCTACCCCCTCCACTCACCCTCCCATCACCTCCTTTAATATCCCTCCCCCCGCCTCAAAATATAGGAGTAGGTATGTCTCTGATATTGTGAATAGGCATTCTTTCATAACGCCTTTATAAGAATCATTAAAAGTATATTTTATCTTCTACCCCCTCCACTCACCCTCCCATCACCTCCTTTAATCTCCCTTCCCCCGCCTCAAAATATAGGAGTAGGTATGTCTCTGATATTGTGAATAGGCATTCTTTCATAACGCCTTTATAAGACTCATTAAAAGTATATCTTATCTTCTACCCCCTCCACTCACCCTCCCATCACCTCCTTAAATCTCCCTTTCCCCGCCTCAATATATAGGAGTAGGTATGTCTCTGATATTGTGAATAGGCATTCTACCCCCTCCACTCACCCTCCCGTCACCTCCTTTAATATCCCTCCCCCCGCCTCTAAATATAGGAGTAGGTATGTCTCTGATATTGTGAATAGGCATTCTACCACCTCTACTCACCCTCCCATCACCTCCTTTAATCTCCCTTCCCCCGCCTCAATATATAGGAGTAGGTATGTCTCTGATATTGTGAATAGGCATTCTACCCCCTCTACTCACCCTCCCATCACCTCCTTTAATATCCCTCCCCCCGCCTCTAAATATAGGAGTAGGTATGTCTCTGATATTGTGAATAGGCATTCTACCCCCTCCACTCACCCTCCCATCGCCTCCTTTAATCTCCCTTCCCCCGCCTCAATATATAGGTGTAGGTATGTCTCTGATATTGTAAATAGGCATTCTTTCATAACGCCCTTATAAGAATCATTAAAAGTATATCTTATCTTCTACCCCCTCCACTCACCCTCCCATCACCTCCTTTAATCTCCCACCCCCCGCCTCAAAATATAGGAGTAGGTATGTCTCTGATATTGTGAATAGGCATTCTTTCATAACGCCCTTATAAGAATCATTAAAAGTATATCTTATCTTCTACCCCCTCCACTCAACCTCCCATCACCTCCTTTAATCTCCCTTCCCCCGCCTAAATATATAGGAGTAGGTATGTCTCTGATATTGTGAATAGGCATTCTTTCATAACGCCCTTATAAGAATCATTAAAAGTATATCTTATCTTCTACCCCCTCCACTCACCCTCCCATCACCTCCTTTAATCTCCCTTTCCCCGCCTCAATATATAGGAGTAGGTATGTCTCTGATATTGTGAATAGGCATTCTTTCATAACGCCCTTATAAGAATCATTAAAAGTATATTTTATCTTCTACCCCCTCCACTCAACCTCCCATCACCTCCTTTAATCTCCCTTCCCCCGCCTCAATATATAGGAGTAGGTATGTCTCTGATATTGTGAATAGGCATTCTTTCATAACGCCCTTATAAGAATCATTAAAAGTATATTTTATCTTCTACCCCCTCCACTCACCCTCCCATCACCTCTTTTAATCTCCCTTCCCCCGCCTCAAAATATAGGAGTAGGTATGTCTCTGATATTGTAAATAGGCATTCTACCCCCTCCACGCACCCTCCCATCGCCTCCTTTAATCTCCCTTCCCCCGCCTCAATATATAGGAGTAGGTATGTCTCTGATATTGTAAATAGGCATTCTTTCATAACGCCCTTATAAGAATCATTAAAAGTATATCTTATCTTCTACCCCCTCCACTCACCCTCCCATCACCTCCTTTAATCTCCCACCCCCCGCCTCAAAATATAGGAGTAGGTATGTCTCTGATATTGTGAATAGGCATTCTTTCATAACGCCCTTATAAGAAACATTAAAAGTATATTTTATCTTCTACCCCCTCCACTCAACCTCCCATCACCACCTTTAATCTCCCTTCCCCCGCCTCAATATATAGGAGTAGGTATGTCTCTGATATTGTGAATAGGCATTCTTTCATAACGCCTTTATAAGAATCATTAAAAGTATATCTTATCTTCTACCCCCTCCACTCACCCTCCCATCACCTCCTTTTATCTCCCTCCCCCCGCCTCAAAATATAGGAGTAGGTATGTCTCTGATATTGTGAATAGGCATTCTTTCATAACGCCCTTATAAGAAACATTAAAAGTATATTTTATCTTCTACCCCCTCCACTCACCCTCCCATCGCCTCCTTTAATATCCCTCCCCCCGCCTCAATATATAGGAGTAGGTATGTCTCTGATATTGTGAATAGGCATTCTTTCATAACGCCTTTATAAGAATCATTAAAAGTATATCTTATCTTCTACCCCCTCCACTCACCCTCCCATCGCCTCCTTTAATCTCCCTTCCCCCGCCTCAAAATATAGGAGTAGGTATGTCTCTGATATTGTGAATAGGCATTCTTTCATAACGCCTTTATAAGAATCATTAAAAGTATATCTTATCTTCTACCCCCTCCACTCACCTTCCCATCGCCTCCTTTAATCACCCTTCCCCCGCCTCAAAATATAGGAGTAGGTATGTCTCTGATATTGTGAATAGGCATTCTTTCATAACGCCCTTATAAGAATCATTAAAAGTATATTTTATCTTCTACCCCCTCCACTCACCCTCCCATCACCTCCTTTAATCTCCCTTCCCCCGCCTCAAAATATAGGAGTAGGTATGTCTCTGATATTGTGAATAGGCATTCTTTCATAACGCCTTTATAAGAATCATTAAAAGTATATTTTATCTTCTACCGCCTCCACTCACCCTCCCATCACCTCCTTTAATATCCCTCCCCCCGCCCCAAAATATAGGAGTAGGTATGTCTCTGATATTGCGAATAGGCATTCTTTCATAACGCCCTTATAAGAATCATTAAAAGTATATTTTATCTTCTACCCCCTCCACTCACCCTCCCATCACCTCCTTTAATCTCCCTTCCCCCGCCTCAAAATATAGGAGTAGGTATGTCTCTGATATTGTAAATAGGCATTCTTTCATAACGCCTTTATAAGAATCATTAAAAGTATATCTTATCTTCTACCCCCTCCACTCACCCTCCCATCACCTCCTTTAATCTCCCACCCCCCGCCTCAAAATATAGGAGTAGGTATGTCTCTGATATTGTGAATAGGCATTCTTTCATAACGCCCTTATAAGAATCATTAAAAGTATATCTTATCTTCTACCCCCTCCACTCACACTCCCATCACCTCCTTTAATCTCCCTTCCCCCGCCTCAATATATAGGAGTAGGTATGTCTCTGATATTGTGAATAGGCATTCTTTCATAACGCCTTTATAAGAATCATTAAAAGTATATCTTATCTTCTACCCCCTCCACTCACCCTCCCATCACCTCCTTTAATCTCCCTCCCCCCGCCTCAAAATATAGGAGTAGGTATGTCTCTGATATTGTGAATAGGCATTCTTTCATAACGCCTTTATAAGAATCATTAAAAGTATATCTTATCTTCTACCCCCTCCACTCACCCTCCCATCACCTCCTTTAATCTCCCTTCCCCCGCCTCAATATATAGGAGTAGGTATGTCTCTGATATTGTGAATAGGCATTCTACCCCCTCCACTCACCCTCCCGTCACCTCCTTTAATATCCCTCCCCCCGCCTCTAAATATAGGAGTATGTATGTCTCTGATATTGTGAATAGGCATTCTACCAACTCTACTCACCCTCCCATCACCTCCTTTAATCTCCCTTCCCCCGCCTCAATATATAGGAGTAGGTATGTCTCTGATATTGTGAATAGGCATTCTACCCCCTCTACTCACCCTCCCATCACCTCCTTTAATATCCCTCCCCCCGCCTCTAAATATAGGAGTAGGTATGTCTCTGATATTGTGAATAGGCATTCTACCCCCTCCACGCACCCTCCCATCGCCTCCTTTAATCTCCCTTCCCCCGCCTCAATATATAGGAGTAGGTATGTCTCTGATATTGTGAATAGGCATTCTTTCATAACGCCCTTATAAGAATCATTAAAAGTATATTTTATCTTCTACCCCCTCCACTCAACCTCCCATCACCTCCTTTAATCTCCCTTCCCGCGCCTCAATATATAGGAGTAGGTATGTCTCTGATATTGTAAATAGGCATTCTTTCATAACGCCCTTATAAGAATCATTAAAAGTATATTTTATCTTCTACCCCCTCCACTCACCCTCCCATCACCTCCTTTAATCTCCCACCCCCCGCCTCAATATATAGGAGTAGGTATGTCTCTGATATTGTAAATAGGCATTCTTTCATAACGCCCTTATAAGAATCATTAAAAGTATATCTTATCTTCTACCCCCTCCACTCACCCTCCCATCACCTCCTTTAATCTCCCACCCCCCGCCTCAAAATATAGGAGTAGGTATGTCTCTGATATTGCGAATAGGCATTCTTTCATAACGCCCTTATAAGAATCATTAAAAGTATATCTTATCTTCTACCCCCTCCACTCACCCTCCCATCACCTCCTTTAATCTCCCTTTCCCCGCCTCAATATATAGGAGTAGGTATGTCTCTGATATTGTGAATAGGCATTCTTTCATAACGCCCTTATAAGAATCATTAAAAGTATATTTTATCTTCTACCCCCTCCACTCAACCTCCCATCACCTCCTTTAATCTCCCTTCCCCCGCCTCAATATATAGGAGTAGGTATGTCTCTGATATTGTGAATAGGCATTCTTTCATAACGCCCTTACAAGAATCATTAAAAGTATATCTTATCTTCTACCCCCTCCACTCACCCTCCCATCACCTCCTTTAATCTCCCTTTCCCCGCCTCAATATATAGGAGTAGGTATGTCTCTGATATTGTGAATAGGCATTCTCTCATAACGCCCTTATAAGAATCATTAAAAGTATATTTTATCTTCTACCCCCTCCTCTCAACCTCCCATCACCTCCTTTAATCTCCCTTCCCCCGCCTCAATATATAGGAGTAGGTATGTCTCTGATATTGTGAATAGGCATTCTTTCATAACGCCCTTATAAGAATCATCAAAAGTATATTTTATCTTCTACCCCCTCCACTCACCCTCCCATCACCTCCTTTAATCTCCCTTCCCCCGCCTCAAAATATAGGAGTAGGTATGTCTCTGATATTGTGAATAGGCATTCTTTCATAACGCCCTTATAAGAATCATTAAAAGTATATTTTATCTTCTACCCCCTCCACTCACCCTCCCATCACCTCCTTTAATCTCCCTTCCCCCGCCTCAAAATATAGGAGTAGGTATGTCTCTGATATTGTGAATAGGCATTCTTTCATAACGCCTTTATAAGAATCATTAAAAGTATATTTTATCTTCTACCGCCTCCACTCACCCTCCCATCACCTCCTTTAATATCCCTCCCCCCGCCCCAAAATATAGGAGTAGGTATGTCTCTGATATTGCGAATAGGCATTCTTTCATAACGCCCTTATAAGAATCATTAAAAGTATATTTTATCTTCTACCCCCTCCACTCACCCTCCCATCACCTCCTTTAATCTCCCTTCCCCCGCCTCAAAATATAGGAGTAGGTATGTCTCTGATATTGTAAATAGGCATTCTTTCATAACGCCTTTATAAGAATCATTAAAAGTATATCTTATCTTCTACCCCCTCCACTCACCCTCCCATCACCTCCTTTAATCTCCCTTCCCCCGCCTCAATATATAGGAGTAGGTACGTCTCTGATATTGTGAATAGGCATTCTACCCCCTCCACTCACCCTCCCGTCACCTCCTTTAATATCCCTCCCCCCGCCTCTAAATATAGGAGTATGTATGTCTCTGATATTGTGAATAGGCATTCTACCAACTCTACTCACCCTCCCATCACCTCCTTTAATCTCCCTTCCCCCGCCTCAATATATAGGAGTAGGTATGTCTCTGATATTGTGAATAGGCATTCTACCCCCTCTACTCACCCTACCATCACCTCCTTTAATATCCCTCCCCCCGCCTCTAAATATAGGAGTAGGTATGTCTCTGATATTGTGAATAGGCATTCTACCCCCTCCACGCACCCTCCCATCGCCTCCTTTAATCTCCCTTCCCCCGCCTCAATATATAGGAGTAGGTATGTCACTGATATTGTAAATAGGCATTCTTTCATAAAGCCCTTATAAGAATCATTAAAAGTATATCTTATCTTCTACCCCCTCCACTCACCCTCCCATCACCTCCTTTAATCTCCCACCCCCCGCCTCAAAATATAGGAGTAGGTATGTCTCTGATATTGTGAATAGGCATTCTTTCATAACGCCCTTATAAGAATCATTAAAAGTATATCTTATCTTCTACCCCCTCCACTCACCCTCCCATCACCTCCTTTAATCTCCCTTTCCCCGCCTCAATATATAGGAGTAGGTATGTCTCTGATATTGTGAATAGGCATTCTTTCATAACGCCCTTATAAGAATCATTAAAAGTATATTTTATCTTCTACCCCCTCCACTCAACCTCCCATCACCTCCTTTAATCTCCCTTCCCCCGCCTCAATATATAGGAGTAGGTATGTCTCTGATATTGTGAATAGGCATTCTTTCATAACGCCCTTATAAGAATCATTAAAAGTATATCTTATCTTCTACCCCCTCCACTCACCCTCCCATCACCTCCTTTAATCTCCCTTTCCCCGCCTCAATATATAGGAGTAGGTATGTCTCTGATATTGTGAATAGGCATTCTTTCATAACGCCCTTATAAGAATCATTAAAAGTATATTTTATCTTCTACCCCCTCCTCTCAACCTCCCATCACCTCCTTTAATCTCCCTTCCCCCGCCTCAATATATAGGAGTAGGTATGTCTCTGATATTGTGAATAGGCATTCTTTCATAACGCCCTTATAAGAATCATTAAAAGTATATTTTATCTTCTACCCCCTCCACTCACCCTCCCATCACCTCCTTTAATCTCCCTTCCCCCGCCTCAAAATATAGGAGTAGGTATGTCTCTGATATTGTAAATAGGCATTCTTTCATAACGCCCTTATAAGAATCATTAAAAGTATATCTTATCTTCTACCCCCTCCACTCACCCTCCCATCACCTCCTTTAATCTCCCACCCCCCGCCTCAAAATATAGGAGTAGGTATGTCTCTGATATTGTGAATAGGCATTCTTTCATAACGCCCTTATAAGAATCATTAAAAGTATATCTTATCTTCTACCCCTTCCACTCACCCTCCCATCACCTCCTTTAATCTCCCTTTCCCCGCCTCAATATATAGGAGTAGGTATGTCTCTGATATTGTGAATAGGCATTCTTTCATAACGCCCTTATAATAAAAGTATATTTTATCTTCTACCCCCTCCACTCAACCTCCCATCACCTCCTTTAATCTCCCTTCCCCCGCCTCAATATATAGGAGTAGGTATGTCTCTGATATTGTGAATAGGCATTCTTTCATAACGCCTTTATTAGAATCATTAAAAGTATATCTTATCTTCTACCCCCTCCACTCACCCTCCCATCGCCTCCTTTAATCTCCCTCCCCCCGCCTCAATATATAGGAGTAGGTATGTCTCTGATATTGTGAATAGGCATTCTACCCCCTCTACTCACCCTACCATCACCTCCTTTAATATCCCTCCCCCCGCCTCTAAATATAGGAGTAGATATGTCACTGATATTGTTAATAGGCATTCTTTCATAACGCCCTTATAAGAATCATTAAAAGTATATTTTATCTTCTACCCCCTCCACTCACCCTCCCATCACCTCCTTTAATCTCCCTTCCCCCGCCTCAAAATATAGGAGTAGGTATGTCTCTGATATTGTAAATAGGCATTCTTTCATAACGCCCTTATAAGAATCATTAAAAGTATATCTTATCTTCTACCCCCTCCACTCACCCTCCCATCACCTCCTTTAATCTCCCACCCCCCGCCTCAAAATATAGGAGTAGGTATGTCTCTGATATTGTGAATAGGCATTCTTTCATAACGCCCTTATAAGAATCATTAAAAGTATATCTTATCTTCTACCCCTTCCACTCACCCTCCCATCACCTCCTTTAATCTCCCTTTCCCCGCCTCAATATATAGGAGTAGGTATGTCTCTGATATTGTGAATAGGCATTCTTTCATAACGCCCTTATAATAAAAGTATATTTTATCTTCTACCCCCTCCACTCAACCTCCCATCACCTCCTTTAATCTCCCTTCCCCCGCCTCAATATATAGGAGTAGGTATGTCTCTGATATTGTGAATAGGCATTCTTTCATAACGCCTTTATTAGAATCATTAAAAGTATATCTTATCTTCTACCCCCTCCACTCACCCTCCCATCGCCTCCTTTAATCTACCTCCCCCCGCCTCAAAATATAGGAGTAGGTATGTCTCTGATATTGTGAATAGGCATTCTTTCATAACGCCCTTATAAGAAACATTAAAAGTATATTTTATCTTCTACCCCCTCCACTCACCCTCCCATCGCCTCCTTTAATATCCCTCCCCCCGCCTCAATATATAGGAGTAGGTATGTCTCTGATATTGTGAATAGGCATTCTTTCATAACGCCCTTATAAGAAACATTAAAAGTATATTTTATCTTCTACCCCCTCCACTCACCCTCCCATCGCCTCCTTTAATATCCCTCCCCCCGCCTCAATATATAGGAGTAGGTATGTCTCTGATATTGTGAATAGGCATTCTTTCATAACGCCCTTATAAGAAACATTAAAAGTATATTTTATCTTCTACCCCCTCCACTCACCCTCCCATCGCCTCCTTTAATATCCCTCCCCCCGCCTCAAAATATAGGAGTAGGTATGTCTCTGATATTGTGAATAGGCATTCTTTCATAACGCCTTTATAAGAATCATTAAAAGTATATCTTATCTTCTACCCCCTCCACTCACCCTCCCATCGCCTCCTTTAATCTCCCTTCCCCCGCCTCAAAATATAGGAGTAGGTATGTCTCTGATATTGTGAATAGGCATTCTTTCATAACGCCTTTATAAGAATCATTAAAAGTATATCTTATCTTCTACCCCCTCCACTCACATTCCCATCGCCTCCTTTAATCACCCTTCCCCCGCCTCAAAATATAGGAGTAGGTATGTCTCTGATATTGTGAATAGGCATTCTTTTATAACGCCCTTATAAGAATCATTAAAAGTATATT
This sequence comes from Gonocerus acuteangulatus, assembly GCA_946811695.1. NCBI lineage: Eukaryota > Metazoa > Arthropoda > Insecta > Hemiptera > Coreidae > Gonocerus > Gonocerus acuteangulatus. The sequence goes on along the minus strand of OX328127.1, from coordinate 96,887,542 downwards.
TTATCTTCTACCCCCTCCACTCACCCTCCCATCACCTCCTTTAATCTCCCTTCCCCTGCCTCAAAATATAGGAGTAGGTATGTCTCTGATATTGTGAATAGGCATTCTTTCATAACGCCTTTATAAGAATCATTAAAAGTATATTTTATCTTCTACCGCCTCCACTCACCCTCCCATCACCTCCTTTAATATCCCTCCCCCCGCCTCAAAATATAGGAGTAGGTATGTCTCTGATATTGTAAATAGGAATTCTTTCATAACGCCCTTATAAGAATCATTAAAAGTATATTTTATCTTCTACCCCCTCCACTCACCCTCCCATCACCTCCTTTAATCTCCCTTCCCCCGCCTCAAAATATAGGAGTAGGTATGTCTCTGATATTGTAAATAGGCATTCTTTCATAACTCCTTTATAAGAATCATTAAAAGTATATCTTATCTTCTACCCCCTCCACTCACCCTCCCATCACCTCCTTTAATCTCCCACCCCCCGCCTCAAAATATAGGAGTAGGTATGTCTCTGATATTGTGAATAGGCATTCTTTCATAACGCCCTTATAAGAATCATTAAAAGTATATCTTATCTTCTACCCCCTCCACTCACCATCCCATCACCTCCTTTAATCTCCCTTCCCCCGCCTCAATATATAGGAGTAGGTATGTCTCTGATATTGTGAATAGGCATTCTTTCATAACGCCTTTATAAGAATCATTAAAAGTATATCTTATCTTCTACCCCCTCCACTCACCCTCCCATCACCTCCTTTAATCTCCCTTCCCCTGCTTCAAAATATAGGAGTAGGTATGTCTCTGATATTGTGAATAGGCATTCTTTCATAACGCCTTTATAAGAATCATTAAAAGTATATCTTATCTTCTACCCCCTCCACTCACATTCCCATCGCCTCCTTTAATCACCCTTCCCCCGCCTCAAAATATAGGAGTAGGTATGTCTCTGATATTGTGAATAGGCATTCTACCCCCTCCACTCACCCTCCCATCACCTCCTTTAATATCCCTCCCCCCGCCTCTAAATATAGGAGTAGGTATGTCTCTGATATTGTGAATAGGCATTCTACCACCTCTACTCACCCTCCCATCACCTCCTTTAATCTCCCTTCCCCCGCCTCAATATATAGGAGTAGGTATGTCTCTGATATTGTGAATAGGCATTCTACCCCCTCCACTCACCCTCCCATCACCTCCTTTAATATCCCTCCCCCCGCCTCTAAATATAGGAGTAGGTATGTCTCTGATATTGTGAATAGGCATTCTACCACCTCTACTCACCCTCTCATCACCTCCTTTAATCTCCCTCCCCCCGCCTCAAAATATAGGAGTAGGTATGTCTCTGATATTGTGAATAGGCATTCTCTCATAACGCCCTTATAAGAATCATTAAAAGTATATTTTATCTTCTACCCCCTCCACTCACCCTCCCATCACCTCCTTTAATCTCCCTTCCCCCGCCTCAAAATATAGGAGTAGGTATGTCTCTGATATTGTAAATAGGCATTCTTTCATAACGCCCTTAAAAGAATCATTAAAAGTATATCTTATCTTCTACCCCCTCCACTCACCCTCCCATCACCTCCTTTAATCTCCCACCCCCCGCCTCAAAATATAGGAGTAGGTATGTCTCTGATATTGTGAATAGGCATTCTTTCATAACGCCCTTATAAGAATCATTAAAAGTATATCTTATCTTCTACCCCCTCCACTCACCCTCCCATCACCTCCTTTAATCTCCCTTTCCCCGCCTCAATATATAGGAGTAGGTATGTCTCTGATATTGTGAATAGGCATTCTTTCATAACGCCCTTATAAGAATCATTAAAAGTATATTTTTTCTTCTACCGCCTCCACTCAACCTCCCATCACCTCCTTTAATCTCCCTTCCCCCGCCTCAATATATAGGAGTAGGTATGTCTCTGATATTGTGAATAGGCATTCTTTCATAACGCCTTTATAAGAATCATTAAAAGTATATTTTATCTTCTACCCCCTCCACTCACCCTCCCATCACCTCCTTTAATCTCCCTTCCCCCGCCTCAAAATATAGGAGTAGGTATGTCTCTGATATTGTAAATAGGCATTCTTTCATAACGCCTTTATAAGAATCATTAAAAGTATATTTTATCTTCTACCCCCTCCACTCACCCTCCCATCACCTCCTTTAATATCCCTCCCCCCGCCTCAAAATATAGGAGTAGGTATGTCTCTGATATTGTGAATAGGCATTCTTTCATAACGCCCTTATAAGAATCATTAAAAGTATATTTTATCTTCTACCCCCTCCACTCACCCTCCCATCACCTCCTTTAATCTCCCTTCCCCCGCCTCAAAATATAGGAGTAGGTATGTCTCTGATATTGTAAATAGGCATTCTTTCGTAACGCCTTTATAAGAATCATTAAAAGTATATCTTATCTTCTACCCCCTCCACTCACCCTCCCATCACCTCCTTTAATCTCCCACCCCCCGCCTCAAAATATAGGAGTAGGTATGTCTCTGATATTGTAAATAGGCATTCTTTCATAACGCCTTTATAAGAATCATTAAAAGTATATCTTATCTTCTACCCCCTCCACTCACCCTCCCATCACCTCCTTTAATCTCCCACCCCCCGCCTCAATATATAGGAGTAGGTATGTCTCTGATATTGTGAATAGGCATTCTTTCATAACGCCTTTATAAGAATCATTAAAAGTATATCTTATCTTCTACCCCCTCCACTCACCCTCCCATCACCTCCTTTAATCTCCCTCCCCCCGCCTCAAAATATAGGAGTAAAATGTCTCGTATATTGTGAATAGGCATTCTTTCATAACGCCCTTATAAGAAACATTAAAAGTATATTTTATCTTCTACCCCCTCCACTCACCCTCCCATCACCTCCTTTAATCTCCCTTCCCCCGCCTCAAAATATACGAGTAGGTGTGTCACTGATATTGTGAATAGGCATTCTTTCTTAACGCCCTTATAAGAATCATTAAAAGTATATTTTATCTTCTACCCTCTCCACTCACCCTCCCATCACCTCCTTTAATCTCCCTTCCCCCGCCTCAAAATATAGGAGTAGGTATGTCTCTGATATTGTGAATAGGCATTCTTTCATCACGCCTTTATAAGAATCATTAAAAGTATATCTTATCTTCTACCCCCTCCACTCACCCTCCCATCACCTCCTTTAATCTCCCTTCCCCCGCCTCAAAATATAGGAGTAGGTATGTCTCTGATATTGTAAATAGGCATTCTTTCATAACGCCTTTATAAGAATCATTAAAAGTATATCTTATCTTCTACCCCCTCCACTCACCCTCCCATCACCTCCTTTAATCTCCCACCCCCCGCCTCAATATATAGGAGTAGGTATGTCTCTGATATTGTGAATAGGCATTCTTTCATAACGCCTTTATAAGAATCATTAAAAGTATATCTTATCTTCTACCCCCTCCACTCACCCTCCCATCACCTCCTTTAATCTCCCTCCCCCCGCCTCAAAATATAGGAGTAAAATGTCTCTGATATTGTGAATAGGCATTCTTTCATAACGCCCTTATAAGAAACATTAAAAGTATATTTTATCTTCTACCCCCTCCACTCACCCTCCCATCACCTCCTTTAATCTCCCTTCCCCCGCCTCAAAATATACGAGTAGGTGTGTCACTGATATTGTGAATAGGCATTCTTTCTTAACGCCCTTATAAGAATCATTAAAAGTATATTTTATCTTCTACCCTCTCCACTCACCCTCCCATCACCTCCTTTAATCTCCCTTCCCCCGCCTCAAAATATAGGAGTAGGTATGTCTCTGATATTGTGAATAGGCATTCTTTCATCACGCCTTTATAAGAATCATTAAAAGTATATCTTATCTTCTACCCCCTCCACTCACCCTCCCATCACCTCCTTTAATCTCCCTTCCCCCGCCTCAAAATATAGGAGTAGGTATGTCTCTGATATTGTGAATAGGCATTCTTTCATAACGCCTTTATAAGAATCATTAAAAGTATATTTTATCTTCTACCCCCTCCACTCACCCTCCCATCACCTCCTTTAATCTCCCTCCCCCCGCCTCAAAATATAGGAGTAGGTATGTCTCTGATATTGTGAATAGGCATTCTTTCATAACGCCTTTATAAGAATCATTAAAAAAATATTTTATCTTCTACCCCCTCCACTCACCCTCCCATCACCTCCTTTAATCTCCCTTCCCCCGCCTAAAAATATAGGAGTAGGTATGTCTCTGATATTGTGAATAGGCATTCTTTCATAACGCCTTTATAAGAATCATTAAAAGTATATCTTATCTTCTACCCCCTCCACTCACCCTCCCATCACCTCCTTTAATCTCCCTTCCCCCGCCTCAATATATAGGAGTAGGTATGTCTCTGATATTGTGAATAGGCATTCTACCCCCTCCACTCACCCTCCCATCACCTCCTTTAATATCCCTCCCCCCGCCTCTAAATATAGGAGTAGGTATGTCTCTGATATTGTGAATAGGCATTCTACCACCTCTACTCACCCTCCCATCACCTCCTTTAATCTCCCTTCCCCCGCCTCAATATATAGGAGTAGGTATGTCTCTGATATTGTGAATAGGCATTCTACCCCCTCCACTCACCCTCCCATCACCTCCTTTAATATCCCTCCCCCCGCCTCTAAATATAGGAGTAGGTATGTCTCTGATATTGTGAATAGGCATTCTACCACCTCTACTCACCCTCTCATCACCTCCTTTAATCTCCCTCCCCCCGCCTCAAAATATAGGAGTAGGTATGTCTCTGATATTGTAAATAGGCATTCTTTCATAACGCCCTTAAAAGAATCATTAAAAGTATATCTTATCTTCTACCCCCTCCACTCACCCTCCCATCACCTCCTTTAATCTCCCACCCCCCGCCTCAAAATATAGGAGTAGGTATGTCTCTGATATTGTGAATAGGCATTCTTTCATAACGCCCTTATAAGAATCATTAAATGTATATCTTATCTTCTACCCCCTCCACTCACCCTCCCATCACCTCCTTTAATCTCCCTTTCCCCGCCTCAATATATAGGAGTAGGTATGTCTCTGATATTGTGAATAGGCATTCTTTCATAACGCCCTTATAAGAATCATTAAAAGTATATTTTATCTTCTACCCCCTCCACTCACCCTCCCATCACCTCCTTTAATATCCCTCCCCCCGCCTCAAAATATAGGAGTAGGTATGTCTCTGATATTGTGAATAGGCATTCTTTCATAACGCCCTTATAAGAATCATTAAAAGTATATTTTATCTTCTACCCCCTCCACTCACCCTCCCATCACCTCCTTTAATCTCCCTTCCCCCGCCTCAAAATATAGGAGTAGGTATGTCTCTGATATTGTAAATAGGCATTCTTTCATAACGCCTTTATAAGAATCATTAAAAGTATATCTTATCTTCTACCCCCTCCACTCACCCTCCCATCACCTCCTTTAATCTCCCACCCCCCCCGCCTCAAAATATAGGAGTAGGTATGTCTCTGATATTGTAAATAGGCATTCTTTCATAACGCCTTTATAAGAATCATTAAAAGTATATCTTATCTTCTACCCCCTCCACTCACCCTCCCATCACCTCCTTTAATCTCCCACCCCCCGCCTCAATATATAGGAGTAGGTATGTCTCTGATATTGTGAATAGGCATTCTTTCATAACGCCTTTATAAGAATCATTAAAAGTATATCTTATCTTCTACCCCCTCCACTCACCCTCCCATCACCTCCTTTAATCTCCCTCCCCCCGCCTCAAAATATAGGAGTAAAATGTCTCTGATATTGTGAATAGGCATTCTTTCATAACGCCCTTATAAGAAACATTAAAAGTATATTTTATCTTCTACCCCCTCCACTCACCCTCCCATCACCTCCTTTAATCTCCCTTCCCCCGCCTCAAAATATACGAGTAGGTGTGTCACTGATATTGTGAATAGGCATTCTTTCTTAACGCCCTTATAAGAATCATTAAAAGTATATTTTATCTTCTACCCCCTCCACTCACCCTCCCATCACCTCCTTTAATCTCCCTTCCCCCGCCTCAAAATATAGGAGTAGGTATGTCTCTGATATTGTGAATAGGCATTCTTTCATAACGCCTTTATAAGAATCATTAAAAGTATATTTTATCTTCTACCCCCTCCACTCACCCTCCCATCACCTCCTTTAATCTCCCTCCCCCCGCCTCAAAATATAGGAGTAGGTATGTCTCTGATATTGTGAATAGGCATTCTACCCCCTCCACTCACCCTCCTATCACCTCCTTTAATATCCCTCCCCCCGCCTCTAAATATAGGAGTAGGTATGTCTCTGATATTGTGAATAGGCATTCTACCACCTCTACTCACCCTCCCATCACCTCCTTTAATCTCCCTTCCCCCGCCTCAATATATAGGAGTAGGTATGTCTCTGATATTGTGAATAGGCATTCTACCCCCTCTACTCACCCTCCCATCACCTCCTTTAATATCCCTCCCCCCGCCTCTAAATATAGGAGTAGGTATGTCTCTGATATTGTGAATAGGCATTCTACCCCCTCCACTCACCCTCCCATCGCCTCCTTTAATCTCCCTTCCCCCGCCTCAATATATAGGAGTAGGTGTGTCTCTGATATTGTGAATAGGCATTCTTTCATAACGCCCTTATAAGAATCATTAAAAGTATATTTTATCTTCTACCCCCTCCACTCACCCTCCCATCACCTCCTTTAATCTCCCTTCCCCCGCCTCAAAATATAGGAGTAGTTATGTCTCTGATATTGTAAATAGGCATTCTTTCATAACGCCTTTATAAGAATCATTAAAAGTATATCTTATCTTCTACCCCCTGCACTCACCCTCCCATCACCTCCTTTAATCTCCCTTCCCCCGCCTCAAAATATAGGAGTAGGTATGTCTCTGATATTGTGAATAGGCATTCTTTCATAACGCCTTTATAAGAATCATTAAAAGTATATCTTATCTTCTACCCCCTCCACTCACTCATCACCTCCTTTAATCTCCCTCCCCCCGCCTTAAAATATAGGAGTAGGTATGTCTCTGATATTGTGAATAGGCATTCTTTCCTAACGCCTTTATAAGAATCATTAAAAGTATATTTTATCTTCTACCCCCTCCACTCATCCTCCCATCACCTCCTTTAATCTCCCTCCCCCCGCCTCAAAATATAGGAGTAAAATGTCTCTGATATTGTGAATAGGCATTCTTTCATAACGCCCTTATAAGAAACATTAAAAGTATATTTTATCTTCTACCCCCTCCACTCACCCTCCCATCACCTCCTTTAATCTCCCACCCCCCGCCTCAAAATATAGGAGTAGGTATGTCTCTGATATTGTGAATAGGCATCCTTTCATAACGCCCTTATAAGAAACATTAAAAGTATATTTTATAATCTACCCCCTCCACTCACCCTCCCATCACCTCCATTAATCTCCCACCCCCCGCCTCAATATATAGGAGTAGGTATGTCTCTGATATTGTGAATAGGCATTCTTTCATAACGCCTTTATAAGAATCATTAAAAGTATATGTTATCTTCTACCCCCTCCACTCACCCTCCCATCACCTCCTTTAATCTCCCTTCCCCCGCCTCAAAATATAGGAGTAGGTATGTCTCTGATATTGTGAATAGGCATTCTTTCATAACGCCTTTATAAGAATCATTAAAAGTATATCTTATCTTCTACCCCCTCCACTCAACCTCCCATCACCTCCTTTAATCTCCCTTCCCCCGCCTCAAAATATAGGAGTAGGTATGTCTCTGATATTGTGAATAGGCATTCTTTCATAACGCCTTTATAAGAATCATTAAAAGTATATCTTATCTTCTACCCCCTCCACTCACCCTCCCATCGCCTCCTTTAATCTCCCTTCCCCCGTCTCAAAATATAGGAGTAGGTATGTCTCTGATATTGTGAATAGGCATTCTTTCATAACGCCTTTATAAGAATCATTAAAAGTATATTTTATCTTCTACCCCCTCCACTCACCCTCCCATCACCTCCATTAATCTCCCACCCCCCACCTCAATATATAGGAGTAGGTATGTCTCTGATATTGTGAATAGGCATTCTTTCATAACGCCCTTATAAGAATCATTTAAAGTATATTTTATCTTCTACCCCCTCCACTCACTCATCACCTCCTTTAATCTCCCTCCCCCCGCCTTAAAATATAGGAGTAGGTATGTCTCTGATATTGTGAATAGGCATTCTTTCATAACGCCTTTATAAGAATCATTAAAAGTATATTTTATCTTCTACCCCCTCCACTCACCCTCCCATCACCTCCTTTAATCTCCCTTTCCCCGCCTCAATATATAGGAGTAGGTATGTCTCTGATATTGTGAATAGGCATTCTTTCATAACGCCTTTATAAGAATCATTAAAAGTATATTTTATCTTCTACCCCCTCCACTCACCCTCCCATCACCTCCATTAATCTCCCACCCCCCGCCTCAATATAGAGGAGTAGGTATGTCTCTGATATTGTGAATAGGCATTCTACCCCCTCCACTCACCCTCCTATCACCTCCTTTAATCTCCCTCCCCCCGCCTTAAAATATAGGAGTAGGTATGTCTCTGATATTGTGAATAGGCATTCTTTCATAACGCCCTTATAAGAATCATTAAAAGTATATCTTATCTTCTACCCCCTCCACTCACCCTCCCATCACCTCCTTTAATCTCCCTTCCCCCGCCTCAAAATATAGGTGTAGGTATGTCTCTGATATTGTGAATAGGCATTCTTTCAAAACGCCCTTATAAGAATCATTAAAAGTATATGTTATCTTCTACCCCCTCCACTCACCCTCCCATCACCTCCTTTAATCTCCCACCCCCCGCCTCAAAATATAGAAGTAGGTATGTCTCTGATATTGTGAATAGGCATTCTACCCCCTCCAGTCACCCGCCATCACCTCCTTTAATCTCCCTTCCCCCGCCTCCATATATAGGAGTAGGTATGTCTCTGATATTGTGAATAGGCATTCTACCCCCTCCACTCACCCTCCTATCACCTCCTTTAATCTCCCTTCCCCCGCCTCAAAATATAGGAGTAGGTATGTCTCTGATATTGTGAATAGGCATTCTTTCATAACGCCCTTATAAGAATCATTAAAAGTATATTTTATCTTCTACCCCCTCCACTCACTCATCACCTCCTTTAATCTCCCTCCCCCCGCCTCAAAATATAGGAGTAGGTATGTCTCTGATATTGTGAATAGGCATTCTTTCATAACGCCCTTATAAGAATCATTAAAAGTATATTTTATCTTCTACCCCCTCCACTCACCCTCCCATCACCTCCTTTAATCTCCCTTCCCCCGCCTCAAAATATAGGAGTAGGTATGTCTCTGATATTGTGAATAGGCATTCTTTCATAACGCCCTTATAAGAATCATTAAAAGTATATTTTATCTTCTACCCCCTCCACTCACTCATCACCTCCTTTAATCTCCCTCCCCCCGCCTCAAAATATAGGAGTAGGTATGTCTCTGATATTGTGAATAGGCATTCTTTCATAACGCCTTTATAATAATCATTAAAAGTATATCTTATCTTCTACCCCCTCCACTCACCCTCCCATCACCTCCTTTAATCTCCCTTCCCCCGCCTCAAAATATAGGTGTAGGTATGTCTCTGATATTGTGAATAGGCATTCTTTCATAACGCCCTTATAAGAATCATTAAAAGTATATGTTATCTTCTACCCCCTCCACTCACCCTCCCATCACCTCCTTTAATCTCCCACCCCCCGCCTCAAAATATAGAAGTAGGTATGTCTCTGATATTGTGAATAGGCATTCTTTCATAGCGCCCTTATAAGAATCATTAAAAGTATATTTTATCTTCTACCCCCTCCACTCACCCTCCCATCACCTCCATTAATCTCCCACCCCCGCCTTAATATATAGGAGTAGGTTTGTCTCTGATATTGTGAATAGGCATTCTTTCATAACGCCTTTATAAGAATCATTAAAAGTATATGTTATCTTCTACCCCCTCCACTCACCCTCCCATCACCTCCTTTAATCTCCCACCCCCCGCATCAAAATATAGGAGTAGGTATGTCTCTGATATTGTGATTAGGCATTCTTTCATAACGCCCTTATAACCTCCTTTAATCTCCCTTCCATCACCTCCTTTAATCTCCCTCCCATCACCTCCTTTAATCTCCCACCCCCCGCCTCAAAATATAGGAGTAGGTGTGTCTCTGATATTGTGAATAGGCATTCTTTCATAACGTCCTTATAAGAATCATTAAAAGTATATTTTATCTTCTACCCCCTCCACTCACCCTCCCATCACCTCCTTTAATCTCCCACCCCCCGCCTCATTATATAGGAGTAGGTATGTCTCTGATATTGTGAATAGGCATTCTTTCATAACGCCTTTATAAGAATCATTAAAAGTATATTTTATCTTCTACCCCCTCCACTCACCCTCCCATCACCTCCTTTAATCTCCCACCCCCCGCCTCAAAATATAGGAGTAGGTATGTCTCTGATATTGTGAATAGGCATTCTTTCATAACGCCTTTATAAGAATCATTAAAAGTATATCTTATCTTCTACCCCCTCCACTCACCCTCCCATCGCCTCCTTTAATCTCCCTTCCCCCGTCTCAAAATATAGGAGTAGGTATGTCTCTGATATTGTGAATAGGCATTCTTTCATAACGCCTTTATAAGAATCATTAAAAGTATATTTTATCTTCTACCCCCTCCACTCACCCTCCCATCACCTCCATTAATCTCCCACCCCCCACCTCAATATATAGGAGTAGGTATGTCTCTGATATTGTGAATAGGCATTCTTTCATAACGCCCTTATAAGATTCATTTAAAGTATATTTTATCTTCTACCCCCTCCACTCACTCATCACCTCCTTTAATCTCCCTCCCCCCGCCTTAAAATATAGGAGTAGGTATGTCTCTGATATTGTGAATAGGCATTCTTTCATAACGCCTTTATAAGAATCATTAAAAGTATATTTTATCTTCTACCCCCTCCACTCACCCTCCCATCACCTCCTTTAATCTCCCTTTCCCCGCCTCAATATATAGGAGTAGGTATGTCTCTGATATTGTGAATAGGCATTCTTTCATAACGCCCTTATAAGAATCATTAAAAGTATATCTTATCTTCTACCCCCTCCACTCACCCTCCCATCACCTCCTTTAATCTCCCTCCCCCCGCCTTAAAATATAGGAGTAGGTATGTCTCTGATATTGTGAATAGGCATTCTTTCATAACGCCTTTATAAGAATCATTAAAAGTATATTTTATCTTCTACCCCCTCCACTCACCCTCCCATCACCTCCATTAATCTCCCACCCCCCGCCTCAATATAGAGGAGTAGGTATGTCTCTGATATTGTGAATAGGCATTCTACCCCCTCCACTCACCCTCCTATCACCTCCTTTAATCTCCCTCCCCCCGCCTTAAAATATAGGAGTAGGTATGTCTCTGATATTGTGAATAGGCATTCTTTCATAACGCCCTTATAAGAATCATTAAAAGTATATCTTATCTTCTACCCCCTCCACTCACCCTCCCATCACCTCCTTTAATCTCCCTTCCCCCGCCTCAAAATATAGGTGTAGGTATGTCTCTGATATTGTGAATAGGCATTCTTTCAAAACGCCCTTATAAGAATCATTAAAAGTATATGTTATCTTCTACCCCCTCCACTCACCCTCCCATCACCTCCTTTAATCTCCCACCCCCCGCCTCAAAATATAGAAGTAGGTATGTCTCTGATATTGTGAATAGGCATTCTACCCCCTCCAGTCACCCGCCATCACCTCCTTTAATCTCCCTTCCCCCGCCTCAATATATAGGAGTAGGTATGTCTCTGATATTGTGAATAGGCATTCTACCCCCTCCACTCACCCTCCTATCACCTCCTTTAATCTCCCTTCCCCCGCCTCAAAATATAGGAGTAGGTATGTCTCTGATATTGTGAATAGGCATTCTTTCATAACGCCCTTATAAGAATCATTAAAAGTATATTTTATCTTCTACCCCCTCCACTCACTCATCACCTCCTTTAATCTCCCTCCCCCCGCCTCAAAATATAGGAGTAGGTATGTCTCTGATATTGTGAATAGGCATTCTTTCATAACGCCCTTATAAGAATCATTAAAAGTATATTTTATCTTCTACCCCCTCCACTCACCCTCCCATCACCTCCTTTAATCTCCCTTCCCCCGCCTCAAAATATAGGAGTAGGTATGTCTCTGATATTGTGAATAGGCATTCTTTCATAACGCCCTTATAAGAATCATTAAAAGTATATTTTATCTTCTACCCCCTCCACTCACTCATCACCTCCTTTAATCTCCCTCCCCCCGCCTCAAAATATAGGAGTAGGTATGTCTCTGATATTGTGAATAGGCATTCTTTCATAACGCCTTTATAATAATCATTAAAAGTATATCTTATCTTCTACCCCCTCCACTCACCCTCCCATCACCTCCTTTAATCTCCCTTCCCCCGCCTCAAAATATAGGTGTAGGTATGTCTCTGATATTGTGAATAGGCATTCTTTCATAACGCCCTTATAAGAATCATTAAAAGTATATGTTATCTTCTACCCCCTCCACTCACCCTCCCATCACCTCCTTTAATCTCCCACCCCCCGCCTCAAAATATAGAAGTAGGTATGTCTCTGATATTGTGAATAGGCATTCTTTCATAACGCCCTTATAAGAATCATTAAAAGTATATTTTATCTTCTACCCCCTCCACTCACCCTCCCATCACCTCCATTAATCTCCCACCCCCGCCTTAATATATAGGAGTAGGTTTGTCTCTGATATTGTGAATAGGCATTCTTTCATAACGCCTTTATAAGAATCATTAAAAGTATATGTTATCTTCTACCCCCTCCACTCACCCTCCCATCACCTCCTTTAATCTCCCACCCCCCGCATCAAAATATAGGAGTAGGTATGTCTCTGATATTGTGATTAGGCATTCTTTCATAACGCCCTTATAAGAATCATTAAAATTATATTTTATCTTCTACCCCCTCCACTCACCCTCCCATAACCTCCTTTAATCTCCCTTCCATCACCTCCTTTAATCTCCCTCCCATCACCTCCTTTAATCTCCCACCCCCCGCCTCAAAATATAGGAGTAGGTGTGTCTCTGATATTGTGAATAGGCATTCTTTCATAACGTCCTTATAAGAATCATTAAAAGTATATTTTATCTTCTACCCCCTCCACTCACCCTCCCATCACCTCCTTTAATCTCCCACCCCCCGCCTCATTATATAGGAGTAGGTATGTCTCTGATATTGTGAATAGGCATTCTTTCATAACGCCTTTATAAGAATCATTAAAAGTATATTTTATCTTCTACCCCCTCCACTCACCCTCCCATCACCTCCTTTAATCTCCCACCCCCCGCCTCAAAATATAGGAGTAGGTATGTCACTGATATTGTGAATAGGCATTCTTTCATAACGCCCTTATAAGAATCATTAAAAGTATATTTTATCTTCTACCCCCTCCACTCACCCTCCCATCACCTCCTTTAATCTCCCACCCCCCGCCTCAAAATATAGGAGTAGGTGTGTCTCTGATATTGTGAATAGGCATTCTTTCATAACGCCTTTATAAGAATCATTAAAAGTATATCTTATCTTCTACCCCCTCCACTCACCCTCCCATCACCTCCTTTAATCTCCCTCCCCCCGCCTCAATATATAGGAGTAGGTATGTCTCTGATATTGTGAATAGGTATTCTTTCATAACGCCTTTATAAGAATCATTAAAAGTATATCTTATCTTCTACCCCCTCCACTCACCCTCCCATCACCTCCTTTAATCTCCCTCCCCCCGCCTCAATATATAGGAGTAGGTATGTCTCTGATATTGTGAATAGGCATTCTTTCATAACGCCCTTATAAGAATCATTAAAAGTATATCTTATCTTCTACCCCCTCCACTCACCCATCACCTCCTTTAATCTCCCACCCCCCGCCTCAAAATATAGGAATAGGTGTGTCTCTGATATTGTGAATAGGCATTCTTTCATAACGCCTTTATAAGAATCATTAAAAGTATATCTTATCTTCTACCCCCTCCACTCACCCTCCCATCACCTCCTTTAATCTCCCTCCCCCTGCCTCAAAATATAGGAGTAGGTATGTCTCTGATATTTTGAATAGGCGTTCTTTCATAACGCCCTTATAAGAATCATTAAAAGTATATTTTATCTTCTACCCCCTCCACTCACCCTCCCATCACCTCCTTTAATCTCCCACCCCCCGCCCTAATATATTTTTTTTTTTATTTATTTGAAATCTGTACAAATTATAAACTGTACAATAATCAAGTTTGATGATGCAGATATTATGAACAAGTTGAAAAAAATGGAAAAAGTAAAATAAAATAAAAACAATACAAAATGTGAAAGAAGCCAGCCATTGTTGGCACTTTCAAAGCTGTCCAAATAAATATTTTAATGATCCCTGTATGATCAGAAGAGTAAATTGTCTCGGGGCCACTGTCTCTTGAGCCGCCTGGGAGGATTGTCTGGATGGGATTGGGACGATAGGGATAGACCTTCCGGGTTAGGATGGTAGGACAATTTGGAGTGGAACATTTGGAAACGGGTTTTAGCAAGGTCAAGGATAAATGGAATGTTAAGGTCATTGTGAAGGGTTTTGTTTGAGACGTAGAAAGGGGCATTTACAATTTTACGGAGCACTTCCGTGCCGTGGCGAGCTACGAACTCGGGCTATTCAGCTGGGAGAGTTGGTCGCTGCCACTGAGCCAAGGAGGCTGATATGGAATCTACTAGTAGCGCAGGCACTAGTATTTAAGGTTCTTAAGGGGCATTGACAGCCTCTCTGTCAGGCGCGTACAGGAGCACCCCCACCACTAGCCTCAGCTAGGGTAAAGGCCTACCCAAGTGTAGGAAATAAGCGTTTTTACTCACTTATTTTGTGATGATCTGGTGAGTAAAATTACTTCAAAGTTCACAATTATGTTCACCAGTGGATTAGCTACCACTGTGCCACTTTTCAGATAAGGGGAACACTTTGAACCACTTTAAATACACTAGTTTTAGAGATCTTTATAAAACGTTGTGACATAGGCTACTCCTGGGACACTACTGCCTTAATATATAGGAGTAGGTATGTCTCTGATATTGTGAATAGGCATTCTTTCATAACGCCTTTATAAGAATCATTAAAAGTATATTTTATCTTCTACCCCCTCTACTCACCCTCCCATCGCCTCCTTTAATCTCCCTTTCCCCGCCTCAATATATAGGAGTAGATATGTCACTGATATTGTGAATAGGCATTCTTTCATAACGCCTTTATAAGAATCATTAAAAGTATATTTTATCTTCTACCCCCTCCACTCACCCTCCCATCACCTCCTTTAATCTCCCTCCCATCACCTCCTTTAATCACCCTCCCATCACCTCCTTTAATCTCCCTCCCCCCGCCTCAAAATATAGGAGTAGGTATGTCACTGATATTGTGAATAGGCATTCTTTCATAACGCCTTTATAAGAATCATTAAAAGTATATTTTATCTTCTACCCCCTCCACTCACCCTCCCATCACCTCCTTTAATCTCCCTTCCCCCGCCTCAAAATATAGGAGTAAAATGTCTCTGATATTGTGAATAGGCATTCTTTCATAACGCCTTTATAAGAATCATTAAAAGTATATTTTATCTTCTACCCCCTCCACTCACCCTCCCATCACCTCCTTTAATCTTCCTTCCCCCGCCTCAAAATATAGGAGTAGGTATGTCACTGATATTGTGAATAGGCATTCTTTCATAACGCCTTTATAAGAATCATTAAAAGTATATTTTATCTTCTACCCCCTCCACTCACCCTCCCATCACCTCCTTTAATCTCCCTCCCATCACCTAAAAATATACGAGTAGGTATGTCTCTGATATTGTGAATAGGCATTCTTTCATAACGCCTTTATAAGAATCATTAAAAGTATATTATATCTTCTACCCCCTCCACTCACCCTCCCATCACCTCCTTTAATCACCCTCCCATCACCTCCTTTAATCACCCTCCCATCACCTCCTTTAATCTCCCTCCCCCCGCCTCAATATATAGGAGTAGGTATGTCTCTCATATTGTGAATAGGCATTCTTTCATAACGCCTTTATAAGAATCATTAAACCTATATCTTATCTTCTACCCCCTCCACTCACCCTCCCATCACCTCCTTTAATCTCCCTCCCCCTGCCTCAAAATATAGGAGTAGGTATGTCTCTGATATTGTGAATAGGCATTCTTTCATAACGCCCTTATAAGAATCATTAAAAGTATATTTTATCTTCTACCCCCTCCACTCACCCTCCCATCACCTCCTTTAATCTCCCACCCCCCGCCTTAATATATAGGAGTAGGTATGTCTCTGATATTGTGAATAGGCATTCTTTCATAACGCCTTTATAAGAATCATTAAAAGCATATTTTATCTTCTACCCCCTCCACTCACCCTCCCATCACCTCCTTTAATCTCCCTCCCATCACCTCAAAATATACGAGTAGGTATGTCTCTGATATTGTGAATAGGCATTCTTTCATAACGCCTTTATAAGAATCATTAAAAGTATATTATATCTTCTACCCCCTCCACTCACCCTCCCATCACCTCCTTTAATCACCCTCCCATCACCTCCTTTAATCACCCTCCCATCACCTCCTTTAATCTCCCTCCCCCCGCCTCAATATATAGGAGTAGGTATGTCTCTGATATTGTGAATAGGCATTCTTTCATAACGCCCTTATAAGAATCATTAAAAGTATATTATATCTTCTACCCCCTCCACTCACCCTCCCATCACCTCCTTTTATCTCCCACCCCCCGCCTCAATATATAGGAGTAGGTTTGTCTCTGATATTGTGAATAGGCATTCTTTCATAACGCCTTTATAAGAATCATTAAAAGTATATCTTATCTTCTACCCCCTCCACTCACCCTCCCATCACCTCCTTTTATCTCCCTCCCCCCGCCTCAATATATAGGAGTAGGTTTGTCTCTGATATTGTGAATAGGCATTCTTTCATAACGCCTTTATAAGAATCATTAAAAGTATATCTTATCTTCTACCCCCTCCACTCACCCTCCCATCACCTCCTTTTATCTCCCTCCCCCCGCCTCAATATATAGGAGTAGGTTTGTCTCTGATATTGTGAATAGGCATTCTTTCATAACGCCTTTATAAGAATCATTAAAAGTATATCTTATCTTCTACCCCCTCCACTCACCCTCCCATCACCTCCTTTAATCTCCCTCCCCCCGCCTCAATATATAGGAGTAGGTATGTCTCTGATATTGTGTGGGATTATGAAGTAAAAGGTCTCCATTTTTGGCCCCTCGTCTTAACCCAGAGTCTTTCCACGCATTCCTCGATAATATACTCTCGTTGTTTTTGGAGGAAGTCCTTATGTCACAAAGATTGGGAATCTGGGCCTTAGTCTAGCCTACCACAGGAGGGGCGTCCAAAAATGGTTGGACACTAACCATCCATGGCGTTGGATAGGACCTGGTTGGCCGGTATATTGGCCAGCTCGATCTTCAGACCTCACGCTCTTGGATTTCTTAGCATGGGGACACATTAATGATTTGGTCTACAGGGAGCCCATTGGCACAAGGGAGTACCTCACCCATCGCATCAGATGGGTCTGGAAACAGATTACAGCAGAGCAATGCACAAATACCATCCAGTCTGTCAATGTGTGTTGTGATGCCTGTATTACTGCAAGGGAGTACCTCACCCATCACATCAGATGGGTCTGGAAACAGATTACAGCAGAGAAATGCACAAATACCATCCAGTCTGTCAATGTGTGGTGTGATGCCTGTATTGCTGCAAGGGAGTACCTCACCCATCGCATCAGATGGGTCTGGAAACAGATTACAGCAGAGCAATGCACAAATACCATCCAGTCTGTCAATGTGTGTTGTGATGCCTGTATTGCTGCAAGGGAGTACCTCATCCATCGCATCAGATGGGTCTGGAAACAGATTACAGCAGAACAATGCACAAATACCATCCAGTCTGTCAATGTGTGTTGTGATGCCTGTATTGCTGCAAGGGAGTACCTCATCCATCGCATCAGATGGGTCTGGAAACAGATTACAGCAGAACAATGCACAAATACCATACAGTCTGTCAATGTGTGTTGTGATGCCTGTATTGCTGCAAGGGAGTACCTCATCCATCGCATCAGATGGGTCTGGAAACAGATTACAGCAGAACAATGCACAAATACCATCCAGTCTGTCAATGTGTGTTGTGATGCCTGTATTGCTGCAAGGGAGTACCTCATCCATCGCATCAGATGGGTCTGGAAACAGATTACAGCAGAACAATGCACAAATACCGTGGTACCCGCTCCCGTCCCTCCGATCTCTATCCTCCCACTCATAAAACAGCCTTCTTCGACCGTTCCTTCATCTCCCGAGCCTCCTCCTTCTGGAACTCTATCCCTCTTTCCATTCGACACTCTCCTTCCTTACCTGTCTTTAAATCCCGCCTCTTTGCTTTTCTCCTATCCTCCCAGGAAGACGCTTCTTAAAATTTCACCACCAGGAAGACCTGATTACCTTTGTAAATTATATTGCTGTTTTTTTCTCGTGTTTATGCATTTTCCTAGTTTATATCTTTTTATAGCCCCCATTCCTTTAATATTTATTCAACTTTTTAATATTTATTTGTTTATTTAAACTCTTTAATTTTATTCCCATCCCCCTCTGATCATTGTATCATCATTGCCCCATTCCAATGAATGTACATATTTACTTATATTTCATTTTATTATTTAAGGCTTCACATATAATATTTGTATTAGTTGCTTTTTTTGTTTTGTTCTTTTATACTTTTGTTTTTCTTTATTCATATTTATATTTTTAGGTTAAATTTGTTTATTGTTTATTTTGTACTTATTTTTATTCTTATGGGACGAAGTCCCAGAATAAAGTTTTTTTTTTCATTCATTCATTCATTCAAATACCATCCAGTCTGTCAATGTGTGTTGTGATGCCTGTATTGCTGCAAGGGAGTACCTCATCCATCGCATCAGATGGGTCTAGAAACAGATTACAGCAGAACAATGCACAAATACCATCCAGTCTGTCAATGTGTGCTGTGATGCCTGTATTGCTGCAAGGGAGTACCTCATCCATCGCATCAGATGGGTCTGGAAACAGATTACAGCAGAACAATGCACAAATACCATCCAGTCTGTCAATGTGCGGTGTGATGCCTGTATTGCTGCAAGGGAGTACCTCACCCATCGCATCAGATGGGTCTGGAAACAGATTACAGCAGAGCAATGCACAAATACCATCCAGTCTGTCAATGTGCGGTGTGATGCCTGTATTGCTGCAAGGGAGTACCTTATCCATCGCATCAGACGGGTCTGGAAACAGATTACAGCAGAGCAATGCACAAATACCATCCAGTCTGTCAATGTGCGGTGTGATGCCTGTATTGCTGCAAGGGAGTACCTCATCCATCGCATCAGACGGGTCTGGAAACAGATTACAGCAGAGCAATGCACAAATACCATCCAGTCTGTCAATGTGTGTTGTGATGCCTGTATTGCTGCAAGGGAGTACCTCATCCATCGCATCAGATAGGCCTGGAAACAGATTACAGCAGAGCAATGCACAAATACCATCTAGTCTGTCAATGTGTGTTGTGATGCCTGTATTGCTGCAAGGGAGTACCTCATCCATCGCATCAGATAGGCCTGGAAACAGATTACAGCAGAGCAATGCACAAATACCATCCAGTCTGTCAATGTGCGGTGTGATGCCTGTATTGCTGCAAGGGAGTACCTCATCCATAGCATCAGACGGGTCTGGAAACAGATTACAGCAGAGCAATGCACAAATACCATCCAGTCTGTCAATGTGTGTTGTGATGCCTGTATTGCTGCAAGGGAGTACCTCATCCATAGCATCAGATGGGCCTGGAAACAGATTACAGCAGAGCAATGCACAAATACCATCCAGTCTGTCAATGTGGGTTGTGATGCCTGTATTGCTGCAAGGGAGTACCTCATCCATCGCATCAGATGGGCCTGGGAACAGATTACAGCAGAGCAATGCACAAATACCATCCAGTCTGTCAATGTGTGTTGTGATGCCTGTATTGCTGCAAGGGAGTACCTCATCCATCGCATCAGATGGGCCTGGGAACAGATTACAGCAGAGCAATGCACAGATAACAACCAGTCTGTCAATGTGCGGTGTGATGCCTGTATTGCTGCAAGGGGACAAACCTTAGAAGAGTTTTTGAATTGATTATTAGGATTTATTAGAAGAAGAAATTATTATTTTATAATTATTATTATAGAAATTATTATTTTATAATTATGTATGCGTCCAGTGTCAACCGTTTTAAGTATTGAAAATTTATTTTTATTAAAAATTGAAAGTTTTTTCTGTTCAGTGTTATCACATTCCTCCGATGAAAAGTAGCTATTTTAGCGTTATGACATTCCTCCGATGAACAGTAGCTATTTTAAATAGTTGAACGTGCAACTTTACATGGCGTCATTACATTTTTTCGACCAAGGAGATTTTTTGTTGTTTTGTTTTTGGGGGGAAGTGGGTGGCAGAGGGGGTGGAAGATAAAACATATACTTTTAATGATTCTTATATTGGGGTTATGAGAGAATCCCTACTCACGTCTGTCTTTTAGTTTTTTACGTCTTTATTGGAAACGAAGCAAAAATGCCAAAGGAGGTTTTGTCTTTCTTTTTAGCGCGGTTCCTCCCTCCCCCCATAGGCTTTTCGAGAAATTTGGAAAAATAGTTTTTGAATACCGTTTTTGGTTTTGGTACTTAGAATCATGGGATTCAGTTGAAACATTTTTTGAATGTTTGAATTTCATCAAAACTAGCATGTTAAACTTTTGGTTACGTTTGGAGTTAAGGAAGAGTTAGAATAAAATATTTTATGGACAGACATGAAAAGTTTTAGTAACTTGGTTTACTTTCATTAATATCTCGATCACGGTTGGGAAATCGTGATAAGTGGATAGAAATTATCTGAAAGCTTTATAAATTCTCTACAAAAAAGATTCTGAAACAATTTTTGATTAGGTGATGTCGATCAAAGAAATAAGTGCTTAAAACTTTGAAGTAATTGATTTCGTTTATTTTATTTTTGGGTACGTAGAATCATTGGATTCAGTTGAAATATTTTCTGCATGTTTAAAATACATATAAACAAAGATGTTTAAATTTTGGTTACGTTTGGAGTTAAGGAAGGATTAGAATAAAATATTTTACTAGGAGACATGAAAAGTTTTGGGAGCTTCGCATATTTCCTTAATATCTCGAACACGGTTAGGAAATCGTGATATGTGGATAGAAATATTTTGAAAGCTTACTAAATTCTCTATAAAAAAGATTCTAAAACTATTTTTCATAAGGTGTTGTAAATCGGAGAAATAAGTGCTTCAACTTCAAATACGTCTGTTTAGTTCTTATGAACGGGTTTTTGTCGTCTGTTTAGTTCTTATGAACGGGTTTTTGTCGTCTGTTTAGTTCTTATGAACGGGTTTTTGTCGTCTGTTTAGTTCTTATGAACGGGTTTTTGTCGTCTGTTTAGTTCTTATGAACGGGTTTTTGTCGTCTGTTTAGTTCTTATGAACGGGTTTTTGTCGTCTGTTTAGTTCTTATGAACGGGTTTTTGTCGTTCTTTTTGTAAGTTTTGTCTCTTTCCCTTCGTTTTATTATTGATTTTTATTTTTGTATTTTCTTATGTTAGGAAAATGTATTTTTGTGTAAAACAGGATAGGTAAAATGAGACCAATTTTCTGTTGCTAGAAATAATGAAAATTTTGGGAACTTAGTATACTTTCATTAATATCTCGAAAACGGTTGAAAATCGTGGGAAACGAAAGGTTAAAATTCGAAAGAAACGGAAGATTACCTTTAAAAAGCTTACTAAATGCTCTAAAAAAATGGTTCTAATAAAAGTTTTGATTAGACGATGTCAATCGGAGAAATAAGTGCTTAAAACTTTAAAGTAATTGATTTCGCTTATTCGAACTGTTCTTTTAGCGCGGTTCCTCCCTCCCCCATAGGGAGGAACCCCGCTTATAAGGTTGATACAATGAAACAATCCGGAAGTGCCGACAAGAAAATTTCACGTTTCAGAACCCCTAGAGACCGAAAATAACGGTGGTTCAAATTTGTATATATATATATATATATATATATATATATATATATGTATATATTTATTTATATATATATATATATATATATATAAATATATATATATATATATATATATATATATATATATATATATATATTTGTCTGTTCGCTCATTTCTGGCTTCCCTGATGGTCCGATTTTGATGAAATTTGGTACAAAAATCTGTCGTCCAATTTGAAAGGTCAAGATTGTTAACCAGCAAAATCCGCCCACGGGAAGATGGCGTTAGGGGCGAAATTCGCGCAAAAAAAATCGTAACGCTTACGTTTTTGAGTTCATAAGCTTGTAAGTACTCTTTTTATAGGCTTCTTGGGCTAGGAAAACGAATGAAACCATTTTCAAGGCGATAGCTTTAACCGTTTTTGAGAAAACTGAAAAAATAATTTTTGAATGCCGTTTTTGATTTGGGTACTTAGAATCATGGGATTCAGTTGAAACATTTACTACATCTTCTACATTCATTAAAACTAATATGTTGAAATGTTGGTTGCGTTTGGAGTTAAGGAAGGGTTAGAATAAAATATTTTATTAACAGACATAAAAAAGTTTTGGTAACTTTTTATACTTTCCTTAATATCTCGAAAAAGGTTAAGAATCTTGGGAAACGGAAGAATACCATTGGAAAGCTTACTAAATGCTCTACAAAAAAGGTTCTAAAGAAAGTTTTGATTAGGCGATGTCAATCGGAGAAATAAGTGCTTAAAACTTTAAAGTAATTGATTTCGCTTATTCGAACTGTTCTTTTTGTCTTTGATTTTGATACTTAAAATTATGGGATTCAGTTGAAACATTTTCTGCATGTTTGAATTTCATCAACACTAATATGTTAAAATTTCGGTTACGTTTGGAGCTAAGGAAGGATTAGAATAAAATATTTTATTAACAGACATGAAATGTTTTGGGAACTTCGTATACATTCCCTAATATCTCGAAGACGGTTAGGAATATTGGTAAACGGAGGGTTACCATGCGAAAGCTTACTAAATGTTCTACAAAAAAGATTCTGAAACAATTTTTGATTAGGCTATGTCAATCGGAGAAATAAGTGCTTAAACTTTGAAGTAATTGATTTCGTTTATTCGAACGGTTCTTCTTGTTTGTTTTTATTCCTTGTTGTTTTTTCATTGGTTATAGTAGGATAATGTATTTGACAATAAAACAGATTAATTAAAATAAGAAAAGCAATTCATTGTTAAAAATATATCAGGCTGTACCGTATGAAATGTCAGTTTTGGATTTGTCGATTTCCTTCAAATGTCTTGAAACTGTCGAGGCTCCTATTCCGAGTTCTTTGGCATATTCCCTAGTGTTTTTAATTGCTTATAGTAGTCAAATGTATTTGTCAATAAAACAGGATACGTATTATTAGAATCAATATTTTATTTTTGCGGAATCTTGGGATTCTCAGATGCCGTATGAATATCTATTAGTCGCCATTCGTATATTTTCCTTAATATCTCCTAAATATTGATAAAGATTACTTAGTTAATTAGCAATCAATAGTTTTCAACAAAGGTTATATACTAAATATTGATAAAAAGTATTTAATTAGAAAAAAACAATATTCCACAAGACTTGTTTTTGGTCCATTTCTGTCTACTCCATGGACTTAATTAGGTTTATTATTCTATTGTAGTTGGGCAACTAAACTTTGTTTTATTTTGTTAAATAAAGTTTTTTTTCTTGACTTGTTATTCGTCAAGACTTTTATTTGTCCTTGTGTATTAACTAGATAGGTTTTATTCGGCATATTATTCTATATAGGCTATATTAGGCAGGGTATTCTACTCAATCTTGTGTACTTCTTCTTGATCCTTCTGTACATGGGCGTATATAAAAACAATTTCGGGGGGGGGGGCTGAGACCATTTCCAGGGTATGGAATACTAAATATTTAGAGCTTGGAATAGTTTTAGGCAACTAAAACGCTATTACACGTAAAATAAAATATGTTTTATGAACTAAGTGATCTTATTTAATTTATTTTTAAGGGTTTTACGAGAAGTTTTTATCATCAATTCAAAATTTCGGGAGGGGCTGCAGCCCCCTCAGCCCCCCCCCCTCATATACGCCCATGCTTCTGTATCCACTAGAAAGGCTTTATTAGGCATTTTTTGTATTGATTTATAGAGCTTTGCTTTAGAATGAGAGCCAGATTCTGTAATTTCCGCTTCTGTGTAAAAGTTAGCTACTGTCGGTGTCCCTGACGCCTTAATATCACTTTTATTCGAGATGTTCGAGAGGATTTTGACAATTTTCACGAGATATATAAAAAAAATAAGTTTATTTCTTTTCTAAGCTTATCAAATGGCACTAGGGACATGAACGGAACCGCGCTAAGATGCTGCAGTTCCTGCGAGTCGGACTTTTTGTCTTTGATTTTGGTATTTAGAATTATGGGATTCAGTTGAAAAATTTTCTGCATGTTCGAATTTCATCTACACTAATAAGTTGAAATTTTGGTTACGTTTGGAGTAAAGGAAGGATTAAAATAATTATTTTATTTTTAGACATGAAAAGTTTTAGGAACTTCGAATATTTTCATAAATATCACGAAAACGGTTCGAAATCTTGGCAAGCAAAAGATTACCATTCGAAAGGTTACTAAATTCTCTAAAAAAATGTTTTGAACACATTTGCGATGGGATGGTCATATTTGGAGAAATAAGTTTATTTGAACGAATCTTTTTGTGTGTTTCCTACGGGTTTTTTTTTTTTTGCACTGTTCGTTATTTTTGTGATTGCTTATAGTAGTCAAATGTATTATTCAATAAAACAGGATAGGTATAAATAGAAACAATATTTTGTTTCAACGGTATCTTGGAATTCGAAGATGCCCTATGAATATCTAGATTACTGTACTAGTGTTGATTTCGTTCTTTAGAATTGTTTTTCAGCAGTTTTTATCTATTTAATATTTTTTTTTAAATTCAATTATTGTGTAAGGGACTGATTAGCAAGGACGGGATTTAGAGATATAGACAATGGGGAAATATTTTAGAGAAGCGGAAATTCCTTTTTAAAACTATAATTTACACAGAGGATACAAAACATAAATATCATAAACCATTGCTACGATGAGAGAAAAGGTTGAGTGAGAGAGACGGATAGGTAGAGTTATCAAATATGATCATTTGGGGAGATTATAGAGAATTTGGAACTGGCCTACCTCTGAACAGCATCTGGGCCGAAGTCTCAGGAACGGATGCAAACTCTCCCGGTCGGAGGTAAGCCAGCTCTTTTTAAACCCTTTGTACCCCACTCCTGCTTTTGCAGGTGATTGAACTAGAAACTCTTGTCAGGTCTTAGATCTTCCAGGAATCTTACGAATCAGCCACGTGCAGTGCCAACATCCCAGACGCAACGTTTGCGGATTCGTGGTTCTCACATCTCTAGAGATGGACAGCCAACCTTTTCTCTCATCCTTATTCACTTAACAAGGCCAAAGGGAAAACGGGGCCTTACATCACCCCCCGATTTTTCAAAGTCATGTTTCCCTTGGAACATTACTTTACCTTTAACACTACCCATCCTTATGTTACTAATAATAATAATAATAAACAATATTAGTGCTAATAACAATACAGGTGATGCGCTGTAAAAATTAAAATAAAATAAACATTATTGGCATCTTTACAAGACAAAACCTCTCCCTTAGGAGGTAAAATTCCTTATGTTACCATTATTTTATAACTATACCGAACACTGTCGTCACAATCACTGAACGGCTACTACACTTTCGAGCGGTCTATATCCGCTCCGTTATTACAGATACGACACTTTCAGCTGCCGGTCGATGTATTACGAATCCTGCTGCCCCACTTCCTTCCGTTGGCTGCGAGTTTTGATTCGCACCACGCCGGGATCTGAGTTTTGTAATTAGCAGGCCAGTGGTAAACCCAAGAAGTGCTATTAGAGCAACCGACCCGCCTGCTATCCATAGAAGTTCCCCTTCCTTCCCCTTCTTTTGGGCCGCAAGGATCCGTTCCACATCGCTCCATGTTCCCCATTCAGCCGAAGAGATATTGGACGCTTCTTCGAGCTCCTTGAGCTCCTTCAAAGTATCCTCCCATACTGCGGGATCATATTCCTCTTTTACTGGCAGGTCCAAGGGTGGTTTGATCGTAACGTTGACCCATTGCAACTGCACCACCTGAGAGGATTCCCCAACGTCGGCTATCGGCAAAAGGCGATAATCAGGTGTCCAAGCTGTGCAACCAGGTGCTATGGTAAGCTGCCCACTTCCATCTAGAACCCGCTCTAGCGATTCTACTCCAGCACTCCCTCTGCATTGAAGATGGAGGCGAGTGGGCTTAGACATGCTATACCACCATAGCTCCTTGTGCTCGTCCCAAATCCATGTGGGTGAAGATCTAGGATTCACCAAAGTCCACGGGCACCATTCCTTCGACGTATTCTCCTGGCGAAACGATGAGACAATACAAGATGGTGTTTGTCCGTGAAAGAATTTGAACTCGGCAGGACAGATCCATGGTATCCCGGGACGACATCTGGCTATATCCTGCTCCTGAAGAATTGAGTAGGCCTTCTCGTTGTGGCTCTCCAAGAAGAACGCCCCCTCCGGCTGAGCTGCAACCATTCTTCCTGTTTTATTCTCCTTAAGAGGCAAGGAGAGAACCTGATAAAGCACCATCTCCTGATCCGGAGTTTTTAAAGGCAATTCCACTACAGCTATTACTCCATCATCGGTTGCAATTGCATGTACTTCAGAAATTTGGTAGTAAATTTGGTCATGATATCGGCTTCCCTCCGAGAGGAGTGTCAGTCCAGTTGGCAGAGCCTCTCTTACCTTCCCCAAAATCAGAGTTAACTCTTTAGGACCTAGCATCTCTCTACTCAACTTTCCACTCATCGATGCACCTACTCCATTAAGAACTCTGCGGAATCTAAATAGGAATTCCGTTACTCCAGTTTCTAGGCTTCTGAGGGACGAGGAAAGGTACAGGGAACTTTGGATGAGGGTAGTAACACGCGATATGTTCGTTTGAAGTTGCGCCTCTTTTTGAAAACCTTCCTTCAAAATTCTACGGACCACCCCAGACAAGCGGGTAACCCTTTTTGTGTCCTCTTCGGCTTTCCTTGCAAACTCGCGACTGAGCGTTAGTTGTTCAGAGACCGCATGTATGGTGTCTCCGTACTGCTTACTTAGTTTGTCGAAATTTTCTTGAATGCCTTGTAAATCGTCCGCGTCTGGGGTCCCAAATAGGTATTTTAATACTATCCCCCCCGCATTGACCAATCCTCGACGTTCTCGGGGACTAGGTAGCATGGGCCAGAGCATATCAAGTTCCTCTTCTGCCTCCCTGAATAGACTAAGTATGCCCTCGACAACAGGCTGAAGTCCATCAAGCTCTGGATATTTAACCGAGGCATGAGATAGGTCTAATTGGACCTTCCAAATCTCCCCTCGCAGAGTTTCCATTATACCTTCTAGGTGTGATACATTCAAGTGAACCAGTAGACGCCATTTGTCTCCCGTCACAACTACGTCACCTCGTCTTAGAAAAACCAGACTTGCCCACGCCAAGGGCCATACTCCTAGGACCACCCACAGCGACAACCCTGAAATAAGATATTCAGGAATCATTTTCAGGCAACTTAGCTCTCCTCCTAAGCGGGTATGGGGACCTACGAGAAAAAGTTAAAGTTTTCCCCTCTGGTGTCCAAGTAGCATCAGGTTTCCCCTTTGGCTGAGCTTGGCTCTCGCTATCTGAACCACTGGAACTTTCCCCGGAAGTCCCACCTGTCTCAATCCGTCCTTCGTTTCCCTCCCCTTGACTATCCTGGGTTATTTCCCTGTTTTCTTCCTCAGGAGAGGATCTAACGCCCAGAGGGCAGGCAGGGTCATTACATTCTGGCGATCTTCCCGCAGCAACCGGACAGTGTCTGTGAATCTCACTCTGCGTTTCAATTTCATCTTGGTCCTCACAAGAGTCGTCTTCTGAGCCATAACAACACCCTGGGTTAATTTCCCATTCCGGCTCCATGACCTCATCTTCCGACCCTTCCACTTCCCGGGTTGCCCCACCTGCCTTCGTCATAACCTTAGGGTGCGAATCCCCTCCTCCCCCCGGGGCCCGTTTTAGCCTATTTATATGAACTACATTCAGAGATCCAGTGGCCAGTCGGATCTCATAGTTCACTCGCGAAAGAACCCTTTCTACTTTGTGTGGGCCTGTCCAGGGACAGTGGAATTTTGGACAATTCCCAGGCTTTACGGCTGGACAATGGAGATAGACCCAATCCCCCACCTCTAGGCGTCGCTCCTTACGCCGGGCATTACAATAATGGGTCCTCATTGCCCAGGCCTTTTCGGCACGACTCAAAGCGTCCTTATAGGCTTCTTTCAGCCGATGCCCTAACTTTTCGACATGGTCCGCTGATTCCGGTCCGTCATTGGTTGGACCTACCCAGCAATCAAACGGAGTTACCAATTCTCGCCCAAGCATGAGGTAGTTTGGGGAGTATCCTGTCGACGAATGAGGTATTGCTCGATATGCCATGAGAGCATATGGGACCCACTTATCCCAGTCACGACCGTCTCTTCGCACATATTGGGATATCGAATCGGTAAGAGTTCGATGTAACCTCTCTACCATTCCGTTACATTCCGGATGGTAGGCGGTAGTTTGTAATTTCCTAATCCCCAGAGCTCTACAAACTTGAGTAAACAGTCGAGAAACGAAATTTCTTCCCTGGTCTGTTAACAACCTCCTAGGGACCCCATGTCGAGTGATAATATTCTCGACGAGTGCTACGGCCGTTTCTTCAGCTGTTTGCCCCTTCAGTGGTATTCCCTCCGCATACCGTGTAAAATTGTCAATTACGGTCAAAAGGTAACGATGGCCCCTTTTGGAGGTCGGCAAAGGCCCAAATATGTCTAGCGATACCTGCTCGAAAGGCCCTGTGGCCATATAGGGAGCTTCCAGGGGGACCTTTTGAGATACAGGACTTTTTCTGTTAGCGCACGCGTGACACCGTTCCACAAAGGACTTAACATCCGCCGCCATGCCCGGCCAATAATATGAGCTTTTGATTACCGCGAGAGTACGATCAGCCCCTGGGTGCCCAGCCCATGGTTTCGAGTGATTTTCTTCAACGATTGTTTTTCGTAGACCCTCAGGCACCATAAGCCTCCATTCCGACTCATCCGTTGCCCCATCGGCCCAATATAGCAGGCCATCGGCATCTGTTTGTACATGAACAGTGCCTCTCTTGATGGCTCTTTGACACCACATATCCTCCTTTTGAGCATCCTTCAATTTACCTCGGGTTATTTTCTGCCTATTTCCCGTGACTACAGCTATTGTACGGCTTAAAGCATCAGCGTTAGAATGTTTCTTCCCCGGGCGATGTTCGACTTCATAGTCGAACTCCTCTAACCGAAGGGCCCACCTGGTCAGCCGTGAAGACGGGTCTCGAAGGCTTAGCATCCACCTCAAGGCAGAGTGGTCAGTGACAAGCTTAAACCTTCGCCCTAGTAAATAACAACGGAACAGCTTTGTTGCCCAAACCACCGCTAGCAGTTCTCGTTCTGTTGCCGAGTATTTGAGTTCTGGACCCTTCAACTGCCTACTAGCGTAGCAAACAGGTCTCTCGCCGCCATCTCTGTACTGGGACAGAATGGCACCCAGAGCTACTCCTGATGCGTCGGTGGACAATATAAATGGCTCGCTGAAATTCGGATAGCACAAGACTGAGTCCGAACTTAGGATTTCTCTTAGCGATTCAAAAGCCTTCCGTTGCTTGTCGCCCCACTGGAATCGTACTCGTGAGCCAGTTAATTCTGTCAGCGGTCTTGAAAGATCCGCAAAGCCTTTTATGAATTTACGGTAATAGCTTGCCAGCCCTAGAAAACTTCGCAACTCCTTCACATTTCTGGGGGCTGGAAAAGACTTGATCGCCTCTAATTTTCTAGGATCTGGTTTCACTCCCTCGGCTGTAACTACGTGTCCCAGATAGGTCACTTCCGATGCCGCAAAAGCGCACTTGTTCAAGTTCACTTTTAGATTAGCGCCTCTGCATATGTCGAACAACTCCTCTAACCGGAGCATGTGTTCCCTCAGTGATGAGCTATAAACCACCACATCATCGAGGTAAACGAAACACCCGGTGCCCTTCAGTCGGCCAAAAAGTTGGTCCATGACCCGTTGGAACGTGGCAGGTGCCCCCGCAAGGCCGAAAGCCATTTTTTTGTACTCATAGTGTCCGTTTACAGTCGTGAAGGCCGTTTTTGCCTGATCCTGGGGTGCTATCGGTATTTGGTGGTACCCACTCGAAAGATCAATTGTGGAAAAGATTTGGCTACTCCCCAATTGTTCTAAGGTTTCCCGTATCAACGGAAGCGGGTAAGTATCGACCTTAGTAACTGCATTGAGGCCACGGAAATCTGTGCAGAATCGATACTTTAAGTCACCTGTTGGGGAAGTTTTCTTGACTAGAATTACAGGTGCTTGCCAAGGACTTTTAGACGGCGTAATGACGCCTCGTTCAAGCAACGTCTGAACCTGCCGTTCCATTTCCTCCCGTTCACTGAAAGGCACACGATACGGGCGTTTCACCACAGGTCTGGCATCTCCAGTTTCAATATGGTGCTGAACAGGCAGGGAGCAACCTTCGGGACCCGGTTCACAAAAAATGTCTGAATATCTGGACAACAAGGACTCCATATCCCTCCTTTCCCCACCACTTAAATGGCCCAATTGCTCGCCAACGATCGAGGCGAAACCAACAGGAATTTTAGAGCCATCCTCGCGTTCCCTCTCCGAACCAGATCCACCGTCTTCCGCCCAATCTCTCTCTACCAGACCTACCACTAGAAGCCGTGGCAATGTCACAGCCGAAGCGGTCAAATTGACGAACTGCATCCACGAACGGCCGTCCCGAGGAGTGTTAATGCATCTCCCTCCTACAACCCCATTGGGAAGTGCTCTTGACGGCTCAATTATGACAGCTTTCTGGTCTAGTTTCCCTGGTACGGAAATCTCTAATAGAGATTCACTGAAGGCCGGAAGCGTTTCCTCTCGCTAAAGACGCGCTGAGCTGGTTTTGTTATCCTTCTTCCCCGTGTGTCTTGATTCCTCCTTGACTATCGGCTTAGCTCCTATATTCACGCTAGTTGGAAGGGATAAGATATGACCTGAAAACTTGGCTTCTAGTTCTCTCGCCGTCCTACTCATGAAACGTACCCACTCTCGGTTTGCAGACATTTTTAACTCATCCCTCTTTGTTATCGAACCAACGGAAGGTAGGGATTCAATTTTAGGCGATGCTCCCGTGACTAACAATCCCGAACGTAGGTCTATATGGGCGTCTAATTTCCCTAGTAAGTCTAAGCCTAATAGTCCATCTCCTTCTAAGCAGACGTCAGCCACTATGACGTCGTGGGACAGCCGATGGCCCTTAACTTCGATATTCACCGTTTGAATACCGCGTACCGGGATTACCACACCAGTTACCCCCCTAATCTTACTAGTCGCGGGTCTTAATTTGGATCCTGAGGCAGGAGACCTGATTAGAGTAACTTCAGCACCAGTGTCTACTATCATCCTATGAATCCGCCCATTTATCCAGGTGCTCACCTTTAACCCTTTCTCACCTCCCCCACCTATGCGTAGTAATTCGTAGCGCGATCCCCTTGTCGCCGACTTAGGGCCGGGGCCCTCCCCAAGTCGTTCGCGTTTGGGGCCTTCTTTGGCAAAGTTCCTTTCACGAGAGGTATGGAACGACATTGGCGAGCGATATGCCCACGACGACCACACCTATAACAATTCGTACTATTTTCGGGAGAAATATCACTAACCCTCTCTGTTTGTCGACATCCCCTGGCCCAATGATTCGTATCCCCGCAGCGATAACAGCCACTTGGATTACCCCTCTTAATGACCCTTACTTCGCTTTGCCCAACTTCCTCGGGACTGGGAATTTCGTTATCCTGGGGATTCTTCTCTACAGTAAATATTCCCTTTTCGTGTCGCCCTAACTCCGTTTCAATGGCTCTAGCCTTCTCAATCGCGGTTTGTAATTCCTTTGGGAACGCGAGTCTCGTCAGCCTCCCAATCTCTCCTCCGAGCCCATTTAAATATGATGTAAGGACGACTTTATCCAGTTGTTTGCGAGCCCCTATAACTTCTTCCTCCGATCCCTCACCTGAGAGTGATCGTTCACCCATCTCCCGACAACGATCTCCGAAAGTTCTGACATCCTCCCCACGCTCTTGTTTCATTGAACTAAGCTGAAGGAGAAACTGCTCAGGTTGCATAGTCGCCTTAAAGCGGTCTAAAAGAGCATCTCGAATCGTGGAATATTTTACATTTGGCCCCTTGAGATCCGATCTGCTGGCCAAAAATTTCGCAGCCATCCCTTTCAGTCTCATCCTTAACACAAGGGATTTATCACGATCTTCCCAGTTTCCGCTAGTTGCCACTAATTCCAAACCATTGAGATAGTCTTGGATTGAAACCCCAGAATCGTCACCGGACCATGGACCGACCATTCCCTGAAGAGAAAGATCCCTCTTTCCTGGCTTACCCTCATGCCTTGTCCTCTCGAATTCTTCCCTGAATTGCTCATTTGCAGCCAACGCCTGATCCAATGCCGTTTTCAGATCGGCAAACTGCTGTTCCGTTACCACCATCGTATAGCTCTATTTTCAACGTTTCCAGTGAACCCCAACACGTTATGCTTACGAATAGGGATTGCTTTACTCTCTAACAGGGCTAACCACCAAATATCCGTATTTGGCGGTCCTTAAACCAGGAAACGTGAGGACATTGAATGAACAACTACCCAGCGCCGAGATATCAGTTCGAGGAATTGTCCTATCAGCGTCAGCAGTACAGCCGCCGGCCTATCTCGAGAGCAGGGTTCTTATCTAATGCCGGCTTGCAGCTGGACATTTAAATAATACCCCACACCTGACACCATTTGTAAGGGACTGATTAGCAAGGACGGGATTTAGAGATATAGACAATGGGGAAATATTTTAGAGAAGCGGAAATTCCTTTTTAAAACTATAATTTACACAGAGGATACAAAACATAAATATCATAAACCATTGCTACGATGAGAGAAAAGGTTGAGTGAGAGAGACGGATAGGTAGAGTTATCAAATATGATCATTTGGGGAGAGTATAGAGAATTTGGAACTGGCCTACCTCTGAACAGCATCTGGGCCGAAGTCTCAGGAACGGATGCAAACTCTCCCGGTCGGAGGTAAGCCAGCTCTTTTTAAACCCTTTGTACCCCACTCCTGCTTTTGCAGGTGATTGAACTAGAAACTCTTGTCAGGTCTTAGATCTTCCAGGAATCTTACGAATCAGCCACGTGCAGTGCCAACATCCCAGACGCAACGTTTGCGGATTCGTGGTTCTCACATCTCTAGAGATGGACAGCCAACCTTTTCTCTCATCCTTATTCACTTAACAAGGCCAAAGGGAAAACGGGGCCTTACAATTTGTATACGTATAGGTAAATAGATACCTAAAAAAAGTTTATTTGTGTATAAGTGTTGCGTTATTGGGATTACAATAAAATATTTTATTAACAGACATGAAATACTTCGGAATCTTCGTATATTGTCCTTATTTTTTTTTTTCTTTTATGGTGTATCGAAATCTGAGTCATTAGCACCATTTTTTCCTTATGAGCTTATATAATACTTAGATTTAGCTAGCAACAATATTTTACACCGCAATTAAAGTGATTTGATCTTCTTATAAACATAATATTTATATTATAATATAAACATAATACATTAATTTGTCTGACAAAAAAAAAGTCCGACCCGCAGGAACTGCATCATCTTAGCGCGGTTCCGTTCTTATCTCAAGTGCGTTTAGTGACGGAATATAGCAGCTATCGGTAGGTATTAGCACCATTTTCAAAACAGTTAAGAAATCGTGGGAAGTACGATATAACCTTTCAAAAGCTTACTAAATTCTCTACAAAAAAGATTCTGAAGCAAATTTCGATGGGGCAATGTCAGTCGGAGAAGTAAGTGCTTAAAACTACGAAAGTGTTAGTTCTGTTATTTTAAACGGGTTTTTGTCACTGTTTACCTCACTTTTGTTTTTTAAGTTTATTTCACGGTGGAATGAGTATTTCATTAAAGCTGAGAAAATAAGAATCTTATTGGTAATAGAGTTTTCCTAGAGTGAGCGTCGCGATGACGGGAGAGTCCCATCCGTTTAGAAAACTGCCAGTTTCCATATGTGGCGCTTTAAGCTTCCTTCTCTTTGAGATTTTATTTTATATTGTTAACGAAAGATCAAAACCTACCAATAGCTGCTACTATTCCTTTACTAATCGCACTTCCGATAAGAACGGAACCGCGCTAAGATAATGCAGTTCCTGCGAGTCGGACTTTTTTTTCCTCTTCCATTGACTCCCGAACTTATGCCGTTTATTTTGGGGACACCCTGTATATATATATATATATATATATATATATATATATATATATATATATATATGTATATATATAAATACAGACTTATGTTCGTAGTATGTACTACTTACATATAAGTGCGGTCCTGTTATACACGCACACACTCACACACTTATTTTTCTCCCAAAAATAGAGGCCTTTTTTTTCATTTATTACTTAGGTGGTTCATAGTGTTTGAATAATATGTTATGGAACCCAGCAATGTCTTAGATCTTATGGAACCCAGCAACGTCTTATATCTTATGGAACCCAGCAAAGTCTTATATCCTATGGAACCCAGCAAAGTCTTATATCCTATGGAACCCAGCAAAGTCTTATATCCTTTGTTACCCAGCAAAGTCTTATATCCTATGGAACCCAGCAAAGTCTTATAACGTATGGAACCCAGCAAAGTCTTATATCCTATGGAACCCAGCAAAGTCTTATAACGTATGGAACCCAGCAAAGTCTTATAACGTATGGAACCCAGCAAAGTCTTATATCCTATGGAACCCAGCAAAGTCTTATAACGTATGGAACCCAGCAAAGTCTTATAACGTATAGAACCCAGCAAAGTCTTATAACGTATAGAACCCAGCAAAGTCTTATAACGTATGGAACCCAGCATGAGGAGTTCCAACATCCAACGGATGAAGAGTTGTAAGAGAAATCGCATAGAGATAGTACTAATAGCGTAAGATCGTTGTTCAAAGCATGAAGTTTATGTTATTGAATTATTAAAGTGAATTTGAAACATTGCAGGTCGGCTTTGAAGGCCTTTGGTCACGGCAGACTCATCCCAAAGACTTCCCAGACAAGAACATGACAAGATTCAGTGACGTCATCGGAGCATCACACACTGCAGAATACAGGTACCGTTTCTTATCAATAACAGATTACCGATAACATTCAACACATGACAGATCCAATGGACACACACCGTACATCAGAGTTGTGCTTACTTTGCCGAGTAAATGGGAACTACATTACAGGGCGTTCATTTATTCCTCCGCTAAAGAAGAAGAGTTACGGAGCCCCTGTAAGATAACATATCCCATCAAGGCATCATTCGACATACGAACGATTCCTATGAGAAGCAAAGAAGACGCAGGAGGGAATTATGCCACACATCTTGGTTCCATCACAAAGGGGCTTACGAGGGAATGAAGCCATACATCTTGGTTCCATCACAAAGGGGCTTACGAGGGAATGAAGCCACACATCTTGGTTCCATCACAAAGGGGCTTACGAGGGAATGAACTCATACATCTTGGTTCCATCACAAAGGGGCTTACGAGGGAATGAACTCATACATCTTGGTTCCATCACAAAGGGGCTTACGAGGGAATTATGCCATACATCTTGGTTCCATCACAAAGGGGCTTACGAGGGAATGAAGCCATACATCTTGGTTCCATCACAAAGGGGCTTACGAGGGAATGAACTCATACATCTTGGTTCCATCACAAAGGGGCTTAAGAGGGAATGAACTCATAGATCTTGGTTCCATCACAAAGGGGCTTACGAGGGAATTATGCCATAGATCTTGGTTCCATCACAAAGGGGCTTACGAGGGAATGAAGCCATACATCTTGGTTCCATCACAAAGGGGCTTACGAGGGAATGAACTCATACATCTTGGTTCCATCACAAAGGGGCTTACGAGGGAATAAAGCCATACATCTTGGTTCCATCACAAAGGGGCTTACGAGGGAATAAAGCCACACATCTTGGTTCCATCACAAAGGGGCTTACGAGGAAATGAACTCATACATCTTGGTTCCATCACAAAGGGGCTTACGAGGGAATGAAGCCATACATCTTGGTTCCATCACAAAGGGGCTTACGAGGGAATTATGCCATACATCTTGGTTCCATCACAAAGGGGCTTACGAGGGAATGAAGCCACACATCTTTGGCATGGAACCAAGATGTATGAGTTCATTCCCTCGTAAGCCCCTTTGTGATGGAACCAAGATGTATGGCTTCATTCCCTCGTAAGCCCCTTTGTGATGGAACCAAGATGTATGGCTTCATTCCCTCGTAAGCCCCTTTGTGATGGAACCAAGATGTGTGGCTTCATTCCCTCGTAAGCCCCTTTGTGATGGAACCAAGATGTATGGCATAATTCCCTCGTAAGCCCCTTTGTGATGGAACCAAGATGTGTGGCATAATTCCCTCCTGCGTCTTCTTTGCTTCTCATAGGAATCGTTCGTATGTCGAATGATGCCTTGATGGGATATGTTATCTTACAGGGGCTCCGTAACTCTTCTTCTTTAGCGGAGGAATAAATGAACGCCCTGTAATGTAGTTCCCATTTACACACATCTTGGTTCCATCACAAAGGGGCTTACGAGGGAATGAACTCATACATCTTGGGTCCATCAAAAAGGGGCTTACGAGGGAATGAACTCATACATCTTGGTTCCATCACAAAGGGGCTTACGAGGGAATGAACTCATACATCTTGGTTCCATCACAAAGGGGCTTACGAGGGAATGAAGCCATACATCTTGGTTCCATCACAAAGAGGCTTACGAGGGAATGAACTCATACATCTTGGTTCCATCACAAAGGGGCTTACGAGGGAATGAAGCCATACATCTTGGTTCCATCACAAAGGGGCTTACGAGGGAATGAACTCATACATCTTGGTTCCATCACAAAGGGGCTTACGAGGGAATGAAGCCATACATCTTGGTTCCATCACAAAGGGGCTTACGAGGGAATGAACTCATACATCTTGGTTCCATCACAAAGGGGCTTACGAGGGAATGAACTCATACATCTTGGTTCCATCACAAAGGGGCTTACGAGGGAATGAAGCCATACATCTTGGTTCCATCAAAAAGGGGCTTAAGAGGGAATGAACTCATACATCTTGGTTCCATCACAAAGGGGCTTACGAGGGAATTATGCCATACATCTTGGTTCCATCACAAAGGGGCTTACGAGGGAATTATGCCATACATCTTGGTTCCATCACAAAGGGGCTTACGAGGGAATGAACTCATACATCTTGGTTCCATCACAAAGGGGCTTACGAGGGAATGAAGCCATACATCTTGGTTCCATCACAAAGGGGCTTACGAGGGAATGAAGCCACACATCTTGGTTCCATCACAAAGGGGCTTACGAGGGAATGAAGCCATACATCTTGGTTCCATCACAAAGGGGCTTACGAGGGAATGAAGCCATACATCTTGGTTCCATCACAAAGGGGCTTACGAGGGAATGAACTCATACATCTTGGTTCCATCACAAAGGGGCTTACGAGGGAATGAAGCCATACATCTTGGTTCCATCACAAAGGGGCTTACGGGGGAATGAAGCCATACATCTTGGTTCCATCACAAAGGGGCTTACGAGGGAATGAAGCCATACATCTTGGTTCCATCACAAAGGGGCTTACGAGGGAATGAACTCATACATCTTGGTTCCATCACAAAGGGGCTTACGAGGGAATGAAGCCATACATCTTGGTTCCATCACAAAAGGGCTTACGAGGGAATGAAGCCACACATCTTGGTTCCATCACAAAGGGGCTTACGAGGGAATGAACTCATACATCCCTTGAAACTTCCCTATTTTACTTACGTTTATTATTATAATGTCTGTGCAAAATTTCATAAGTTTCTATTTACCTGGTTGGTTGTTATGAGAATATGCTCTAAAACTTGGTGTAACATACACACTGTGCTTAGGCCGGAACTTGGCACTACCTTGGCACCACCTTGGCACTACCTTGGCACCACCCACCGCCTGGATAGTGAGCAATCGTAACAATAAATCTTTTTATTTCAGATATTGGTTATATGTTACTAAGCTACAAGTGATATTGGTTATATGTTACTAAGCTACAGGCGATATTGGTTATATGTTACTAAGATACAAGTGATATTGGTTATATGTTACTAAGCTACAGGCGATATTGGTTATATGTTACTAAGCTACAAGTGATATTGGTTATATGTTACTAAGCTACAAGTGATATTGGTTATATGTTACTAAGCTACAGGCGATATTGGTTATATGTTACTAAGATACAAGTGATATTGGTTATATGTTACTAAGCTACAAGTGATATTGGTTATATGTTACTAAGCTACAAGTGATATTGGTTATATGTTACTAAGCTACAAGTGATATTGGTTGTATGTTACTAAGCTACAAGTGATATTGGTTGTATGTTACTAAGCTACAAGTGATATTGGTTATATGTTACTAAGCTACAAGTGATATTGGTTGTATGTTACTAAGCTACAAGTGATATTGGTTATATGTTACTAAGCTACAAGTGATATTGGTTATATGTTACTAAGCTACAGGTGATATTGGTTATATGTTACTAAGCTACAAGTGATATTGGTTATATGTTACTAAGCTACAAGTGATATTGGTTATATGTTACTAAGTTACAAGTGATATTGGTTATATGTTACTAAGCTACAAGTGATATTGGTTATATGTTACTAAGCTACAAGTGATATTGGTTATATGTTACTAAGCTACAAGTGATATTGGTTGTATGTTACTAAGCTACAAGTGATATTGGTTGTATGTTACTAAGCTACAAGTGATATTGGTTATATGTTACTAAGCTACAAGTGATATTGGTTGTATGTTACTAAGCTACAAGTGATATTGGTTATATGTTACTAAGCTACAAGTGATATTGGTTATATGTTACTAAGCTACAGGTGATATTGGTTATATGTTACTAAGCTACAAGTGATATTGGTTATATGTTACTAAGCTACAAGTGATATTGGTTATATGTTACTAAGTTACAAGTGATATTGGTTATATGTTACTAAGCTACAAGTGATATTGGTTATATGTTACTAAGCTACAGGCGATATTGGTTATATGTTACTAAGCTACAAGTGATATTGGTGATATGTTACTAAGATACAAGTGATATTGGTTGTATGTTACTAAGCTACAAGTGATATTGGTTATATGTTACTAAGCTGCAAGTGATATTGGTTATATGTTACTAAGCTACAGGTGATATTGGTTATATGTTACTAAGCTGCAAGTGATATTGGTTATATGTTACTAAGCTACAGGTGATATTGGTTATATGTTACTAAGCTACAAGTGATATTGGTGATATGTTACTAAGCTACAAGTGATATTGGTTATATGTTACTAAGCTACAAGTGATATTGGTTATATGTTACTAAGCTACAGGTGATATTGGTTATATGTTACTAAGCTACAAGTGATATTGGTTGTATGTTACTAAGCTACAAGTGATATTGGTGATATGTTACTAAGCTACAAGTGATATTGGTTATATGTTACTAAGCTACAGGTGATATTGGTTATATGTTACTAAGATACAAGTGATATTGGTGATATGTTACTAAGATACAAGTGATATTGGTTGTATGTTACTAAGCTACAAGTGATATTGGTTATATGTTACTAAGCTGCAAGTGATATTGGTTATATGTTACTAAGCTACAGGTGATATTGGTTATATGTTACTAAGCTACAAGTGATATTGGTTGTAGACTGCCCTCGCCAAGATCTGCTTTGATTCTACTATTAAACATTACTAGCGTGGGCGTCCTGAGTAAACCTTGTCCATTACAATAATTACTAGCGTGGGCGTCCTGAATAAACCTTGTCCATTACAATAATTACTAGCGTGGGCGTCCTGAGTAAATCTTGTCCATTACAATAATTACTAGCGTGGGCGTCCTGAGTAAATCTTGTCCATTACAATAATTACTAGCGTGGGCGTCCTGAGTAAATCTTGTCCATTACAAAAATTACTAGCGTGGGCGTCCTGAGTAAATCTTGTCCATTACAATAATTACTAGCGTGGGCGTCCTGAGTAAATCTTGTCCATTACAATAATTACTAGCGTGGGCGTCCTGAGTAAATCTTGTCCATTACAATAATTACTAGCGTGGGCGTCCTGAGTAAATCTTGTCCATTACAATAATTACTAGCGTGGGCGTCCTGAGTAAACCTTGTCCATTACAATAATTACTAGCGTGGGCGTCCTGAGTAAATCTTGTCCATTACAATAATTACTAGCGTGGGCGTCCTGAGTAAATCTTGTCCATTACAATAATTACTAGCGTGGGCGTCCTGAGTAAACTTTGTCCATTACAATAATTACTAGCGTGGGCGTCCTGAGTAAATCTTGTCCATTACAATAATTACTAGCGTGGGCGTCCTGAGTAAATCTTGTCCATTACAATAATTACTAGCGTGGGCGTCCTGAGTAAACCTTGACCATTACAAAAATTACTAGCGTGGGCGTCCTGAGTAAATCTTGTCCATTACAATAATTACTAGCGTGGGCGTCCTGAGTAAATCTTGTCCATTACAATAATTACTAGCGTGGGCGTCCTGAGTA
The DNA here is from genome assembly GCA_946811695.1 of Gonocerus acuteangulatus. NCBI lineage: Eukaryota > Metazoa > Arthropoda > Insecta > Hemiptera > Coreidae > Gonocerus > Gonocerus acuteangulatus. The sequence goes on along the minus strand of OX328127.1, from coordinate 96,846,437 downwards.
AACCTTGTCCATTAAAATAATTACTAGCGTGGGCGTCCTGAGTAAATCTTGTCCATTACAATAATTACTAGCGTGGGCGTCCTGAGTAAACCTTGTCCATTACAATAATTACTAGCGTGGGCGTCCTGAGTAAACCTTGTCCATTACAATAATTACTAGCGTGGGCGTCCTGAGTAAACCTTGTCCATTACAATAATTACTAGCGTGGGCGTCCTGAGTAAACCTTGTCCATTACAATAATGATAGTGATTTTATAACTGACTAGCTGTTGCCCGGTGTGCAATGCTACACCTACTTTATCTACTATATATTTGTCAAATACCACTCACTCACTCATTCATTCACTGACCTATCATCGCCCAGCCCAAAGAAAATTTTGAAATTTTGCATGGACACTCCCTATATAACGTAGGCACTCACTAAGAAAGGATTTTTTTGATATTCGAATTTTTAAGTATTTTTAGAGGGGTTTAAAGTTTGAGTTGGTTAGAGCAGGGAAGCCTAGGCAGCATGCGTTGCTAGAACGATAACAGAACAGCTGTTACCGTACATTATCTATTTCATAGTATTATTTTTAATTAAGGTTAATTTCAACTATGATGTCAGAGCTTGAATTACTAGAAATAAACTCTTATTTTGTCCCTCATAGAGTTTACGTTCTGGTCCTTCCGCGGTAATAATATCCCGAACCACTTCACACAAAATTTGAAATTTTGCTTGGACAATCCGTTTAGAATGTAAACACTCGCTAAGAAAGATTTTTTTGTATATTCAAATGTTTAAGTACTTTTAGGGGGGGGGCTTGAATTATTAAGAAGGCCCTCATCGGCTCAAAAATGGTCCGATTTTGATTACATTTGGTACAAAAATCTTTTTTCTCATTTGAAAGGTCAAGTTCAATAACCAGCTGAATCCGTTTACTGGAACATGGTTTTGGGAGCAAAATGTGCGTGAATAAACCGGAACGCTTACATTTTCGAGTCCATATGCTTGCATGTATTTGTTGTATAGGTTCATTAACGTAGGAAAACGAATGAAACCATTTTCAAGCGATCTTTGCCACCTTTTACGAGACAAATTGCTAGAAATACCTTTCCAATCTAATTTTCTGTTTGGGTATTCAGAAACGATGATTGGTTCACTTGAAACTTGTACCAGGTATTTGACATTCATCTAATCTAAGATACTTATACTTTGGAATCGATTGGAGGTAGGAAGTATATAGAAAAAAAAAGTATTAATGGTATACAACGTTTTCGGATCTCAGTATATTTTCTAAAATATCTCGAAAACGTTGGGAAATCGTAGTGGTTACACGAAAGGTTACTAAATTATCCACACAGAAGATTCTGTTGTAATGTTCGGTGGGGCGATGACTATCGAAGAGATAATTGCTTAAAACTTTAAAGTTGTTAGTTTTACTCTTTTCAACGAGTATTTGGCTCTGTTTACCTAACTTTTTAAGTGGATGTTGTATTTTTCTTTTTTTTTCCCCCAACGGGAACAAGCACGGTTACCTCCACATGGTATTTCCTGGGTAACTCTGAAGCCCGTGCAATAATAAGCTACAAAATGATGTAGTAGCGTTAATTTTGATCAATTAAAAATAATTTTGATCATACCTTATATAACGCAATATAAAAACTTCTTATCGGCCGTGGTGAAGCAAGAGTAGTCAGCTAGTATATATATATATCTGTAGCCAGGCTTACCATGCTACACATGCTTCATATTAAATAGTTGTAACCCAGCTTCCATGGTACGCCTACTTTATATTATATATCTGTAGCCAGGCTTACCATGCTACACATGCTTCATATTAAATAGTTGTAACCCAGCTTCCATGGTACGCCTACTTTATATTATATATCTGTAGCCAGGCGTACCATGCTACACATGCTTCATATTAAATAGTTGTAACCCAGCTTCCATGGTACGCCTACTTTATATTATATATCTGTAGCCAGGCTTACCATGCTACACATGCTTCATATTAAATAGTTGTAGCCGGGCTTACCATGCTACGCCTACTTTATATTATATATCTGTAGCCGGGCTTACCATGCTACACATGCTTCATATTAAATAGTTGTAACCCAGCTTCCATGCTACGCCTACTTTATATTATATATCTGTAGCCAGGCTTACCATGCTACACATGCTTCATATTAAATAGTTGTAACCCAGCTTCCATGGTACGCCTACTTTATATTAAATATCTGTAGCCGGGCTTACCATGCTACACATGCTTCATATTAAATAGTTGTAACCCAGCTTCCATGCTACGCCTACTTTATATTATATATCTGTAGCCAGGCTTACCATGCTACACATGCTTCATATTAAATAGTTGTAACCCAGCTTCCATGGTACGCCTACTTTATATTATATATCTGTAGCCAGGCTTACCATGCTACACATGCTTCATATTAAATAGTTGTAACCCAGCTTCCATGGTACGCCTACTTTATATTAAATATCTGTAGCCGGGCTTACCATGCTACACATGCTTCATATTAAATAGTTGTAACCCAGCTTCCATGCTACGCCTACTTTATATTATATATCTGTAGCCAGGCTTACCATGCTACACATGCTTCATATTAAATAGTTGTAACCCAGCTTCCATGGTACGCCTACTTTATATTATATATCTGTAGCCAGGCTTACCATGCTACACATGCTTCATATTAAATAGTTGTAACCCAGCTTCCATGGTACGCCTACTTTATATTATATATCTGTAGCCAGGCTTACCATGCTACACATGCTTCATATTAAATAGTTGTAACCCAGCTTCCATGGTACGCCTACTTTATATTAAATATCTGTAGCCGGGCTTACCATGCTACACATGCTTCATATTAAATAGTTGTAACCCAGCTTCCATGGTACGCCTACTTTATATTATATATCTGTAGCCAGGCTTACCATGCTACACATGCTTCATATTAAATAGTTGTAACCCAGCTTCCATGGTACGCCTACTTTATATTAAATATCTGTAGCCGGGCTTACCATGCTACACATGCTTCATATTAAATAGTTGTAACCCAGCTTCCATGCTACGCCTACTTTATATTATATATCTGTAGCCAGGCTTACCATGCTACACATGCTTCATATTAAATAGTTGTAACCCAGCTTCCATGGTACGCCTACTTTATATTATATATCTGTAGCCAGGCTTACCATGCTACACATGCTTCATATTAAATAGTTGTAACCCAGCTTCCATGGTACGCCTACTTTATATTAAATATCTGTAGCCGGGCTTACCATGCTACACATGCTTCATATTAAATAGTTGTAACCCAGCTTCCATGCTACGCCTACTTTATATTATATATCTGTAGCCAGGCTTACCATGCTACACATGCTTCATATTAAATAGTTGTAACCCAGCTTCCATGGTACGCCTACTTTATATTAAATATCTGTAGCCGGGCTTACCATGCTACACATGCTTCATATTAAATAGTTGTAACCCAGCTTCCATGCTACGCCTACTTTATATTATATATCTGTAGCCAGGCTTACCATGCTACACATGCTTCATATTAAATAGTTGTAACCCAGCTTCCATGGTACGCCTACTTTATATTATATATCTGTAGCCAGGCTTACCATGCTACACATGCTTCATATTAAATAGTTGTAACCCAGCTTCCATGGTACGCCTACTTTATATTAAATATCTGTAGCCGGGCTTACCATGCTACACATGCTTCATATTAAATAGTTGTAACCCAGCTTCCATGCTACGCCTACTTTATATTATATATCTGTAGCCAGGCTTACCATGCTACACATGCTTCATATTAAATAGTTGTAACCCAGCTTCCATGGTACGCCTACTTTATATTATATATCTGTAGCCAGGCTTACCATGCTACACATGCTTCATATTAAATAGTTGTAACCCAGCTTCCATGGTACACCTACTTTATATTATATATCTGTAGCCAGGCTTACCATGCTACACATGCTTCATATTAAATAGTTGTAACCCATCTTCCATGGTACGCCTACTTTATATTAAATACCTGTAGCCAGGCTTACCATGCTACACATGCTTCATATTAAATAGTTGTAACCCAGCTTCCATGGTACGCCTACTTTATATTAAATATCTGTAGCCAGGCTTACCATGCTACACATGCTTCATATTAAATAGTTGTAACCCAGCTTCCATGGTACGCCTACTTTATATTATATATCTGTAGCCAGGCTTACCATGCTACACATGCTTCATATTAAATAGTTGTAACCCAGCTTCCATGGTACGCCTACTTTATATTATATATCTGTAGCCGGGCTTACCATGCTACACATGCTTCATATTAAATAGTTGTAACCCAGCTTCCATGGTACGCCTACTTTATATTATATATCTGTAGCCAGGCTTACCATGCTACACATGCTTCATATTAAATAGTTGTAACCCAGCTTCCATGGTACGCCTACTTTATATTATATATCTGTAGCCAGGCTTACCATGCTACACATGCTTCATATTAAATAGTTGTAACCCAGCTTCCATGGTACGCCTACTTTATATTATATATCTGTAGCCAGGCTTACCATGCTACACATGCTTCATATTAAATAGTTGTAACCCAGCTTCCATGGTACGCCTACTTTATATTATATATCTGTAGCCAGGCTTACCATGCTACACATGCTTCATATTAAATAGTTGTAACCCAGCTTCCATGGTACGCCTACTTTATATTAAATATCTGTAGCCGGGCTTACCATGCTACACATGCTTCATATTAAATAGTTGTAGCCGGGCTTACCATGCTACGCCTACTTTATATTATATATCTGTAGCCAGGCTTACCATGCTACACATGCTTCATATTAAATAGTTGTAACCCAGCTTCCATGGTACGCCTACTTTATATTAAATATCTGTAGCCGGGCTTACCATGCTACACATGCTTCATATTAAATAGTTGTAGCCGGGCTTACCATGCTACGCCTACTTTATATTATATATCTGTAGCCAGGCTTACCATGCTACACATGCTTCATATTAAATAGTTGTAACCCAGCTTCCATGGTACGCCTACTTTATATTATATATCTGTAGCCAGGCTTACCATTCTACACATGCTTCATATTAAATAGTTGTAGCCGGGCTTACCATGCTACGCCTACTTTATATTATATATCTGTAGCCAGGCTTACCATGCTACACATGCTTCATATTAAATAGTTGTAACCCAGCTTCCATGGTACGCCTACTTTATATTATATATCTGTAGCCAGGCTTACCATGCTACAGATGCTTCATATTAAATAGTTGTAACCCAGCTTCCATGGTACGCCTACTTTATATTAAATATCTGTAGCCAGGCTTACCATGCTACAGATGCTTCATATTAAATAGTTGTAACCCAGCTTCCATGGTACGCCTACTTTATATTATATATCTGTAGCCGGGCTTACCATGCTACACATGCTTCATATTAAATAGTTGTAACCCATCTTCCATGGTACGCCTACTTTATATTATATATCTGTAGCCAGGCTTACCATGCTACACATGCTTCATATTAAATAGTTGTAGCCGGGCTTACCATGCTACGCCTACTTTATATTATATATCTGTAGCCAGGCTTACCATGCTACACATTCTTCATATTAAATAGTTGTAACCCAGCTTCCATGGTACGCCTACTTTATATTATATATCTGTAGCCAGGCTTACCATGCTACAGATGCTTCATATTAAATAGTTGTAACCCAGCTTCCATGGTACGCCTACTTTATATTATATATCTGTAGCCAGGCTTACCATGCTACACATGCTTCATATTAAATAGTTGTAACCCAGCTTCCATGGTACGCCTACTTTATATTATATATCTGTAGCCGGGCTTACCATACTACACATGCTTCATATTAAATAGTTGTAACCCAGCTTCCATGGTACGCCTACTTTATATTAAATATCTGTAGCCGGGCTTACCATGCTACACATGCTTCATATTAAATAGTTGTAACCCAGCTTCCATGCTACGCCTACTTTATATTATATATCTGTAGCCAGGCTTACCATGCTACACATGCTTCATATTAAATAGTTGTAACCCAGCTTCCATGGTACGCCTACTTTATATTATATATCTGTAGCCAGGCTTACCATGCTACACATGCTTCATATTAAATAGTTGTAGCCGGGCTTACCATGCTACGCCTACTTTATATTATATATCTGTAGCCGGGCTTACCATGCTACACATGCTTCATATTAAATAGTTGTAACCCAGCTTCCATGCTACGCCTACTTTATATTATATATCTGTAGCCAGGCTTACCATGCTACACATGCTTCATATTAAATAGTTGTAACCCAGCTTCCATGGTACGCCTACTTTATATTAAATATCTGTAGCCGGGCTTACCATGCTACACATGCTTCATATTAAATAGTTGTAACCCAGCTTCCATGCTACGCCTACTTTATATTATATATCTGTAGCCAGGCTTACCATGCTACACATGCTTCATATTAAATAGTTGTAACCCAGCTTCCATGGTACGCCTACTTTATATTATATATCTGTAGCCAGGCTTACCATGCTACACATGCTTCATATTAAATAGTTGTAACCCAGCTTCCATGGTACGCCTACTTTATATTAAATATCTGTAGCCGGGCTTACCATGCTACACATGCTTCATATTAAATAGTTGTAACCCAGCTTCCATGCTACGCCTACTTTATATTATATATCTGTAGCCAGGCTTACCATGCTACACATGCTTCATATTAAATAGTTGTAACCCAGCTTCCATGGTACGCCTACTTTATATTATATATCTGTAGCCAGGCTTACCATGCTACACATGCTTCATATTAAATAGTTGTAACCCAGCTTCCATGGTACGCCTACTTTATATTATATATCTGTAGCCAGGCTTACCATGCTACACATGCTTCATATTAAATAGTTGTAACCCAGCTTCCATGGTACGCCTACTTTATATTAAATATCTGTAGCCGGGCTTACCATGCTACACATGCTTCATATTAAATAGTTGTAACCCAGCTTCCATGGTACGCCTACTTTATATTATATATCTGTAGCCAGGCTTACCATGCTACACATGCTTCATATTAAATAGTTGTAACCCAGCTTCCATGGTACGCCTACTTTATATTAAATATCTGTAGCCGGGCTTACCATGCTACACATGCTTCATATTAAATAGTTGTAACCCAGCTTCCATGCTACGCCTACTTTATATTATATATCTGTAGCCAGGCTTACCATGCTACACATGCTTCATATTAAATAGTTGTAACCCAGCTTCCATGGTACGCCTACTTTATATTATATATCTGTAGCCAGGCTTACCATGCTACACATGCTTCATATTAAATAGTTGTAACCCAGCTTCCATGGTACGCCTACTTTATATTAAATATCTGTAGCCGGGCTTACCATGCTACACATGCTTCATATTAAATAGTTGTAACCCAGCTTCCATGCTACGCCTACTTTATATTATATATCTGTAGCCAGGCTTACCATGCTACACATGCTTCATATTAAATAGTTGTAACCCAGCTTCCATGGTACGCCTACTTTATATTAAATATCTGTAGCCGGGCTTACCATGCTACACATGCTTCATATTAAATAGTTGTAACCCAGCTTCCATGCTACGCCTACTTTATATTATATATCTGTAGCCAGGCTTACCATGCTACACATGCTTCATATTAAATAGTTGTAACCCAGCTTCCATGGTACGCCTACTTTATATTATATATCTGTAGCCAGGCTTACCATGCTACACATGCTTCATATTAAATAGTTGTAACCCAGCTTCCATGGTACGCCTACTTTATATTAAATATCTGTAGCCGGGCTTACCATGCTACACATGCTTCATATTAAATAGTTGTAACCCAGCTTCCATGCTACGCCTACTTTATATTATATATCTGTAGCCAGGCTTACCATGCTACACATGCTTCATATTAAATAGTTGTAACCCAGCTTCCATGGTACGCCTACTTTATATTATATATCTGTAGCCAGGCTTACCATGCTACACATGCTTCATATTAAATAGTTGTAACCCAGCTTCCATGGTACACCTACTTTATATTATATATCTGTAGCCAGGCTTACCATGCTACACATGCTTCATATTAAATAGTTGTAACCCAGCTTCCATGGTACGCCTACTTTATATTAAATATCTGTAGCCAGGCTTACCATGCTACACATGCTTCATATTAAATAGTTGTAACCCAGCTTCCATGGTACGCCTACTTTATATTATATATCTGTAGCCAGGCTTACCATGCTACACATGCTTCATATTAAATAGTTGTAACCCAGCTTCCATGGTACGCCTACTTTATATTATATATCTGTAGCCGGGCTTACCATGCTACACATGCTTCATATTAAATAGTTGTAACCCAGCTTCCATGGTACGCCTACTTTATATTATATATCTGTAGCCAGGCTTACCATGCTACACATGCTTCATATTAAATAGTTGTAACCCAGCTTCCATGGTACGCCTACTTTATATTATATATCTGTAGCCAGGCTTACCATGCTACACATGCTTCATATTAAATAGTTGTAACCCAGCTTCCATGGTACGCCTACTTTATATTATATATCTGTAGCCAGGCTTACCATGCTACACATGCTTCATATTAAATAGTTGTAACCCAGCTTCCATGGTACGCCTACTTTATATTATATATCTGTAGCCAGGCTTACCATGCTACACATGCTTCATATTAAATAGTTGTAACCCAGCTTCCATGGTACGCCTACTTTATATTAAATATCTGTAGCCGGGCTTACCATGCTACACATGCTTCATATTAAATAGTTGTAGCCGGGCTTACCATGCTACGCCTACTTTATATTATATATCTGTAGCCAGGCTTACCATGCTACACATGCTTCATATTAAATAGTTGTAACCCAGCTTCCATGGTACGCCTACTTTATATTAAATATCTGTAGCCGGGCTTACCATGCTACACATGCTTCATATTAAATAGTTGTAGCCGGGCTTACCATGCTACGCCTACTTTATATTATATATCTGTAGCCAGGCTTACCATGCTACACATGCTTCATATTAAATAGTTGTAACCCAGCTTCCATGGTACGCCTACTTTATATTATATATCTGTAGCCAGGCTTACCATTCTACACATGCTTCATATTAAATAGTTGTAGCCGGGCTTACCATGCTACGCCTACTTTATATTATATATCTGTAGCCAGGCTTACCATGCTACACATGCTTCATATTAAATAGTTGTAACCCAGCTTCCATGGTACGCCTACTTTATATTATATATCTGTAGCCAGGCTTACCATGCTACAGATGCTTCATATTAAATAGTTGTAACCCAGCTTCCATGGTACGCCTACTTTATATTAAATATCTGTAGCCAGGCTTACCATGCTACAGATGCTTCATATTAAATAGTTGTAACCCAGCTTCCATGGTACGCCTACTTTATATTATATATCTGTAGCCGGGCTTACCATGCTACACATGCTTCATATTAAATAGTTGTAACCCATCTTCCATGGTACGCCTACTTTATATTATATATCTGTAGCCAGGCTTACCATGCTACACATGCTTCATATTAAATAGTTGTAGCCGGGCTTACCATGCTACGCCTACTTTATATTATATATCTGTAGCCAGGCTTACCATGCTACACATTCTTCATATTAAATAGTTGTAACCCAGCTTCCATGGTACGCCTACTTTATATTATATATCTGTAGCCAGGCTTACCATGCTACAGATGCTTCATATTAAATAGTTGTAACCCAGCTTCCATGGTACGCCTACTTTATATTATATATCTGTAGCCAGGCTTACCATGCTACACATGCTTCATATTAAATAGTTGTAACCCAGCTTCCATGGTACGCCTACTTTATATTATATATCTGTAGCCGGGCTTACCATACTACACATGCTTCATATTAAATAGTTGTAACCCAGCTTCCATGGTACGCCTACTTTATATTAAATATCTGTAGCCGGGCTTACCATGCTACACATGCTTCATATTAAATAGTTGTAACCCAGCTTCCATGCTACGCCTACTTTATATTATATATCTGTAGCCAGGCTTACCATGCTACACATGCTTCATATTAAATAGTTGTAACCCAGCTTCCATGGTACGCCTACTTTATATTATATATCTGTAGCCAGGCTTACCATGCTACACATGCTTCATATTAAATAGTTGTAACCCAGCTTCCATGGTACGCCTACTTTATATTATATATCTGTAGCCAGGCTTACCATGCTACACATGCTTCATATTAAATAGTTGTAACCCAGCTTCCATGGTACGCCTACTTTATATTATATATCTGTAGCCAGGCTTACCATGCTACACATGCTTCATATTAAATAGTTGTAACCCAGCTTCCATGGTACGCCTACTTTATATTATATATCTGTAGCCAGGCTTACCATGCTACACATGCTTCATATTAAATAGTTGTAACCCAGCTTCCATGGTACGCCTACTTTATATTATATATCTGTAGCCAGGCTTACCATGCTACACATGCTTCATATTAAATAGTTGTAACCCAGCTTCCATGGTACGCCTACTTTATATTATATATCTGTAGCCAGGCTTACCATGCTACACATGCTTCATATTAAATAGTTGTAACCCAGCTTCCATGGTACGCCTACTTTATATTATATATCTGTAGCCAGGCTTACCATGCTACACATGCTTCATATTAAATAGTTGTAACCCAGCTTCCATGGTACGCCTACTTTATATTATATATCTGTAGCCAGGCTTACCATGCTACACATGCTTCATATTAAATAGTTGTAACCCAGCTTCCATGGTACGCCTACTTTATATTAAATATCTGTAGCCGGGCTTACCATGCTACACATGCTTCATATTAAATAGTTGTAACCCAGCTTCCATGCTACGCCTACTTTATATTATATATCTGTAGCCAGGCTTACCATGCTACACATGCTTCATATTAAATAGTTGTAACCCAGCTTCCATGGTACGCCTACTTTATATTATATATCTGTAGCCAGGCTTACCATGCTACACATGCTTCATATTAAATAGTTGTAACCCAGCTTCCATGGTACGCCTACTTTATATTAAATATCTGTAGCCGGGCTTACCATGCTACACATGCTTCATATTAAATAGTTGTAACCCAGCTTCCATGCTACGCCTACTTTATATTATATATCTGTAGCCAGGCTTACCATGCTACACATGCTTCATATTAAATAGTTGTAACCCAGCTTCCATGGTACGCCTACTTTATATTAAATATCTGTAGCCGGGCTTACCATGCTACACATGCTTCATATTAAATAGTTGTAACCCAGCTTCCATGCTACGCCTACTTTATATTATATATCTGTAGCCAGGCTTACCATGCTACACATGCTTCATATTAAATAGTTGTAACCCAGCTTCCATGGTACGCCTACTTTATATTATATATCTGTAGCCAGGCTTACCATGCTACACATGCTTCATATTAAATAGTTGTAACCCAGCTTCCATGGTACGCCTACTTTATATTAAATATCTGTAGCCGGGCTTACCATGCTACACATGCTTCATATTAAATAGTTGTAACCCAGCTTCCATGCTACGCCTACTTTATATTATATATCTGTAGCCAGGCTTACCATGCTACACATGCTTCATATTAAATAGTTGTAACCCAGCTTCCATGGTACGCCTACTTTATATTATATATCTGTAGCCAGGCTTACCATGCTACACATGCTTCATATTAAATAGTTGTAACCCAGCTTCCATGGTACGCCTACTTTATATTATATATCTGTAGCCAGGCTTACCATGCTACACATGCTTCATATTAAATAGTTGTAACCCAGCTTCCATGGTACGCCTACTTTATATTAAATATCTGTAGCCGGGCTTACCATGCTACACATGCTTCATATTAAATAGTTGTAACCCAGCTTCCATGGTACGCCTACTTTATATTATATATCTGTAGCCAGGCTTACCATGCTACACATGCTTCATATTAAATAGTTGTAACCCAGCTTCCATGGTACGCCTACTTTATATTAAATATCTGTAGCCGGGCTTACCATGCTACACATGCTTCATATTAAATAGTTGTAACCCAGCTTCCATGCTACGCCTACTTTATATTATATATCTGTAGCCAGGCTTACCATGCTACACATGCTTCATATTAAATAGTTGTAACCCAGCTTCCATGGTACGCCTACTTTATATTATATATCTGTAGCCAGGCTTACCATGCTACACATGCTTCATATTAAATAGTTGTAACCCAGCTTCCATGGTACGCCTACTTTATATTAAATATCTGTAGCCGGGCTTACCATGCTACACATGCTTCATATTAAATAGTTGTAACCCAGCTTCCATGCTACGCCTACTTTATATTATATATCTGTAGCCAGGCTTACCATGCTACACATGCTTCATATTAAATAGTTGTAACCCAGCTTCCATGGTACGCCTACTTTATATTAAATATCTGTAGCCGGGCTTACCATGCTACACATGCTTCATATTAAATAGTTGTAACCCAGCTTCCATGCTACGCCTACTTTATATTATATATCTGTAGCCAGGCTTACCATGCTACACATGCTTCATATTAAATAGTTGTAACCCAGCTTCCATGGTACGCCTACTTTATATTATATATCTGTAGCCAGGCTTACCATGCTACACATGCTTCATATTAAATAGTTGTAACCCAGCTTCCATGGTACGCCTACTTTATATTAAATATCTGTAGCCGGGCTTACCATGCTACACATGCTTCATATTAAATAGTTGTAACCCAGCTTCCATGCTACGCCTACTTTATATTATATATCTGTAGCCAGGCTTACCATGCTACACATGCTTCATATTAAATAGTTGTAACCCAGCTTCCATGGTACGCCTACTTTATATTATATATCTGTAGCCAGGCTTACCATGCTACACATGCTTCATATTAAATAGTTGTAACCCAGCTTCCATGGTACACCTACTTTATATTATATATCTGTAGCCAGGCTTACCATGCTACACATGCTTCATATTAAATAGTTGTAACCCAGCTTCCATGGTACGCCTACTTTATATTAAATACCTGTAGCCAGGCTTACCATGCTACACATGCTTCATATTAAATAGTTGTAACCCAGCTTCCATGGTACGCCTACTTTATATTAAATATCTGTAGCCAGGCTTACCATGCTACACATGCTTCATATTAAATAGTTGTAACCCATCTTCCATGGTACGCCTACTTTATATTAAATATCTGTAGCCAGGCTTACCATGCTACACATGCTTCATATTAAATAGTTGTAACCCAGCTTCCATGGTACGCCTACTTTATATTATATATCTGTAGCCAGGCTTACCATGCTACACATGCTTCATATTAAATAGTTGTAACCCAGCTTCCATGGTACGCCTACTTTATATTAAATATCTGTAGCCAGGCTTACCATGCTACAGATGCTTCATATTAAATAGTTGTAACCCAGCTTCCATGGTACGCCTACTTTATATTATATATCTGTAGCCAGGTTTACCATGCTACACATGCTTCATATTAAATAGTTGTAACCCAGCTTCCATGGTACGCCTACTTTATATTATATATCTGTAGCCGGGCTTACCATGCTACACATGCTTCATATTAAATAGTTGTAACCCAGCTTCCATGGTACGCCTACTTTATATTAAATATCTGTAGCCAGGCTTACCATGCTACACATGCTTCATATTAAATAGTTGTAACCCATCTTCCATGGTACGCCTACTTTATATTAAATATCTGTAGCCAGGCTTACCATGCTACACATGCTTCATATTAAATAGTTGTAACCCAGCTTCCATGGTACGCCTACTTTATATTAAATATCTGTAGCCAGGCTTACCATGCTACACATGCTTCATATTAAATAGTTGTAACCCAGCTTCCATGGTACGCCTACTTTATATTATATATCTGTAGCCAGGCTTACCATGCTACACATGCTTCATATTAAATAGTTGTAACCCATCTTCCATGGTACGCCTACTTTATATTAAATATCTGTAGCCGGGCGTACCATGCTACACATGCTTCATATTAAATAGTTGTAACCCAGCTTCCATGGTACGCCTACTTTATATTAAATATCTGTAGCCAGGCTTACCATGCTACACATGCTTCATATTAAATAGTTGTAACCCAGCTTCCATGGTACGCCTACTTTATATTATATATCTGTAGCCAGGCTTACCATGCTACACATGCTTCATATTAAATAGTTGTAACCCAGCTTCCATGGTACGCCTACTTTATATTATATATCTGTAGCCAGGCTTACCATGCTACACATGCTTCATATTAAATAGTTGTAACCCAGCTTCCATGGTACGCCTACTTTATATTATATATCTGTAGCCGGGCTTACCATGCTACACATGCTTCATATTAAATAGTTGTAACCCAGCTTCCATGGTACGCCTACTTTATATTATATATCTGTAGCCAGGCTTACCATGCTACACATGCTTCATATTAAATAGTTGTAACCCAGCTTCCATGGTACGCCTACTTTATATTATATATCTGTAGCCAGGCTTACCATGCTACACATGCTTCATATTAAATAGTTGTAACCCAGCTTCCATGGTACGCCTACTTTATATTATATATCTGTAGCCAGGCTTACCATGCTACACATGCTTCATATTAAATAGTTGTAACCCAGCTTCCATGGTACGCCTACTTTATATTATATATCTGTAGCCAGGCTTACCATGCTACACATGCTTCATATTAAATAGTTGTAACCCAGCTTCCATGGTACGCCTACTTTATATTAAATATCTGTAGCCGGGCTTACCATGCTACACATGCTTCATATTAAATAGTTGTAGCCGGGCTTACCATGCTACGCCTACTTTATATTATATATCTGTAGCCAGGCTTACCATGCTACACATGCTTCATATTAAATAGTTGTAACCCAGCTTCCATGGTACGCCTACTTTATATTAAATATCTGTAGCCGGGCTTACCATGCTACACATGCTTCATATTAAATAGTTGTAGCCGGGCTTACCATGCTACGCCTACTTTATATTATATATCTGTAGCCAGGCTTACCATGCTACACATGCTTCATATTAAATAGTTGTAACCCAGCTTCCATGGTACGCCTACTTTATATTATATATCTGTAGCCAGGCTTACCATGCTACACATGCTTCATATTAAATAGTTGTAGCCGGGCTTACCATGCTACGCCTACTTTATATTATATATCTGTAGCCAGGCTTACCATGCTACACATGCTTCATATTAAATAGTTGTAACCCAGCTTCCATGGTACGCCTACTTTATATTATATATCTGTAGCCAGGCTTACCATGCTACAGATGCTTCATATTAAATAGTTGTAACCCAGCTTCCATGGTACGCCTACTTTATATTAAATATCTGTAGCCAGGCTTACCATGCTACAGATGCTTCATATTAAATAGTTGTAACCCAGCTTCCATGGTACGCCTACTTTATATTATATATCTGTAGCCGGGCTTACCATGCTACACATGCTTCATATTAAATAGTTGTAACCCATCTTCCATGGTACGCCTACTTTATATTATATATCTGTAGCCAGGCTTACCATGCTACACATGCTTCATATTAAATAGTTGTAGCCGGGCTTACCATGCTACGCCTACTTTATATTATATATCTGTAGCCAGGCTTACCATGCTCCACATTCTTCATATTAAATAGTTGTAACCCAGCTTCCATGGTACGCCTACTTTATATTATATATCTGTAGCCAGGCTTACCATGCTACAGATGCTTCATATTAAATAGTTGTAACCCAGCTTCCATGGTACGCCTACTTTATATTATATATCTGTAGCCAGGCTTACCATGCTACACATGCTTCATATTAAATAGTTGTAACCCAGCTTCCATGGTACGCCTACTTTATATTATATATCTGTAGCCGGGCTTACCATACTACACATGCTTCATATTAAATAGTTGTAACCCAGCTTCCATGGTACGCCTACTTTATATTAAATATCTGTAGCCGGGCTTACCATGCTACACATGCTTCATATTAAATAGTTGTAACCCAGCTTCCATGCTACGCCTACTTTATATTATATATCTGTAGCCAGGCTTACCATGCTACACATGCTTCATATTAAATAGTTGTAACCCAGCTTCCATGGTACGCCTACTTTATATTATATATCTGTAGCCAGGCTTACCATGCTACACATGCTTCATATTAAATAGTTGTAACCCAGCTTCCATGGTACGCCTACTTTATATTAAATATCTGTAGCCGGGCTTACCATGCTACACATGCTTCATATTAAATAGTTGTAACCCAGCTTCCATGCTACGCCTACTTTATATTATATATCTGTAGCCAGGCTTACCATGCTACACATGCTTCATATTAAATAGTTGTAACCCAGCTTCCATGGTACGCCTACTTTATATTAAATATCTGTAGCCGGGCTTACCATGCTACACATGCTTCATATTAAATAGTTGTAACCCAGCTTCCATGCTACGCCTACTTTATATTATATATCTGTAGCCAGGCTTACCATGCTACACATGCTTCATATTAAATAGTTGTAACCCAGCTTCCATGGTACGCCTACTTTATATTAAATATCTGTAGCCAGGCTTACCATGCTACACATGCTTCATATTAAATAGTTGTAACCCATCTTCCATGGTACGCCTACTTTATATTAAATATCTGTAGCCAGGCTTACCATGCTACACATGCTTCATATTAAATAGTTGTAACCCAGCTTCCATGGTACGCCTACTTTATATTAAATATCTGTAGCCAGGCTTACCATGCTACACATGCTTCATATTAAATAGTTGTAACCCAGCTTCCATGGTACGCCTACTTTATATTATATATCTGTAGCCAGGCTTACCATGCTACACATGCTTCATATTAAATAGTTGTAACCCATCTTCCATGGTACGCCTACTTTATATTAAATATCTGTAGCCGGGCGTACCATGCTACACATGCTTCATATTAAATAGTTGTAACCCAGCTTCCATGGTACGCCTACTTTATATTAAATATCTGTAGCCAGGCTTACCATGCTACAGATGCTTCATATTAAATAGTTGTAACCCAGCTTCCATGGTACGCCTACTTTATATTATATATCTGTAGCCGGGCTTACCATGCTACACATGCTTCATATTAAATAGTTGTAACCCATCTTCCATGGTACGCCTACTTTATATTATATATCTGTAGCCAGGCTTACCATGCTACACATGCTTCATATTAAATAGTTGTAGCCGGGCTTACCATGCTACGCCTACTTTATATTATATATCTGTAGCCAGGCTTACCATGCTACACATTCTTCATATTAAATAGTTGTAACCCAGCTTCCATGGTACGCCTACTTTATATTATATATCTGTAGCCAGGCTTACCATGCTACAGATGCTTCATATTAAATAGTTGTAACCCAGCTTCCATGGTACGCCTACTTTATATTATATATCTGTAGCCAGGCTTACCATGCTACACATGCTTCATATTAAATAGTTGTAACCCAGCTTCCATGGTACGCCTACTTTATATTATATATCTGTAGCCAGGCTTACCATGCTACACATGCTTCATATTAAATAGTTGTAACCCAGCTTCCATGGTACGCCTACTTTATATTATATATCTGTAGCCAGGCTTACCATGCTACACATGCTTCATATTAAATAGTTGTAACCCAGCTTCCATGGTACGCCTACTTTATATTATATATCTGTAGCCAGGCTTACCATGCTACACATGCTTCATATTAAATAGTTGTAACCCAGCTTCCATGGTACGCCTACTTTATATTATATATCTGTAGCCAGGCTTACCATGCTACACATGCTTCATATTAAATAGTTGTAACCCAGCTTCCATGGTACGCCTACTTTATATTATATATCTGTAGCCAGGCTTACCATGCTACTCATGCTTCATATTAAATAGTTGTAACCCAGCTTCCATGGTACGCCTACTTTATATTATATATCTGTAGCCAGGCTTACCATGCTACACATGCTTCATATTAAATAGTTGTAACCCAGCTTCCATGGTACGCCTACTTTATATTAAATATCTGTAGCCGGGCTTACCATGCTACACATGCTTCATATTAAATAGTTGTAACCCAGCTTCCATGGTACGCCTACTTTATATTATATATCTGTAGCCAGGCTTACCATGCTACACATGCTTCATATTAAATAGTTGTAACCCAGCTTCCATGGTACGCCTACTTTATATTAAATATCTGTAGCCGGGCTTACCATGCTACACATGCTTCATATTAAATAGTTGTAACCCAGCTTCCATGCTACGCCTACTTTATATTATATATCTGTAGCCAGGCTTACCATGCTACACATGCTTCATATTAAATAGTTGTAACCCAGCTTCCATGGTACGCCTACTTTATATTATATATCTGTAGCCAGGCTTACCATGCTACACATGCTTCATATTAAATAGTTGTAACCCAGCTTCCATGGTACGCCTACTTTATATTAAATATCTGTAGCCGGGCTTACCATGCTACACATGCTTCATATTAAATAGTTGTAACCCAGCTTCCATGCTACGCCTACTTTATATTATATATCTGTAGCCAGGCTTACCATGCTACACATGCTTCATATTAAATAGTTGTAACCCAGCTTCCATGGTACGCCTACTTTCTATTAAATATCTGTAGCCGGGCTTACCATGCTACACATGCTTCATATTAAATAGTTGTAACCCAGCTTCCATGCTACGCCTACTTTATATTATATATCTGTAGCCAGGCTTACCATGCTACACATGCTTCATATTAAATAGTTGTAACCCAGCTTCCATGGTACGCCTACTTTATATTAAATATCTGTAGCCAGGCTTACCATGCTACACATGCTTCATATTAAATAGTTGTAACCCATCTTCCATGGTACGCCTACTTTATATTAAATATCTGTAGCCAGGCTTACCATGCTACACATGCTTCATATTAAATAGTTGTAACCCAGCTTCCATGGTACGCCTACTTTATATTATATATCTGTAGCCGGGCTTACCATGCTACACATGCTTCATATTAAATAGTTGTAACCCATCTTCCATGGTACGCCTACTTTATATTATATATCTGTAGCCAGGCTTACCATGCTACACATGCTTCATATTAAATAGTTGTAGCCGGGCTTACCATGCTACGCCTACTTTATATTATATATCTGTAGCCAGGCTTACCATGCTACACATTCTTCATATTAAATAGTTGTAACCCAGCTTCCATGGTACGCCTACTTTATATTAAATATCTGTAGCCAGGCTTACCATGCTACACATGCTTCATATTAAATAGTTGTAACCCATCTTCCATGGTACGCCTACTTTATATTAAATATCTGTAGCCAGGCTTACCATGCTACACATGCTTCATATTAAATAGTTGTAACCCAGCTTCCATGGTACGCCTACTTTATATTAAATATCTGTAGCCAGGCTTACCATGCTACACATGCTTCATATTAAATAGTTGTAACCCAGCTTCCATGGTACGCCTACTTTATATTATATATCTGTAGCCAGGCTTACCATGCTACACATGCTTCATATTAAATAGTTGTAACCCATCTTCCATGGTACGCCTACTTTATATTAAATATCTGTAGCCGGGCGTACCATGCTACACATGCTTCATATTAAATAGTTGTAACCCAGCTTCCATGGTACGCCTACTTTATATTATATATCTGTAGCCAGGCTTACCATGCTACAGATGCTTCATATTAAATAGTTGTAACCCAGCTTCCATGGTACGCCTACTTTATATTAAATATCTGTAGCCAGGCTTACCATGCTACAGATGCTTCATATTAAATAGTTGTAACCCAGCTTCCATGGTACGCCTACTTTATATTATATATCTGTAGCCGGGCTTACCATGCTACACATGCTTCATATTAAATAGTTGTAACCCATCTTCCATGGTACGCCTACTTTATATTATATATCTGTAGCCAGGCTTACCATGCTACACATGCTTCATATTAAATAGTTGTAGCCGGGCTTACCATGCTACGCCTACTTTATATTATATATCTGTAGCCAGGCTTACCATGCTACACATTCTTCATATTAAATAGTTGTAACCCAGCTTCCATGGTACGCCTACTTTATATTATATATCTGTAGCCAGGCTTACCATGCTACAGATGCTTCATATTAAATAGTTGTAACCCAGCTTCCATGGTACGCCTACTTTATATTATATATCTGTAGCCAGGCTTACCATGCTACACATGCTTCATATTAAATAGTTGTAACCCAGCTTCCATGGTACGCCTACTTTATATTATATATCTGTAGCCAGGCTTACCATGCTACACATGCTTCATATTAAATAGTTGTAACCCAGCTTCCATGGTACGCCTACTTTATATTATATATCTGTAGCCAGGCTTACCATGCTACACATGCTTCATATTAAATAGTTGTAACCCAGCTTCCATGGTACGCCTACTTATATTATATATCTGTAGCCAGGCTTACCATGCTACACATGCTTCATATTAAATAGTTGTAACCCAGCTTCCATGGTACGCCTACTTTATATTAAATATCTGTAGCCGGGCTTACCATGCTACACATGCTTCATATTAAATAGTTGTAACCCAGCTTCCATGGTACGCCTACTTTATATTATATATCTGTAGCCAGGCTTACCATGCTACACATGCTTCATATTAAATAGTTGTAACCCAGCTTCCATGGTACGCCTACTTTATATTAAATATCTGTAGCCGGGCTTACCATGCTTCATATTAAATAGTTGTAACCCAGCTTCCATGCTACGCCTACTTTATATTATATATCTGTAGCCAGGCTTACCATGCTACACATGCTTCATATTAAATAGTTGTAACCCAGCTTCCATGGTACGCCTACTTTATATTATATATCTGTAGCCAGGCTTACCATGCTACACATGCTTCATATTAAATAGTTGTAACCCAGCTTCCATGGTACGCCTACTTTATATTAAATATCTGTAGCCGGGCTTACCATGCTACACATGCTTCATATTAAATAGTTGTAACCCAGCTTCCATGCTACGCCTACTTTATATTATATATCTGTAGCCAGGCTTACCATGCTACACATGCTTCATATTAAATAGTTGTAACCCAGCTTCCATGGTACGCCTACTTTATATTAAATATCTGTAGCCGGGCTTACCATGCTACACATGCTTCATATTAAATAGTTGTAACCCAGCTTCCATGCTACGCCTACTTTATATTATATATCTGTAGCCAGGCTTACCATGCTACACATGCTTCATATTAAATAGTTGTAACCCAGCTTCCATGGTACGCCTACTTTATATTAAATATCTGTAGCCAGGCTTACCATGCTACACATGCTTCATATTAAATAGTTGTAACCCATCTTCCATGGTACGCCTACTTTATATTAAATATCTGTAGCCAGGCTTACCATGCTACACATGCTTCATATTAAATAGTTGTAACCCAGCTTCCATGGTACGCCTACTTTATATTAAATATCTGTAGCCAGGCTTACCATGCTACACATGCTTCATATTAAATAGTTGTAACCCAGCTTCCATGGTACGCCTACTTTATATTATATATCTGTAGCCAGGCTTACCATGCTACACATGCTTCATATTAAATAGTTGTAACCCATCTTCCATGGTACGCCTACTTTATATTAAATATCTGTAGCCGGGCGTACCATGCTACACATGCTTCATATTAAATAGTTGTAACCCAGCTTCCATGGTACGCCTACTTTATATTATATATCTGTAGCCAGGCTTACCATGCTACAGATGCTTCATATTAAATAGTTGTAACCCAGCTTCCATGGTACGCCTACTTTATATTAAATATCTGTAGCCAGGCTTACCATGCTACAGATGCTTCATATTAAATAGTTGTAACCCAGCTTCCATGGTACGCCTACTTTATATTATATATCTGTAGCCGGGCTTACCATGCTACACATGCTTCATATTAAATAGTTGTAACCCATCTTCCATGGTACGCCTACTTTATATTATATATCTGTAGCCAGGCTTACCATGCTACACATGCTTCATATTAAATAGTTGTAGCCGGGCTTACCATGCTACGCCTACTTTATATTATATATCTGTAGCCAGGCTTACCATGCTACACATTCTTCATATTAAATAGTTGTAACCCAGCTTCCATGGTACGCCTACTTTATATTATATATCTGTAGCCAGGCTTACCATGCTACAGATGCTTCATATTAAATAGTTGTAACCCAGCTTCCATGGTACGCCTACTTTATATTATATATCTGTAGCCAGGCTTACCATGCTACACATGCTTCATATTAAATAGTTGTAACCCAGCTTCCATGGTACGCCTACTTTATATTATATATTTAAATAAATGAATGATTATATTATATTGGTCCAAATTATGAGAATATAAGATAATAAATTGAGAGCTCGGCTGAAAAATTTATTTTCCATTTTTTTTTAGAGAAAGTGGGGTGGAAAATAAATTAATCCTTATTTTTTAAAAAGTACCCTTATTTTAAAAAGTACCCTTACTTTTAAAATGGTATTACAATTGAATGATTTCAAATAATTTAATTGCAATACCGTTTTAAAGAAAATCCAAACCAAACTCCCTGTGTTTAATTTTTTTAAAGAAAAAAAAAATATGTGGTCCATAAATAAATATTCCTAAAAAATAGGAATGCAAATGAGGCATTTAATTAAGGTTATGATTAGTTCTAAGTTGTAATAACCTACAACTGAAACTATATTCTTTATTTTCATTGATTTTTTTTTAAATATAATATTTATTTATTTTAAGGGCTTCGCATCTAAAGCTAAAACCTCAACCTTGTGCAAATATAATATTAATATGTTATATTGTTTACCTGTTCATGTAATAATCCGTAACTGAGTTTTTTTTATGAATGAAAAAGTAGGTAAGTCGTGCAGGGTTTATGTTATTAATGCCAAAAGGAAAGTTTTAAAAACATAGTTTGTTGTTTCAAATACACTTTCACATATTTTTGTTCACTTTTTTTCCTTTCTATTAAAGCTTCTGTTTCAAATTTTATGGTTCATGAGCTCTTCTATAAGGATAGTCCTTCTATCATAGGAAATAGGGTCCTCTAAGAATAAAAACAAATTTAAGGTATTTTTCTTGCAGTTATGGACAACAATGACTTAAAGGTATTTGGGAATTTCAATAACGACATTGACTTGGCGAGCAACAATATTTTTACCAGAATTGCAACCGTATTTAAACATTTAGTCCAAGAGTTGGTAACACACTTTTCAAGTGTTTTATGTGCCTTTAAATTGTGCTATAGTGGGTCTCTAGTGTAGATAAAAAGTTAAGTATGTGGTTGCTGGACATACCTTGAAACACCAGGTACTGCGCATGGTAATCAGTAACAAACTAAGGGCCAAAAATAGTGTTTTATTCAGAAGCCATAATTCTTTAATGTAAAATTAAGGCAATTCAATAATGAATAATATATAAGGTAGACACTTTTAAGTGGGATACATATAAAAACAAAACTGAAGTGGGTTTTTTGTAATATTAAATGAAGTCTCTTCTTCACACTGCTATTTAAACACCATAATTGAAAATAATTACAAAAGGGCAGACACTTTTTGTGAGGTTTAGTAATCAGCAAACATGAAAATAAATTCAGCCGATGATAGACTGCAATACACTGCGTGTAACCGTAAGAGTGGGTGAGAGCACCAATCATCTGGACAGGACAGTTGTGGCTGTTCTAGAAATAAAGCAACTTGCCTTAATTATACATTAAAGATTGTTGGCTTCTGAATAAAATACCATTTTAGTGACATATTTTTTTAACACCTTTCCCCTATGTGCAGTACCTGGTGTTGCAAGGTATGTCCAGGATACACATATATGCCTTACCTATCCACGACATGCAATGA
This sequence comes from Gonocerus acuteangulatus, assembly GCA_946811695.1. Classification (NCBI taxonomy): domain Eukaryota; kingdom Metazoa; phylum Arthropoda; class Insecta; order Hemiptera; family Coreidae; genus Gonocerus; species Gonocerus acuteangulatus. The sequence goes on along the minus strand of OX328127.1, from coordinate 96,822,301 downwards.
AGCACCAGCTCTCCGACTAAATGGTGACAGTCAGAGGAAATCTCAGACAAAAGAAAGCATATGTCAGAATATAATGATTAAATTATGATGGATATTAAATTAATAAAAAATTGCATGGAAAATTTAATTACTTATTCATTTATTAGATCACCACAATTCACGTGACTTCCTCTTCTTATTAAAATAATATTTTAATACATTAATTTATCTGCGAAAAAAAATAGCATGCAAAAGAAATATTATAAGAAGAATAACTTTATTTAAAAAAAAAAATTAAGTGAGTCTGCCCAAATTAATAGGGTTGCTAAACCATACAGCTCTTATGATAATAAAATAATGTTTCAAAATGTGGTGAAAATTAATTCATTTATATACATTCATTTGTATGATTATAAACATGTATGTAATTTATTATGTACATCTATCTATATGCGATAAAAAAATAAGTTAAATATAACAACATTTAATATAATATTTTAATAATATTTGCATATCTATGTGAGAAAATTAATTTCAAGTTCATAAATTTAAGTCCTTTACAAAATGACATTGTTCACAAAGGAGTTTTTAATGTTTAAAAAAATCTTTATGTTTAAAACAAAAAGTTCTATCTTTTTGGAAAGTCTTGGACCTTTAAACTTCACTTAAAGCTACATATTCGGCATATGTAGACTCTTCTGTAACATCTTCTTTCTTTCTCGATTTCCAGTATAATACATAACCAAATAACCTAATAAGGAAACCAGTGGTGGATTTTCCTTCTAAATGATCATTTAAGAATATAGTCTCTACATCCATCTGTTTGAACAACATTTAGACCCATTTGATATCTTCAACTTCCTTATTTCAACAAAATCTCAAGCATTATTTTGTTTCAAAGTATCTATTTCTCTATCCCAAAAATCACAATCGCTTGATCTTTATCAGATTCACCCTCAGCCAGTCCAATACAGCTTATGTTTTCTTGGATAACATCAACATGCCTAGCGACAATGATTTTATTATTCAAAAGTACTTTATATCCCACTTCACTATAACCGATTAAAATGCACATATTCACCATTTTATCCCATTTAGAAGTTATTATTTGGTCTGGTTTCCTAGCAAAATCTTTACTACCATATAAATTAAAGTTAGAAACATCTGGTTTCTTTCCAAAACAGATTTCATAGGGTATTTTATTGTCAATGGTGTTAGTAAAGAGAGATTTTTCAAATAAGTTGCTGCACAGACCATTTCTGGCCAACATTTTTTTCTACAATAGCTTCTGCCAGTAAGCAATGAGATATATTCATAATTGTTCTAGTAAATCACACCGTTTAATTCATGAACATATGTGGGACAGGGATTAATTTTGATACCCTTTTTTTTTTAGTAGTCATAATTCTTACTATTTAATATTCCTTACCAATGTCACATCTCATAATACCAATTCTCTTATTTCCTAAGTTTTCAACCTCATTTACTTATTGAACAAAGGAATGAAAAACTAATGTTTTAGGTTTAATAGTTTAAATCCTAGCAATCTTACTATTTATTTATTTATACATCAGTGAGACCGCGACAAAGGGAATTCATCACTAAACACTTAAATAACAATAAACAATACTGAACAATTATGAAGAAATTAACATGAGGGCAATCTTACTATAATCATCTATAAATGAAACAAAATATTTTTCACCTTTGAGACTCATAGTTAAAAAAAGGTCCACATCAGTGTAAACAATTCCAAAATACTTTTAGCCTTGTTCTTATTGTTTTCCAAAGGGACACGGTCCATTTCACAATACAAGTTTTATAAATGTATAACATGTCCAGATAAACTGATTCTTTACTGCCTTAAATGCACTCCCAAAACTGTCACCTTGATGTTTCATTTCAGTTGTTTGAATTTTATTTTTTTAAGATAACCTGAAGTTTCTATGTACAATTTACTACTTACTGCTGTTGATTCCTTTAGGTATAATCTATCAAATTTCTGAATTATGTCATAGGCTGTTGTCAAATCACAAAGAAATTGAAACTGCTTATTTGATCCTTAAGTCCTGCTGTTCCCAATCTTCACCAACTTTGGTCTCCTTTGCCTTTTCAATGACATTTACACACTTCATCAGTTTCAATAAAAAGTTAAGTGTTTTTCCACATTCTAAAACCCTCTCCATCCAATACCAGTACAAACATATTCATTTAACAGAAAAGCGAGTGAGAGATTACTTCAACCGAATACTATAACCGACATTGCAACCTTCCTTTACTAAAGAGATAAAAAACTATCTCTCAACAAAAGTATTGAAACTATTAAAGTTCTGAATAGAAACATGAATTCTTACTTATATTATATTAGTCCAAATTATGATTAGATAAACACAGAACATTTTTATGATATACTTATTTATACGATATTAGTCTATAATCTGGTTAGAGCAGTGTTGCCCTAGGCAATCAAATCAAAATTGATTTGATATGAAGAAAACTGATCTGATATTAAGAAAATTAATCTTAAAAAATATGATATTTTATTATATGATATCTTATATGATATTTGTCCAAACTCTGAGAATATAAACCTACTATTTAGATAAACAAACAAAGGTTTTGTATTGCACTTCTTCTTAGAAGGAGGGGCAACACTAGAAAGAAAATGCCGATTTCTGACTATAAACTCTTCTGTATATGACAGTTTCAAACTCGTTACTTCCAAACTATGAATCCTAGAAGATTTTGAGCTAGCCTACAAGATTTCCCATATCAAGACGTACATATGTGCGAAGATTGGTCCAAATCGGTCAAACGGTGTGGATTTGTATAAAGAACAAACAGACATACAGACAAATAGACAGACACGAGATTTTTATATATATAGATATGAGGATGATAAATCGCCGTAGGGTTGTTATAAGAAGTAATGGTACGTTGTTTGGTTATGAGAGAGCTTTAAAAAGCCCGGGAGTGGTTGATTATAAGTTTTAATCTTTAGGACGCCTCGATCCATCTTCTCTGGACGGGATATTGTCGCTTATTGAACCTTGATCCCGGGGAAGTTAAAGTCAATGTGACGTCGGTTGACAGCGCACTCTATCGGCAACTTCCAACCCTAACTCAATCACCGCTTTCCTCTGCAACTTTACTTGAGCATGTTAAACCATCTAATGCTGGCTATAACTACTTCATCTAATGTTGGCTATAACTACTTCATCCAATGCTGGCTATAACTACTTCATCCAATGCTGGCTATAACTACTTCATCTAATGCTGGCTATAACTACTTCATCTAATGCTGGCTATAACTACTTCATCCAATGCTGGCTATAACTACTTCATCTAATGCTGGCTATAACTACTTCATCTAATGCTGGCTATAACTACTTCATCCAATGCTGGCTATAACTACTTCATCTAATGCTGGCTATAACTACTTCATCTAATGCTGGCTATAACTACTTCATCTAATGCTGGCTACAACTACTTCATCTAATGCTGGCTATAACTACTTCATCCAATGCTGGCTATAACTACTTCATCCAATGCTGGCTATAACTACTTCATCTAATGCTGGCTATAACTACTTCATCTAATGCTGGCTACAACTACTTCATCTAATGCTGGCTATAACTACTTCATCCAATGCTGGCTATAACTACTTCATCTAATGCTGGCTATAACTACTTCATCTAATGCTGGCTATAACTACTTCATCCAATGCTGGCTATAACTACTTCATCTAATGCTGGCTATAACTACTTCATCTAATGCTGGCTACAACTACTTCATCTAATGCTGGCTATAACTACTTCATCCAATGCTGGCTATAACTACTTCATCCAATGCTGGCTATAACTACTTCATCTAATGCTGGCTATAACTACTTCATCTAATGCTGGCTACAACTACTTCATCTAATGCTGGCTATAACTACTTCATCCAATGCTGGCTATAACTACTTCATCCAATGCTGGCTATAACTACTTCATCTAATGTTGGCTATAACTACTTCATCCAATGCTGGCTATAACTACTTCATCCAATGCTGGCTATAACTACTTCATCTAATGCTGGCTATAACTACTTCATCTAATGCTGGCTATAACTACTTCATCTAATGCTGGCTACAACTACTTCATCTAATGCTGGCTATAACTACTTCATCCAATGCTGGCTATAACTACTTCATCCAATGCTGGCTATAACTACTTCATCTAATGTTGGCTATAACTACTTCATCCAATGCTGGCTATAACTACTTCATCCAATGCTGGCTATAACTACTTCATCTAATGCTGGCTACAACTACTTCATCTAATGCTGGCTATAACTACTTCATCTAATGCTGGCTATAACTACTTCATCTAATGCTGGCTATAACTACTTCATCTAATGCTGGCTATAACTACTTCATCCAATGCTGGCTATAACTACTTCATCTAATGTTGGCTATAACTACTTCATCCAATGCTGGCTATAACTACTTCATCCAATGCTGGCTATAACTACTTCATCTAATGCTGGCTATAACTACTTCATCTAATGCTGGCTATAACTACTTCATCTAATGCTGGCTACAACTACTTCATCTAATGCTGGCTATAACTACTTCATCCAATGCTGGCTATAACTACTTCATCCAATGCTGGCTATAACTACTTCATCTAATGTTGGCTATAACTACTTCATCCAATGCTGGCTATAACTACTTCATCCAATGCTGGCTATAACTACTTCATCTAATGCTGGCTACAACTACTTCATCTAATGCTGGCTATAACTACTTCATCTAATGCTGGCTATAACTACTTCATCTAATGCTGGCTATAACTACTTCATCTAATGCTGGCTATAACTACTTCATCCAATGCTGGCTATAACTACTTCATCTAATGCTGGCTATAACTACTTCATCTAATGCTGGCTATAACTACTTCATCCAATGCTGGCTATAACTACTTCATCTAATGCTGGCTATAACTACTTCATCTAATGCTGGCTATAACTACTTCATCTAATGCTGGCTACAACTACTTCATCTAATGCTGGCTATAACTACTTCATCCAATGCTGGCTATAACTACTTCATCCAATGCTGGCTATAACTACTTCATCTAATGCTGGCTATAACTACTTCATCTAATGCTGGCTACAACTACTTCATCTAATGCTGGCTATAACTACTTCATCCAATGCTGGCTATAACTACTTCATCCAATGCTGGCTACAACTACTTCATCTAATGCTGGCTATAACTACTTCATCCAATGCTGGCTATAACTACTTCATCCAATGCTGGCTATAACTACTTCATCCAATGCTGGCTACAACTACTTCATCTAATGCTGGCTATAACTACTTCATCCAATGCTGGCTACAACTACTTCATCCAATGCTGGCTACAACTACTTCATCCAATGCTGGCTATAACTACTTCATCCAATGCTGGCTACAACTACTTCATCCAATGCTGGCTACAACTACTTCATCTAATGGTGGCTATAACTACTTCATCCAATGCTGGCTATAACTACTTCATCTAATGGTGGCTATAACTACTTCATCCAATGCTGGCTATAACTACTTCATCCAATGCTGGCTATAACTAGTTCATCTAATGCTGGCTACAACTACTTCATCTAATGCTGGCTATAACTACTTCATCTAATGCTGGTTATAACTACTTCATCTAATGCTGGCTATAACTACTTCATCTAATGCTGGCTATAACTACTTCATCTAATGCTGGCTATAACTACTTCATCTAATGCTGGCTATAACTACTTCATCTAATGCTGGCTATAACTACTTCATCCAATGCTGGCTATAACTACTTCATCTAATGCTGGATACAACTACTTCATCTAATGCTGGCTATAACTACTTCATCTAATGCTGGCTATAACTACTTCATCCAATGCTGGCTATAACTACTTCATCCAATGCTGGCTATAACTAGTTCATCTAATGCTGGCTACAACTACTTCATCTAATGCTGGCTATAACTAGTTCATCTAATGCTGGCTACAACTACTTCATCTAATGCTGGCTATAACTACTTCATCTAATGCTGGCTATAACTACTTCATCTAATGCTGGCTATAACTACTTCATCTAATGCTGGCTATAACTACTTCATCTAATGCTGGCTATAACTACTTCATCTAATGCTGGCTATAACTACTTCGTCTAATGCTGGCTATAACTACTTCATCCAATGCTGGCTATAACTACTTCATCCAATGCTGGCTATAACTACTTCGTCTAATGCTGGCTATAACTACTTCATCTAATGCTGGCTATAACTACTTCATCCAATGCTGGCTATAACTACTTCATCTAATGCTGGCTACAACTACTTCATCTAATGCTGGCTATAACTACTTCATCCAATGCTGGCTACAACTACTTCATCCAATGCTGGCCATAACTACTTCATCTAATGCTGGCTATAACTACTTCATCTAATGCTGGCTATAACTACTTCATCCAATGCTGGCTATAACTACTTCATCCAATGCTGGCTATAACTACTTCATCTAATGCTGGCTATAACTACTTCATCTAATGCTGGCTATAACTACTTCATCTAATGCTGGCTACAACTACTTCATCTAATGCTGGCTATAACTACTTCATCCAATGCTGGCTATAACTACTTCATCCAATGCTGGCTATAACTACTTCATCTAATGCTGGCTATAACTACTTCATCTAATGCTGGCTATAACTACTTCATCCAATGCTGGCTATAACTACTTCATCTAATGCTGGCTATAACTACTTCATCTAATGCTGGCTATAACTACTTCATCTAATGCTGGCTATAACTACTTCATCCAATGCTGGCTATAACTACTTCATCCAATGCTGGCTATAACTACTTCATCTAATGCTGGCTATAACTACTTCATCTAATGCTGGCTATAACTACTTCATCCAATGCTGGCTATAACTACTTCATCTAATGCTGGCTATAACTACTTCATCTAATGCTGGCTATAACTACTTCATCTAATGCTGGCTATAACTACTTCATCTAATGCTGGCTATAACTACTTCATCTAATGCTGGCTATAACTACTTCATCCAATGCTGGCTACAACTACTTCATCTAATGCTGGCTACAACTACTTCATCTAATGCTGGCTATAACTACTTCATCTAATGCTGGCTATAACTACTTCATCTAATGCTGGCTACAACTACTTCATCCAATGCTGGCTACAACCTTACGACCTTGTTCTGCTTGCTGACTCTCCTCCAGACACGTGGAAGAAGCTAGCAATACTAGAGTTGTATTGTGCGGAGAACTCTCTCCTTGTGAATGAGACTAAATCTAAAATAGTAAACTTTCATATGGGAAGGACTTCCACTTCAGTTGGAAAGTTTTATTACAATATGAAGGAAATCGAACAGGTGGCTAAGTATGTTTATTTGGGGACTCTTTTCACTTCTTCTGGTGTATTTCTGGAACAATGCAGATTTGCCATAACCAAATTTAACAGTGCCTCAATTGTCATATTTGGAATACTATCAGGGACTAAGTGTGATAGTTGGAATGGAGTTGTAAAACTTCTTCATGCTATAGGAAGCATCCATGCTTTTATACAGCGCCCCAGTCTGGGCTTTAAGATATTTAGATCAAGTAGAACAGGCCGGGGTTAACTTCTATAAAAAACTTTTCAATTTAATAAAGTCCACTCCAAATTATCTGGTAAGGCTTGAGACAGGTTCAGATTATATTTCAGTCCAAATTTTAAAATCTTCCCTGACGTGGCTCTGTAATATATTAACTATGGATAGAAACTGACTACCTAGATTCTGCTATGACAGGCTATATGTATTAGATCAGTCACATAGTAATAAATTGCGTTTTAACTTGGTAACACAACATAAGGAAATACTTATTAACCTAAACTATTATGATATTTGGTTAAACCAGGACCCCCATGTAATTAAAGCAAACATGGAAAGTATTATAGTAGACTACAGGGAAAAGTTGATAGGCCAGGATATAAATTAAAAAAATCAGTCCAATTATAGCCCTTTTTACAATAGAATACCCATAAAACCAGGTACTGTTCAGGAATTATAGCCCTTTTTACAATAGAATGTCCATAAAACCAGGTACTTCTCACCAGGAATTACAGCCCTTTGTATAATAGTATACTCATAAAACCAGGTACTTCTCACCAGGAATTTCTCACTATTAATCTACCATTTTCCATATGTAAAACAATTTTCCAATTAAGAACCTGCAGTAACTAGGCAATAAAATTCAACATAAAAAATTTAACATATACACTAGACCCGCTGAAGAAATGTTCTGTTTGTAGTTTAAATGTTCTAGAGAAGATTAATCATTTAATTCTTCATTGCCCTGCTTATGAGCCGATAAGAGCTAAACATCTTACCTTTCTTACTCATGATGATCCAGAAATTAATTCCCTCAACGCACTCAATAGCAATATTAAATATAAACTCATAGGAATATCTAGATATATTAAGAAAATTCTAAAGTGCCGATCATTTATTTTAAATGAATAGAAGTTAATTATTTTTTATTTTTTATCATAAGTGGATGGATTTTATTTATGTAATATTAGTTATATTATTTATTTCTCATATACAGATATTTTGCAACTCATTTGCTTATTATAGTTTGTTCATATTAGTAAAATAGTACAAATATATGCTATAACAGTTAAACAGTTAAAATTTAAAATTACTAACAATAGGACTAACTAAATAAATATGTAAGCCAACTCCTTTGCTAAGGAGAAATCCTGTACAGGAAATAAAAAGATAATTTTAAGAATTTTTTTAAGAACTAAGAATTTTAGGACAGGTAATCTATAGCTTACCGCCCTTCATACAGCTCGTAGGGGTCTCCCCCTGGTCTAGTGGCTAACGCGTTAGATTCTCATGATGGTGGGTTTGAGTCCTACCGGTGGCAAGAATAGTCTCATCTCACGGCTCGGTGAGAAAATTCTCCGCTGCACCAGGGATGTCGAAACTCAGGTTCCTCCTCTTGCTGCCCACCTCTGAGGTAGAGGAGGTGGTGTTCCTGAAGAGAGGGTTCACACAGTACCGGAGGCAGCATCGGCCTGATGATGGCCTTGTAGATCTTCAGCTTCACCGGCAGCTGGGCCGATCGCAAGAGACGATTCAGGCTGAACGTCTTTTTCCGGGCTTCCTTCATCACGGCGTACTTCCATGCCTCGGGGAAGTGTCCAGTGCGGTAGCCTGCATTAAAGATGTTCAGTAGGTAGGCCTTGGCTTTCCTAGGGAGTATCTTCAGCATCACATAGGGAACACCGACCAAACCGGAGAATTTGTTTCCCTTTGTCCGCCTGAGCGTCGATTCCAGTTGCCTGTAGGTAAAATGCAATGGGGTCCTGGGAGTCACCGTCAAGCCTCAGCGACTTCTCGGTTCTTCGGCGAGGGCTTCAGCTTGGTGACAGGAGGTGATCGCCGGCGGAGATCAGCCAAGTGATGTGGGCAGGTAGCCTGCACTGGTGGATGGGCTTCGGGACAAAGTTAGGAATCCTTGTGTTGGCGGCGAACTGGATGACTTCGGTGACGGCTTTGTCGAGGTCGGGAGCAGCTCCGTTGGTCCCAGTGGGAGGCAGGGCGTAGGGGATGTCCTCCTGGTCTCCTTTACAGTCTGCCTTGTGAAGTAGGTACTTCGTATGCAGCGCTGTTGGCGGGTCCCCTTCAATCTCGTACAGGACCGGACGGTGGTCTGAAGGCCGTAGTCCAGGGCACGGCATCGCGTTACTGCATGCAGATCCTTAGTAAGGAGGAGATCCAGGGTGCACGTCCAATCGGGGTTCGCTTCATGTCTAAATGTTTGGATCCCCGGATGAAAAACTCCGAGGCTCGTCCTCACTATGTACTGCTCCAGTGCGTTTGCCGAGAAGCAATGCCAGACTGGGTGTCGGGTATTCAGGTCCCCGACAAGGATATGGTTTGACTCCTGCGATGAGTGCTACTCTTCGTGAAGGTGTAACGTCTCCTTAGGCAGACCGTTACGGACCCCACCTGGGTCCCGATGTTAGTGATGGCCTGCTGCTCATAATGTCTTGACGGCAGGTCTCTTCGAACAGAAGTACAGCGCTCCTCCGGATGTTCCAGAGGGTACTCCATGGGAAAGATGAAGAGGGCTAGAAGGATTGCTGTCGGGGATGACCACGTATTGGAATCGATTGGATAGAAACGATTGGAACCAGCTAATAGCACTGTTGGAAAAGGAAAGGGATTGGAGATTGGTGAGGAGGATTTGATGGTAGACGGTATCAAATGCTTTTGAAAAATCTAGGAGAACTAGGATAGTGAGGTGTTGGTTATCTATGGCAGTTTGAATATCATGGGTGATTTTTATGAGCGCTGATTGAGTGGAGTATAATGGATGTATGATTGAGTGCTGTCAATTGATTCGTCTGTCAATCAAGCGTTACATGTAAATAACAAAAAAAATTGTACTAATTTCATGAGTTTGATGCTGTGCGCAGGTTCTGGGACTACGGAGGAATCGCATCGGAAGGACTACGAGAGGTTGCAGAGCTCGGATCAACGAGGACATTGGAATCAGAACTCAAATCTCAGGTAATTTGTTTCCGATTCGTTCACTACTGGCCTTGATTTGCAATCACTCCAGGTATACTGGCCTTCACTTGCAATCACTACACGTATACTGGCCTTCATTTGCAATCACTACAGATATACTGGCCTTCATTTGCAATCACTAAAGGTATACTGGCCTTCACTTGCAATCACTACAGGTATAGTGGCCTTCACTTGCCATCACTACAGGTATACTGGCCTTCATTTGCAATCACTACAGGTATACTGGCCTTCATTTGCAATCACTACAGGTATACTGTCCTTCACTTGCAATCACTACATGTATACTGGCCTTCATTTGCAGACACTACAGGTATACTGGCCTTCATTTGCAGACACTACAGGTATACTGGCCTTCACTTGCAGACACCACAGGTATACTGGCCTTCACTTGCAATCACTAAAGGTATACTGGCCTTCACTTGCCATCACTACAGGTATACTGGCCTACACTTGCAATCACTACAGGTATACTGGCCTTCACTTGCAATCACTACAGGTATACTTGCCTTCACTTGCAATCACTACAGGTATACTGGCCTTCACTTGCAATCACTACAGGTATACTGGCCTTCACTTACAATCACTACAGGTATACTGGCCTTCACTTGCAATCACTAAAGGTATACTGGCCTTCACTTGCAATCACTACAGGTATACTGGCCTTCACTTGCAATCACTACAGGTATACTGGCCTTCACTTGCAATCACTACAGGTATACTGGCCTTCACTTGCAATCACTACAGGTATACTGGCCTTCACTTGCAATCACTACAGGTATACTGGCCTACACTTGCAATCACTACAGGTATACTGGCCTTCACTTGCAATCACTACAGGTATACTGGCCTTCACTTGCAATCACTACAGGTATACTGGCCTTCACTTGCAATCACTACAGGTATACTGGCCTACACTTGCAATCACTACAGGTATACTGGCCTTCACTTGCAATCACTAAAGGTATACTGGCCTTCACTTGCAATCACTACAGGTATACTGGCCTACACTTGCAGACATTAGATTCAAATCTGTTCTGAATCACATAAAGATTATATTTTATATAATCTTGGGAGGCCCGGTTGCCGTGATTGGTAAGGCGTATGCACTTTGTGCATAAGGTCTTGGGTTCGATTACCACATGGGGTGGTATTGCTATAGGGTGGGGGGGGGGGGTAACCAATAGATAAAATTCGTTGTCCATACTAAATATGCGTTAAAATTAAAATAATGGTAGATTGTAATTAATGAAGCCAACAACAAACCAAATTTAATATAACAAATGTATCTAGACTATAATATATCCATACAATTATAGACTCCTGATTGAATTATTGTCATTTTCAGAGTCAACACATAAGAACTATTATCAAGGCAAGAGGGATTGCTTTTCCTAACGTAACATCCAAAACATTCGCCGTGTTTCGTGTGGACCGCAAGCACCATCTGATATCCCTTGTCTCCATGATGGGTAAGTATCCTATTTATACACAACCAATAATATAATCAGATAAGAATAAACACCTTGACAGCGGCATGACGTCAGGGGGCTATCAGGCAAGCGGGGATCGGCTACAAACCTCCAGGCTGGTGTATTCGTTCGTCCATCGTCTCGGGGAGTGTTTCAAGTGCCTTATTCTGAAATCCGGGGATCAGACCTTTCCGTGAATTTCCAGCAGTTTCCACATGTCCGTCATGGTAAAAAAAACATTTTGTTGAAGGAAATTATCCAGAATTTACAATAGGTAAGTTATTTTTTCACTTTATCAAAACAAATTAAATTCTAAAATGAAAAACAAATTGTCAATTTTTTGGGTAATTTGGGTTAAGCCCCCCCCCCCCCCCGCAGACAACGAGATAATAACAACTTGTTTATTTACGAATGTTTTCGCAACTTCGGTGCAACATGTCTTGTAGTATTGCTAGTAGTTACCAGTTAAAACATTCCTACGTCAAGCAGGATTCATTGATAAACATCCCTACATAAAGCAGGATTCATTGATAAACATTCCTACATGAAGCAGGATTCATTGATAAACATTCCTACGTCAAGCAGGATTCATTGATAAACATCCCTACATAAAGCAGGATTCATTGATAAACATTCCTACATGAAGCAGGATTCATTTATAAACATTTCTACGTCAAGCAGGATTCATTGATAAACATCCCTACATAAAGCAGGATTCATTGATAAACATTCCTACATGAAGCAGGATTCATTGATAAACATTCCTACAAAAAGCAGGATTCATTGATAAACATTCCTACATAAAGCAGGATTCATTGATAGACATCCCTACATAAAGCAGGATTCATTGATAAACATCCCTACATAAAGCAGGATTCATTGATAAACATCCATACATAAAGCAGGATTCATTGATAAACATTCCTGCATAAAGCAGGATTCATTGATAAACATCCCTACATAAAGCAGGATTCATTGATAAACATCCATACATAAAGCAGGATTCATTGATAAACATTCCTACATAAAGCAGGATTCATTGATAAACATCCCTACATAAAGCAGGATTCATTGATAAACATCCCTACATAAAGCAGGATTCATTGATAAACATTCCTACATAAAGCAGGATTCATTGATAAACATCCCTACATAAAGCAGGATTCATTGATAAACATTCCTACATGAAGCAGGATTCATTTATAAACATTTCTACGTCAAGCAGGATTCATTGATAAACATCCCTACATAAAGCAGGATTCATTGATAAACATTCCTACATGAAGCAGGATTCATTGATAAACATTCCTACAAAAAGCAGGATTCATTGATAAACATTCCTACATAAAGCAGGATTCATTGATAGACATTCCTACATAAAGCAGGATTCATTGATAAACATCCCTACATAAAGCAGGATTCATTGATAAACATTCCTACATAAAGCAGGATTCATTGATAAACATTCCTACATAAAGCAGGATTCATTGATAAACATCCCTACATAAAGCAGGATTCATTGATAAACATTCCTACATAAAGCAGGATTCATTGATAAATTTGTAAGTTGAGATAGTGAAATGCCAAGTGCAAGTAGTTTTTAGAGCGAGTTCAGACAATCGTACGTCCAGTAGCTTTAATAACAATCGGTTTATTTAATTAGTGATAAGATAATACACTCATATGATTAGGAATTTATTAAACTAACGTTCAAGTAGTTCCGTTTTCGTTGATACCATCCCTGTGGGTACCATCCCTGTGGATACCATCCCTGTGGACACCATCCCTGTGGACACCATCCCTGTGGACACCATCCCTGACGATACCATCCCTGTGGATACCATCCCTGTGGACACCATCCCTGACGATACCATCCCTGTGGACACCATCCCTGTGGGTACCATCCCTGTGGGTACTATCCCTGTGGATACCATCCCTGTGGACACCATCCCTGTGGACACCATCCCTGTGGACACCATCCCTGACGATACCATCCCTGTGGATACCATCCCTGTGGATACCATCCCTGTGGACACCGTCCCTGACGATACCATCCCTGTGGATACCATCCCTGTGGATACCATCCCTGTGGAAACCATCCCTGACGATACCATTCCTATGGGTACCATCCCTCATGATACCATCCCCGTGGACACCAGCCCTGTGGACACCATCCCTGTGGATACCATCCCTGTGGATACCATCCCTGACGATACCATTCCTATGGGTACCATCCCCCATGATACCATCCCTGTTGATACCATCCCTGACGATACCATTCCTATGGGTACAATCCCTTTGGATACCATCCCTGACGATACCATCCCTCATGATACCATCCCTGTGGATACCATCCCTCACGATACCATTCCTATGGGTACCATCCCTCACGATACCATTCCTATGGGTACCATCCCTGTGGATACCATCCCTCACGGTACCATCCCTGTAGGTACCATCCCTGTGGGTACCATCCCTGACGATACCATCCCTGTGTCTGCTCCCTCTGCAGGTACCCTCCCTGTAGCTGCTCCCTTGTAGTTACCCTTCCTGTGGCTGCTCCCCTCTGCAGGTTCCCTCCCTGTGGTTGCTCTCTCTGCAGGTACCCTCCCTGTGGCTGCTCTCTCTGCAGGTACCCTACCTGTGGCTGCTACCTCTTTAGGTGCCTTCCTGTGGCTGCTCCTTCAGCATGTACCCTCCCTGTGGCTGCTCCCTCTGCATGTACCGACCCTGTAACTTGAACCCCTGTTTCTTTGAACTAACTTTTATTATGTTTCCAGCTCCTTCGCCTGACTGGATTGTTGGAGTCTCCGGCCTAGAGTTGTGCCAGTCCAATTGCAAGTGGATAGAATCCAAAGTCCTCAATCTCTATCCATGGGATGCAGGCACCGACAGCGGCATCACGTATCTAGTAACTACCTCATCTAGCATCTACCCCATCCAGTAACAACCCTATCCAGTAACTACCTCATCTAGTAACTACTGCATATAGTAACTACCTCATCTAGTAACTACTGCATATAGTAACTACCCTATCCAATAACTACCTCATCCAGTAACTACCCTATCCAGTAACTACCTCATCTAGCATCTACCCCATCCAGTAACAACCCTATCCAATAACTACCTCATCTAGTAACTACTGCATATAGTAACTACCCTATCCAGTAACTACCTCATCTAGCATCTACCCCATCCAGTAACAACCCTATCCAATAACTACCACATCAAGTAACTACTGCATATAGTAACTACCCTATCCAGTAAATACCTCATCTAGTAACTACTGCATATAATAACTACCCTATCCAGTAACTACCTCATCTAGCATCTACCCCAACCAGTAACAACCCTATCCAATAACTACCTCATCTAGTAACTACTGCATATAGTAACTACCCTAACCAGTAACTACCTCATCTAGCATCTACCCCATCGAGTAACAACCCTATCCAGTAACTACCTCATCTAGTAACTACTGCATATAGTAACTACCCTATCCAGTAACTTCCTCATCTAGTAGCTACCCTATTCAGTAACTACCTCATCTAGTAACTACTGCATATAGTAACTACCCTATCCAATAACTACCTCATCTAGTAACTACCCTATTCAGTAACTACCTCATCTAGTAACTACTGCATATAGTAACTACCCTATTCAGTAACTACCTCATCTAGTAACTACTGCATATAGTAACTACCTCATCTAGTAACTACTCCTTATAGTAACTACCTCATCTAGTAACTACTGCATATAGTAACTACCCTATCCAGTAACTACCTCATCTAGTAACTACTGCATATAGTAACTACCCTATCCAGTAACTACCTCATCTAGCATCTACCCCATCCAGAACTACCTCATCTAGTAACTACTGCATATAGTAACTACCCTATCCAGTAACTACCTCATCTATTAACTACTGCATATAGTAACTACCTCATCTAGTAACTACTGCATATAGTAACTACCTCATCTAGTAACTACTGCATATAGTAACTACCTCATCTAGTAACTACTGCATATAGTAACTATCTCAGCTAGCAACTACCCAATGCAGTAACTACTGCATCTAGTAACTACCTTATCTATTAACTACCCTATCCAGTAACTACCTCATCTAGTAACTACTGCATCTAGTAACTACCTCATCTATTAACTAGCCTATCCAGTAACTACCTCATCTAGCAACTACCCAATGCAGTAACTACTGCATCTAGTAACTACCCTATCCAGAAACGACCACATCTAGCAACTACCCCCATCCAGGAACTACTGCATCTAGTAACTACCTCATTTAGTAACTACCCCATCCAGGAACTACTGCATATAGTAACTACCTCATCTAATAAGCTACCTACATGATCAACGTACATAATCATCCTCCATAAGCTACCTAAATAATCAACCTCCATAAGCTACCTAAATAATCAACCTCCATAAGCTACCTACATAATCAACCTCCATAAGCTACTTAAATAATCAACCTACATGATCAACCAACATAATCAACCTCCATAAGCTACCTAAATAATCAACCTACATGATCAACCAACATAATCAACCTCCATAAGCTACCTAAATAATGAACCTACATGATCAACCTACATAATCAAACTACATAATCAACCTCCATAAGCTACCTACATAATCAACCTCCATAAGCTACCTAAATAATGAACCTACATAATCAACCTACATAATCAACCTCCACAAGCTACATAAATAATCAACCTACATGATCAACCAACATAATCAACCTCCAAAAGCTACCTAAATAATCAACCTCCATAAGCTACCTACATAATCAACCTCCACAAGCCACCTAAATAATCAACCTCCACAAGCTACATAAATAATCAACCTCCATAAGCTACCTACATGATCAACGTACATAATCATCCTCCATAAGCTACCTAAATAATCAACCTCCATAAGCTACCTAAATAATCAACCTCCATAAGCTACCTACATAATCAACCTCCATAAGCTACTTAAATAATCAACCTACATGATCAACCAACATAATCAACCTCCATGAGCTACCTAAATAATAACCTACATGATCAACCAACATAATCAACCTCCATAAGCTACCTAAATAATGAACCTACATGATCAACCTACATAATCAAACTACATAATCAACCTCCATAAGCTACCTACATAATCAACCTCCATAAGCTACCTGAATAATGAACCTACATGATCAACCTACATAATCAACCTCCACAAGCTACATAAATAATCAACCTACATGATCAACCAACATAATCAACCTCCATAAGCTACCTAAATAATGAACCTACATGATCAACCTACATAATCAAACTACATAATCAACCTCCATAAGCTACCTACATAATCAACCTCCATAAGCTACCTAAATAATCAACCTCCATAAGCTACCTACATAATCAACCTCCATAAGCTACTTAAATAATCAACCTACATGATCAACCAACAAAATCAACCTCCATAAGCTACCTAAATAATCAACCTACATGATCAACCAACATAATCAACCTCCATAAGCTACCTAAATAATGAACCTACATGATCAACCTACATAATCAAACTACATAATCAACCTCCAGAAGCTACCTACATAATCAACCTCCATAAGCTACCTAAATAATGAACCTACATAATCAACCTCCACAAGCTACATAAATAATCAACCTACATGATCAACCAACATAATCAACCTCCAAAAGCTACCTAAATAATCAACCTCCATAAGCTACCTACATAATCAACCTCCACAAGCTACCTAAATAATCAACCTCCACAAGCTACATAAATAATCAACCTCCATAAGCTACCTACATGATCAACGTACATAATCATCCTCCATAAGCTACCTAAATAATCAACCTCCATAAGCTACCTAAATAATCAACCTCCATAAGCTACCTACATAATCAACCTCCATAAGCTACTTAAATAATCAACCTACATGATCAACCAACATAATCAACCTCCATAAGCTACCTAAATAATCAACCTACATGATCAACCAACATAATCAACCTCCATAAGCTACCTAAATAATCAACCTACATGATCAACCTACATGATCAACCAACATAATCAACCTCCATAAGCTACCTAAATAATCAACCTACATGATCAACCTACATAATCAACCTCCATAAGCTACCTAAATAATGAACCTACATGATCAACCTACATAATCAACCAACATAATCAACCTCCATAAGCTACCTAAATAATGAACCTCCATGAGCTACCTACATAATCAACCTCCATAAGCTACCTAAATAATGAACCTACATAATCAACCTACATGATCAAACTACATAATCAACCTCCATAATCTACCAACATAATTGACCTCCATAAGCTACCTAAATAATGAACCTACATGATCAACCTAAATAATCAAACTACATAATCAACCTCCATAAGCTACCTAAATAATGAACCTACATGATTAACCTAAATAATCAAACTACATAATCAACCTCCATAAGCTACCTACATAATCAACCTCCATAAGCTACCTAAATAATGAACCTACATGATCAACCTACATGATCAACACACATAATCAACCTCCATAAGCTACCTAAATAATCAACCTCCATAAGCTACCTAAATAATCAACCTCCATAAGCTACCTACATAATCAACCTCCATAAGCTACTTAAATAATCAACCTACATGATCAACCAACATAATCAACCTCCATAAGCTACCTAAATAATCAACCTACATGATCAACCAACATAATCAACCTCCATAAGCTACCTAAATAATCAACCTACATGATCAACCTACATGATCAACCAACATAATCAACCTCCATAAGCTACCTAAATAATGAACCTACATGATCAACCTACATAATCAACCAACATAATCAACCTCCATAAGCTACCTAAATAATGAACCTCCATGAGCTACCTACATAATCAACCTCCATAAGCTACCTAAATAATGAACCTACATAATCAACCTCCATAATCTACCAACATAATTGACCTCCATAAGCTACCTAAATAATGAACCTACATGATCAACCTAAATAATCAAACTACATAATCAACCTCCATAAGCTACCTAAATAATGAACCTACATGATTAACCTACATAATCAACCTCCATAAGCTACCTAAATAATGAACCTACATGATTAACCTAAATAATCAAACTACATAATCAACCTCCATAAGCTACCTACATAATCAACCTCCATAAGCTACCTAAATAATGAACCTACATGATCAACCAACATAATCAACCTCCATAAGCTACCTAAATAATGAACCTACATGATCAACCTACATGATCAACCAACATAATCAACCTCCATAAGCTACCTAAATAATGAGCCTACATGATTAACCTACATAATCAAACTACATAATCAACCTCCATAAGCTACCTACATAATCAACCTCCATAAGCTACCTAAATAATGAACCTACATGATCAACCTACATGATCAACCAACATAATCAACCTCCATAAGCTACCTAAATAATGAACCTACATGATCAACCTACATAATCAAACTACATAATCAACCTCCATAAGCTACCTACATAATCAACCTCCATAAGCTACCTAAATAATGAACCTACATGATCAACCTACATGATCAACCAACATAATCAACCTCCATAAGCTACCTAAATAATGAACCTACATGATCAACCTACATGATCAACCAACATAATCAACCTCCATAAGCTACCTAAATAATGAACCTACATGATCAACCTACATAATCAAACTACATAATCAACCTCCATAAGCTACCTAATTAATGAACCAACATAATCAACCTCCATAAGCTACCTAATTAATGAACCAACATAATCAACCTCCATAAGCTACCTACATAATCTGCCAACATAATTGACCTAAATGATCAACTTACATAATATTCAAGGATATGGAGTTAAAAGTAGGTACAGTGGACTCTCCCTAATTCAGCATCGTGGGGACCGGGGTACAGTCGGATTAAAGGAATCCCTGGATTAGACAATTCAGTTTGAATCAGTCACTTATGTATTTGAAAACCCTTATTATTTGAGGATATAATAATATGTAAAAGTTTCAGTATTGTATATTTAAAATGGTACATATTAGAATTACTTTTCAAACTTGCACTCCACGTGCGATGATGTTCCAACTAGACTGGCCAATACGAGTATGAGGCGCTCCAGCAGCAGGTGGATTAGAGAGAGTGACGGATAAGGGAACGCCGGATGAGGGAGAGTCTACTGTATTTATTAGAAAAACATATCTTTTAGATTTAGTCAGCTGATTAAAAAAAAAATAGAAATTAGTATTCATTTTTATATTTTCTTAATGAGTTAGTTTATGGATAATCCTGGTGAATGTGAGGTACAGTAACCAACCTGTTGAATGTGAGGTACAGTAACCAACCTGTTGAATGTGAGGTACAGTAACCAACCTGTTGAGGAGAGAGTTTAGGTATGCAATGTGTTTAGTCTTCATTGGCGGGCATTGGTTTATAGTTTATGGATAATCCTGGTGAATGTGAGGTACAGTAACCAACCTGTTGAGGAGAGAGTTTAGGTATGCAATGTGTTTAGTCTTCATTGGCGGGCATCGGTTTTTAGTTTATGGATAATCCTGGTGAATGTGAGGTACAGTAACCAACCAGTTGAGGAGAGAGTTTAGGTATGCAATGTGTTTAGTCTTCATTGGAGGGCATTGGTTTTTAGTTTATGGATAATCCTGGTGAATGTGAGGTACAGTAACCAACCTGTTGAGGAGAGAGTTTAGGTATGCAATGTGTTTAGACTTCATTGGCGGGCATTGGTTTTTAGTTTATGGATAATCCTGGTGAATGTGAGGTACAGTAACCAACCTGTTGAGGAGAGAGTTTAGGTATGCAATGTGTTTAGTCTTCATTGGCGGGCATCGGTTTTTAGTTTATGGATAATCCTGGTGAATGTGAGGTACAGTAACCAACCTGTTGAGGAGAGAGTTTAGGTATGCAATGTGTTTAGTCTTCATTGGCGGGCATTGGTTTATAGTTTATGGATAATCCTGGTGAATGTGAGGTACAGTAACCAACCTGTTGAGGAGAGAGTTTAGGTATGCAATGTGTTTAGTCTTCATTGGCGGGCATCGGTTTTTAGTTTATGGATAATCCTGGTGAATGTGAGGTACAGTAACCAACCAGTTGAGGAGAGAGTTTAGGTATGCAATGTGTTTAGTCTTCATTGGCGGGCATCGGTTTTTAGTTTATGGATAATCCTGGTGAATGTGAGGTACAGTAACCAACCTGTTGAGGAGAGAGTTTAGGTATGCAATGTGTTTAGTCTTCATTGGCAGGCATTGGTTTTTAGTTTATGGATAATCCTGGTGAATGTGAGGTACAGTAACCAACCTGTTGAGGAGAGAGTTTAGGTATGCAATGTGTTTAGTCTTCATTGGCGGGCATCGGTTTTTAGTTTATGGATAATCCTGGTGAATGTGAGGTACAGTAACCAACCAGTTGAGGAGAGAGTTTAGGTATGCAATGTGTTTAGTCTTCATTGGCGGGCATCGGTTTTTAGTTTATGGATAATCCTGGTGAATGTGAGGTACAGTAACCAACCTGTTGAGGAGAGAGTTTAGGTATGCAATGTGTTTAGTCTTCATTGGCGGGCATTGGTTTATAGTTTATGGATAATCCTGTTGAATGTGAGGTACAGTAACCAACCTGTTGAGGAGAGAGTTTAGGTATGCAATGTGTTTAGTCTTCATTGGCGGGCATCGGTTTTTAGTTTATGGATAATCCTGGTGAATGTGAGGTACAGTAACCAACCTGTTGAGGAGAGAGTTTAGGTATGCAATGTGTTTAGTCTTCATTGGCGGGCATCGGTTTTTAGTTTATGGATAATCCTGGTGAATGTGAGGTACAGTAACCAACCTGTTGAGGAGAGAGTTTAGGTATGCAATGTGTTTAGTCTTCATTGGCAGGCATTGGTTTTTAGTTTATGGATAATCCTGGTGAATGTGAGGTACAGTAACCAACCTGTTGAGGAGAAAGTTTAGGTATGCAATGTGTTTAGTCCTCATTGGCGGGCATTGGTTTATAGTTTATGGATAATCCTGGTGAATGTGAGGTACAGTAACCAACCTGTTGAGGAGAGAGTTTAGGTATGCAATGTGTTTAGTCTTCATTGGCGGGCATTGGTTTATAGTTTATGGATAATCCTGGTGAATGTGAGGTACAGTAACCAACCTGTTGAGGAGAGAGTTTAGGTATGCAATGTGTTTAGTCTTCATTGGCGGGCATTGGTTTATAGTTTATGGATAATCCTGGTGAATGTGAGGTACAGTAACCAACCTGTTGAGGAGAGAGTTTAGGTATGCAATGTGTTTAGTCTTCATTGGCGGGCATCGGTTTTTAGTTTATTGATAATCCTGTTGAATGTGAGGTACAGTAACCAACCTGTTGAGGAGAGAGTTTAGGTATGCAATGTGTTTAGTCTTCATTGGCGGGCATTGGTTTTTAGTTTATGGATAATCCTGGTGAATGTGAGGTACAGTAACCAACCTGTTGAGGAGAGAGTTTAGGTATGCAATGTGTTTAGTCTTCATTGGCGGGCATTGGTTTATAGTTTATGGATAATCCTGGTGAATGTGAGGTACAGTAACCAACCTGTTGAGGAGAGAGTTTAGGTATGCAATGTGTTTAGTCTTCATTGGCGGGCATCGGTTTTTAGTTTATGGATAATCCTGGTGAATGTGAGGTACAGTAACCAACCTGTTGAGGAGAGAGTTTAGGTATGCAATGTGTTTAGTCTTCATTGGCAGGCATTGGTTTTTAGTTTATGGATAATCCTGGTGAATGTGAGGTACAGTAACCAACCTGTTGAGGAGAGAGTTTAGGTATGCAATGTGTTTAGTCTTCATTGGCGGGCATTGGTTTATAGTTTATGGATAATCCTGGTGAATGTGAGGTACAGTAACCAACCTGTTGAGGAGAGAGTTTAGGTATGCAATGTGTTTAGTCTTCATTGGCGGGCATTGGTTTTTAGTTTATGGATAATCCTGGTGAATGTGAGGTACAGTAACCAACCTGTTGAGGAGAGAGTTTAGGTATGCAATGTGTTTAGTCTTCATTGGCGGGCATTGGTTTATAGTTTATGGATAATCCTGTTGAATGTGAGGTACAGTAACCAACCTGTTGAGGAGAGAGTTTAGGTATGCAATGTGTTTAGTCTTCATTGGCGGGCATTGGTTTTTAGTTTATGGATAATCCTGGTGAATGTGAGGTACAGTAACCAACCTGTTGAGGAGAGAGTTTAGGTATGCAATGTGTTTAGTCTTCATTGGCGGGCATTGGTTTATAGTTTATGGATAATCCTGTTGAATGTGAGGTACAGTAACCAACCTGTTGAGGAGAGAGTTTAGGTATGCAATGTGTTTAGTCTTCATTGGCGGGCATTGGTTTATAGTTTATGGATAATCCTGTTGAATGTGAGGTACAGTAACCAACCTGTTGAGGAGAGAGTTTAGGTATGCAATGTGTTTAGTCTTCATTGGCGGGCATTGGTTTTTAGTTTATGGATAATCCTGGTGAATGTGAGGTACAGTAACCAACCTGTTGAGGAGAGAGTTTAGGTATGCAATGTGTTTAGTCTTCATTGGCGGGCATTGGTTTTTAGTTTATTGATAATCCTGTTGAATGTGAGGTACAGTAACCAACCTGTTGAGGAGAGAGTTTAGGTATGCAATGTGTTTAGACTTCATTGGCGGGCATTGGTTTTTAGTTTATTGATAATCCTGTTGAATGTGAGATACAGTAACCAACCTGTTGAGGAGAGAGTTTAGGTATGCAATGTGTTTAGTCTTCATTGGCGGGCATTGGTTTTTAGTTTATTGATAATCCTGTTGAATGTGAGGTACAGTAACCAACCTGTTGAGGAGAGAGTTTAGGTATGCAATGTGTTTAGACTTCATTGGCGGGCATTGGTTTTTAGTTTATTGATAATCCTGTTGAATGTGAGGTACAGTAACCAACCTGTTGAGGAGAGAGTTTAGGTATGCAATGTGTTTAGTCTTCATTGGCGGGCATTGGTTTTTAGTTTATTGATAATCCTGTTGAATGTGAGGTACAGTAACCAACCTGTTGAGGAGAGAGTTTAGGTATGCAATGTGTTTAGACTTCATTGGCGGGCATTGGTTTTTAGTTTATTGATAATCCTGTTGAATGTGAGGTACAGTAACCAACCTGTTGAGGAGAGAGTTTAGGTATGCAATGTGTTTAGTCTTCATTGGCGGGCATTGGTTTTTAGTTTATTGATAATCCTGTTGAATGTGAGGTACAGTAACCAACCTGTTGAGGAGAGAGTTTAGGTATGCAATGTGTTTAGACTTCATTGGCGGGCATTGGTTTTTAGTTTATTGATAATCCTGTTGAATGTGAGGTACAGTAACCAACCTGTTGAGGAGAGAGTTTAGGTATGCAATGTGTTTAGTCTTCATTGGCGGGCATTGGTTTTTAGTTTATTGATAATCCTGTTGAATGTGAGGTACAGTAACCAACCTGTTGAGGAGAGAGTTTAGGTATGCAATGTGTTTAGACTTCATTGGCGGGCATTGGTTTTTAGTTTATTGATAATCCTGTTGAATGTGAGGTACAGTAACCAACCTGTTGAGGAGAGAGTTTAGGTATGCAATGTGTTTAGTCTTCATTGGCGGGCATTGGTTTTTAGTTTATTGATAATCCTGTTGAATGTGAGGTACAGTAACCAACCTGTTGAGGAGAGAGTTTAGGTATGCAATGTGTTTAGACTTCATTGGCGGGCATTGGTTTTTAGTTTATTGATAATCCTGTTGAATGTGAGGTACAGTAACCAACCTGTTGAGGAGAGAGTTTAGGTATGCAATGTGTTTAGTCTTCATTGGCGGGCATTGGTTTATAGTTTATTGATAATCCTGGTGAATGTGAGGTACAGTAACCAACCTGTTGAGGAGAGAGTTTAGGTATGCAATGTGTTTAGTCTTCATTGGCGGGCATTGGTTTTTAGTTTATTGATAATCCTGTTGAATGTGAGGTACAGTAACCAACCTGTTGAGGAGAGAGTTTAGGTATGCAATGTGTTTAGTCTTCATTGGCGGGCATTGGTTTATAGTTTATGGATAATCCTGGTGAATGTGAGGTACAGTAACCAACCTGTTGAGGAGAGAGTTTAGGTATGCAATGTGTTTAGACTTCATTGGCGGGCATCGGTTTTTAGTTTATGGATAATCCTGGTGAATGTGAGGTACAGTAACCAACCTGTTGAGGAGAGAGTTTAGGTATGCAATGTGTTTAGTCTTCATTGGCGGGCATTGGTTTTTAGTTTATGGATAATCCTGGTGAATGTGAGGTACAGTAACCAACCTGTTGAGGAGAGAGTTTAGGTATGCAATGTGTTTAGACTTCATTGGCGGGCATTGGTTTTTAGTTTATGGATAATCCTGGTGAATGTGAGGTACAGTAACCAACCTGTTGAGGAGAGAGTTTAGGTATGCAATGTGTTTAGACTTCATTGGCGGGCATTGGTTTTTAGTTTATGGATAATCCTGGTGAATGTGAGGTACAGTAACCAACCTGTTGAGGAGAGAGTTTAGGTATGCAATGTGTTTAGTCTTCATTGGCGGGCATTGGTTTTTAGTTTATGGATAATCCTGGTGAATGTGAGGTACAGTAACCAACCTGTTGAGGAGAGAGTTTAGGTATGCAATGTGTTTAGACTTCATTGGCGGGCATTGGTTTTTAGTTTATGGATAATCCTGGTGAATGTGAGGTACAGTAACCAACCTGTTGAGGAGAGAGTTTAGGTATGCAATGTGTTTAGTCTTCATTGGCGGGCATTGGTTTATAGTTTATGGATAATCCTGGTTAATGTGAGGTACAGTAACCAACCAGTTGAGGAGAGAGTTTAGGTATGCAATGTGTTTAGACTTCATTGGCGGGCATTGGTTTTTAGTTTATGGATAATCCTGGTGAATGTGAGGTACAGTAACCAACCTGTTGAGGAGAGAGTTTAGGTATGCAATGTGTTTAGTCTTCATTGGCGGGCATTGGTTTTTAGTTTATGGATAATCCTGGTGAATGTGAGGTACAGTAACCAACCAGTTGAGGAGAGAGTTTAGGTATGCAATGTGTTTAGACTTCATTGGCGGGAATTGGTTTTTAGTTTATGGATAATCCTGGTGAATGTGAGGTACAGTAACCAACCTGTTGAGGAGAGAGTTTAGGTATGCAATGTGTTTAGACTTCATTGGCGGGCATTGGTTTTTAGTTTATGGATAATCCTGGTGAATGTGAGGTACAGTAACCAACCTGTTGAGGAGAGAGTTTAGGTATGCAATGTGTTTAGACTTCATTGGCGGGCATCGGTTTTTAGTTTATGGATAATCCTGGTGAATGTGAGGTACAGTAACCAATCTGTTGAGGAGAGAGTTTAGGTATGCAATGTGTTTAGTCTTCATTGGCGGGCATTGGTTTATAGTTTATGGATAATCCTGGTGAATGTGAGGTACAGTAACCAACCTGTTGAGGAGAGAGTTTAGGTATGCAATGTGTTTAGTCTTCATTGGCGGGCATTGGTTTATAGTTTATGGATAATCCTGGTGAATGTGAGGTACAGTAACCAACCTGTTGAGGAGAGAGTTTAGGTATGCAATGTGTTTAGTCTTCATTGGCGGGCATTGGTTTATAGTTTATGGATAATCCTGGTGAATGTGAGGTACAGTAACCAACCTGTTGAGGAGAGAGTTTAGGTATGCAATGTGTTTAGACTTCATTGGCGGGCATCGGTTTTTAGTTTATGGATAATCCTGGTGAATGTGAGGTACAGTAACCAATCTGTTGAGGAGAGAGTTTAGGTATGCAATGTGTTTAGTCTTCATTGGCGGGCATTGGTTTATAGTTTATGGATAATCCTGGTGAATGTGAGGTACAGTAACCAACCTGTTGAGGAGAGAGTTTAGGTATGCAATGTGTTTAGTCTTCATTGGCGGGCATTGGTTTATAGTTTATGGATAATCCTGGTGAATGTGAGGTACAGTAACCAACCTGTTGAGGAGAGAGTTTAGGTATGCAATGTGTTTAGTCTTCATTGGCGGGCATTGGTTTATAGTTTATGGATAATCCTGGTGAATGTGAGGTACAGTAACCAACCTGTTGAGGAGAGAGTTTAGGTATGCAATGTGTTTAGACTTCATTGGCGGGCATCGGTTTTTAGTTTATGGATAATCCTGGTGAATGTGAGGTACAGTAACCAATCTGTTGAGGAGAGAGTTTAGGTATGCAATGTGTTTAGTCTTCATTGGCGGGCATTGGTTTATAGTTTATGGATAATCCTGGTGAATGTGAGGTACAGTAACCAACCTGTTGAGGAGAGAGTTTAGGTATGCAATGTGTTTAGTCTTCATTGGCGGGCATTGGTTTTTAGTTTATGGATAATCCTGGTGAATGTGAGGTACAGTAACCAACCTGTTGAGGAGAGAGTTTAGGTATGCAATGTGTTTAGACTTCATTGGCGGGCATCGGTTTTTAGTTTATGGATAATCCTGGTGAATGTGAGGTACAGTAACCAACCTGTTGAGGAGAGAGTTTAGGTATGCAATGTGTTTAGACTTCATTGGCGGGCATCGGTTTTTAGTTTATGGATAATCCTGGTGAATGTGAGGTACAGTAACCAACCTGTTGAGGAGAGAGTTTAGGTATGCAATGTGTTTAGTCTTCATTGGCGGGCATTGGTTTTTAGTTTATGGATAATCCTGGTGAATGTGAGGTACAGTAACCAACCTGTTGAGGAGAGAGTTTAGGTATGCAATGTGTTTAGTCTTCATTGGCGGGCATCGGTTTTTAGTTTATGGATAATCCTGTTGAATGTGAGGTACAGTAACCAACCTGTTGAGGAGAGAGTTTAGGTATGCAATGTGTTTAGTCTTCATTGGCGGGCATCGGTTTTTAGTTTATGGATAATCCTGGTGAATGTGAGGTACAGTAACCAACCTGTTGAGGAGAGAGTTTGGGTATGCAATGTGTTTAGTCTTCATTGGCGGGCATTGGTTTTTAGTTTATGGATAATCCTGGTGAATGTGAGGTACAGTAACCAACCTGTTGAGGAGAGAGTTTAGGTATGCAATGTGTTTAGTCTTCATTGGCGGGCATCGGTTTTTAGTTTATGGATAATCCTGTTGAATGTGAGGTACAGTAACCAACCTGTTGAGGAGAGAGTTTAGGTATGCAATGTGTTTAGTCTTCATTGGCGGGCATCGGTTTATAGTTTATGGATAATCCTGTTGAATGTGAGGTACAGTAACCAACCTGTTGAGGAGAGAGTTTAGGTATGCAATGTGTTTAGTCTTCATTGGCGGGCATCGGTTTATAGTTTATGGATAATCCTGTTGAATGTGAGGTACAGTAACCAACCTGTTGAGGAGAGAGTTTAGGTATGCAATGTGTTTAGTCTTCATTGGCGGGCATTGGTTTTTAGTTTATTGATAATCCTGTTGAATGTGAGGTACAGTAACCAACCTGTTGAGGAGAGAGTTTAGGTATGCAATGTGTTTAGTCTTCATTGGCGGGCATTGGTTTTTAGTTTATGGATAATCCTGGTGAATGTGAGGTACAGTAACCAACCTGTTGAGGAGAGAGTTTAGGTATGCAATGTGTTTAGTCTTCATTGGCGGGCATTGGTTTTTAGTTTATGGATAATCCTGGTGAATGTGAGGTACAGTAACCAACCTGTTGAGGAGAGAGTTTAGGTATGCAATGTGTTTAGTCTTCATTGGCGGGCATTGGTTTATAGTTTATGGATAATCCTGGTGAATGTGAGGTACAGTTACCAACCTGTTGAGGAGAGAGTTTAGGTATGCAATGTGTTTAGTCTTCATTGGCGGGCATTGGTTTATAGTTTATGGATAATCCTGGTGAATGTGAGGTACAGTAACCAACCTGTTGAGGAGAGAGTTTAGGTATGCAATGTGTTTAGTCTTCATTGGCGGGCATTGGTTTTTAGTTTATTGATAATCCTGTTGAATGTGAGGTACAGTAACCAACCTGTTGAGGAGAGAGTTTAGGTATGCAATGTGTTTAGTCTTCATTGGCGGGCATTGGTTTATAGTTTATGGATAATCCTGGTGAATGTGAGGTACAGTAACCAACCTGTTGAGGAGAGAGTTTAGGTATGCAATGTGTTTAGTCTTCATTGGCGGGCATTGGTTTTTAGTTTATTGATAATCCTGTTGAATGTGAGGTACAGTAACCAACCTGTTGAGGAGAGAGTTTAGGTATGCAATGTGTTTAGTCCTCATTGGCGGGCATTGGTTTATAGTTTATGGATAATCCTGGTGAATGTGAGCTACAGTAACCAACCTGTTGAGGAGAGAGTTTAGGTATGCAATGTGTTTAGTCTTCATTGGCGGGCATTGGTTTTTAGTTTATGGATAATCCTGGTGAATGTGAGGTACAGTAACCAACCTGTTGAGGAGAGAGTTTAGGTATGCAATGTGTTTAGTCTTCATTGGCGGGCATTGGTTTTTAGTTTATGGATAATCCTGGTGAATGTGAGGTACAGTAACCAACCTGTTGAGGAGAGAGTTTAGGTATGCAATGTGTTTAGTCTTCATTGGCGGGCATCGGTTTTTAGTTAATGGATAATCCTGGTGAATGTGAGGTACAGTAACCAACCTGTTGAGGAGAGAGTTTAGGTATGCAATGTGTTTAGTCTTCATTGGCGGGCATCGGTTTTTAGTTTATGGATAATCCTGGTGAATGTGAGGTACAGTAACCAACCTGTTGAGGAGAGAGTTTAGGTATGCAATGTGTTTAGTCTTCATTGGCGGGCATTGGTTTTTAGTTTATGGATAATCCTGGTGAATGTGAGGTACAGTAACCAACCTGTTGAGGAGAGAGTTTAGGTATGCAATGTGTTTAGTCTTCATTGGCGGGCATTGGTTTTTAGTTTATGGATAATCCTGGTGAATGTGAGGTACAGTAACCAACCTGTTGAGGAGAGAGTTTAGGTATGCAATGTGTTTAGTCTTCATTGGCGGGCATTGGTTTTTAGTTTATGGATAATCCTGGTGAATGTGAGGTACAGTAACCAACCTGTTGAGGAGAGAGTTTAGGTATGCAATGTGTTTAGTCTTCATTGGCGGGCATTGGTTTTTAGTTTATGGATAATCCTGGTGAATGTGAGGTACAGTAACCAACCTGTTGAGGAGAGAGTTTAGGTATGCAATGTGTTTAGTCTTCATTGGCGGGCATTGGTTTTTAGTTTATTGATAATCCTGGTGAATGTGAGGTACAGTAACCAACCTGTTGAGGAGAGAGTTTAGGTATGCAATGTGTTTAGTCTTCATTGGCGGGCATTGGTTTTTAGTTTATTGATAATCCTGTTGAATGTGAGGTACAGTAACCAACCTGTTGAGGAGAGAGTTTAGGTATGCAATGTGTTTAGTCTTCATTGGCGGGCATTGGTTTATAGTTTATTGATAATCCTGTTGAATGTGAGGTACAGTAACCAACCTGTTGAGGAGAGAGTTTAGGTATGCAATGTGTTTAGTCTTCATTGGCGGGCATTGGTTTATAGTTTATGGATAATCCTGGTGAATGTGAGGTACAGTAACCAACCTGTTGAGGAGAGAGTTTAGGTATGCAATGTGTTTAGTCTTCATTGGCGGGCATTGGTTTT
The DNA here is from genome assembly GCA_946811695.1 of Gonocerus acuteangulatus. Taxonomy (NCBI): domain Eukaryota; kingdom Metazoa; phylum Arthropoda; class Insecta; order Hemiptera; family Coreidae; genus Gonocerus; species Gonocerus acuteangulatus. The sequence goes on along the minus strand of OX328127.1, from coordinate 96,791,517 downwards.
TAGTTTATTGATAATCCTGTTGAATGTGAGGTACAGTAACCAACCTGTTGAGGAGAGAGTTTAGGTATGCAATGTGTTTAGTCTTCATTGGCGGGCATTGGTTTTTAGTTTATGGATAATCCTGGTGAATGTGAGGTACAGTAACCAACCTGTTGAGGAGAGAGTTTAGTTATGCAATGTGTTTAGTCTTCATTGGCGGGCATTGGTTTTTAGTTTATGGATAATCCTGGTGAATGTGAGGTACAGTAACCAACCTGTTGAGGAGAGAGTTTAGGTATGCAATGTGTTTAGTCTTCATTGGCGGGCATTGGTTTTTGGTTTATGGATAATCCTGGTGAATGTGAGGTACAGTAACCAACCTGTTGAGGAGAGAGTTTAGGTATGCAATGTGTTTAGTCTTCATTGGCGGGCATTGGTTTATAGTTTATGGATAATCCTGGTGAATGTGAGGTACAGTAACCAACCTGTTGAGGAGAGAGTTTAGGTATGCAATGTGTTTAGTCTTCATTGGCGGGCATTGGTTTTTAGTTTATTGATAATCCTGTTGAATGTGAGGTACAGTAACCAACCTGTTGAGGAGAGAGTTTAGGTATGCAATGTGTTTAGTCCTCATTGGCGGGCATTGGTTTATAGTTTATGGATAATCCTGGTGAATGTGAGCTACAGTAACCAACCTGTTGAGGAGAGAGTTTAGGTATGCAATGTGTTTAGTCTTCATTGGCGGGCATTGGTTTATAGTTTATGGATAATCCTGGTGAATGTGAGGTACAGTAACCAACCTGTTGAGGAGAGAGTTTAGGTATGCAATGTGTTTAGTCTTCATTGGCGGGCATTGGTTTTTAGTTTATGGATAATCCTGGTGAATGTGAGGTACAGTAACCAACCTGTTGAGGAGAGAGTTTAGGTATGCAATGTGTTTAGTCTTCATTGGCGGGCATTGGTTTTTAGTTTATGGATAATCCTGGTGAATGTGAGGTACAGTAACCAATCTGTTGAGGAGAGAGTTTAGGTATGCAATGTGTTTAGTCTTCATTGGCGGGCATTGGTTTTTAGGTTAGCCATTTTTATTTATCTTCATCACAGACTATCCATTCTATTTTATTATTTATTCTTTATTTTTTAAACTTTTTTTTTTATTTTAATATAGTACATCCCTAACCAATGCCTTAGACAGCGAAATTATCTCAGAGGAAGAGCACTGGACTGATATGCTGGATGACCTGAGTTCAAAACTTGAGCCCTCTAAATGTTTTATCTTCTAGTGTCTTCGTTCATGTGATGGATTCAGTCTCCCTGGCCGTCTATAGGCTCATCCAGCCTTTAAATAATTTATTAATGGGTACCTAGAAAGGGGAAAGTCAGGCGGCCAGACTATCTCTCTAGTGCGCCATACAGTCAGGAATCAGTGTCTATACAGTGTCTGCCCCTCTATTACAGAACTAAGATAGCACATGATAGAGGATACACAGATCATGCATCCATGATGAAGGTGTTATAGTACACAAAGTTTGTCTCCATAACTCATCTTAATGATGGTATGTTTTTATTGAACACCAAAATAAGATTGTTGCTTTAGAAGCGTTGTTATGTTGCAGAGTCCGAAGAACAAAACTGATCCAAAAGATCATATCCGTCGGATCACCTCTTCGTTCCCAGCAGACCCTCGTTCACCGTTCTTCGATCCAGCAGGTAAGGCTCCTTATCTACCACTTATTTATTATTCAACAACTCTCAACATTCCTTCATCTTAAAGTTCATCTAACGTTTGGACATTTAAAAATCATAAGGCATTCTGTTTAATTTACAAGAAAAATATTTAAATGATTTGAAACCTGAGGCCCGACAACCGTGAGTGTTAAGGCGTGACCCGCCTCTTCTTTAGGACATAGAAAAAACATTGGCCATATCATGGCTAGGAAAGGGGTGTAAACTCATCCCAAAAACATTGGCCATATCATGGCTAGGAAAGGGGTGTAAACTCATACCAAAAACATTGGCCATATCATGGCTAGGAAAGGGGAGTAAACTCATACCAAAAACATTGGCCATATCATGGCTAGGAAAGGGGTGTAAACTCATCCCAAAAACATTGGCCATATCATGGCTAGGAAAGGGGTGTTAACTCATCCCAAAACATTGGCCATATCATGGCTAGGAAAGGGGTGTAAACTCATACCAAAAACATTGGCCATATCATGGCTAGGAAAGGGGTGTAAACTCATCCCAAAAACATTGGCCATATCATGGCTAGGAAAGGGGTGTAAACTCATACCAAAAACATTGGCCATATCATGGCTAGGAAAGGGGTGTAAACTCATCCCAAAAACATTGGCCATATCATGGCTAGGAAAGGGGTGTAAACTCATACCAAAAACATTGGCCATATCATGGCTAGGAAAGGGGTGTAAACTCATCCCAAAAACATTGGCCATATCATGGCTAGGAAAGGGGTGTAAACTCATACCAAAAATAAATATCATTATACTAGAAGACAAAACTATTTTGTGTAGAGTTTCCAAAGTATATAGAATCTGGTGTTTTTGACAGGAGAGCCGATGAAACCTCTGGCCAAACTCTACTTGACTCGTCAGAGACTCTATGAGAAGATTTGTGAAAAGAGTACCGACATAGAGTCGCTTGAAGGTACAAACTTACTCCATTATTAGTAAAACCATTTTAGATTGGAGCTTTTTGAAGCTAATCAATCTTATCTATGTTAGATTAACCAAAAGAGTTCTGCTCAAGCAAGGCTGGAATATTGTGCCTCGTATTTTCTGCTATTATAGTGATATTTTCTCTGCATTGTTAATGCTGCCAGCGTGTGAGACACAAGAGTGGGGAGATTGGAGCCCGTGCTCTGTCTCTTGTGGAGTTGGCACACGGACAAGGCAGAGATTTTACCAAAACGAAAAAAGATCATTGGATGCTGGCTGCAATGTAGAACTCACTTCCAGAATCAGCTGCCACGAACCCATTCCTTGCAGGTAATTCTCTCACAATATTACTCATTTATCAACATCTTCATGGATCATTGTTAAAACATATTTTACAAAATGTCATTACTTTTTGAAGCAATCCCTTCCGAAAAAAAAGTAATATGTTCATTTATCGGCTTGAATTAAAATTCTTCAAGAGTGGAGTTGATCTGGAATCAATGGATTTCTGACCGTATCAGACTATCCAGCCCTGTAATTTAGCCATGCATATTGAGATTAAAAAAATACAAATTATTAAATTAAATTTAATTACAATCACAATATATATTTGAGTATTTATAGTACAAGAAAAAGAGATCTATACTCCCCGTTGTATTCTTGATCCATAGTCGGCAATTGCATCACCTTTAATGTTTTTTTTAGTTTAAGATTGAAATGTACTGTAGTATAACTGATATTGAAATGCAGCTGGGAGAGCGAAGAAGAACATGGAGGACATGAAAGTGTTAATTGCACTTTCTCTCCTTGGTCGGAATGGTCGTCGTGCTCCGTGGCTTGTGGCAAAGGGCAGCAACACAGGTATCAACCAAATTACAAAACATCACTTATATTTATTTCTGTGCACCATAGATTTAGTTTGCCATTAAAAATAAAGCATATTTGAATTTTTTAAAAAAAAGGGCGGATTCTGAGGGACGTGCATTCTACCAAACAGAATTTACAAAAAACAACAGCAATAAAGAAACACCCAAAGGACTTACATCAAACAACATTACAGTGGAAAATGCAGATATAAGTCTATTTACAAGTCTTTTCTAAAATTCCTAACTAAATTACGTAACCAAATCACTCGATGTCGCATATATATGTGTGTGTATATATATATATATATATTTCTAGTGTGCATATTTGTCCACAATATTTTATTTTGTTGATTGAAAACTGTTTTAGATTCAGGAGATTGTTGAAGAGACGTAACTGGAAGGCTTGCATGTACGTGAGTAAGCCACCCAAAACGAAGGAAGACAAGGAATGCATTGGAGTGAAATGCAATCAACAGGTTTAACAATATTTCTCTCATAAATTATAGCAAGTTCCTTCTTTACCACATTCACATATTTACGTATATAAACATAATAGGTTTATATAAGTAAATATGTAATATTATTACAACATAAAAATTATATAGGAAGAAAAATAAACTTAAAATGGATGCAATTATAAATAATATAGGTTCTCTGGCAGAAATCAGTTCCTAAGACTTTTTCAAAATTCAATCTAATTAAAGTTTCAAAGTTCAAGGTTTATTCAGAAATTAATTTCACACAAATTTTAATTAATCAGAAAATATATATTTATATACAAAGTCAAGGGATGGTTGGGATTCGGATGGTTGGGATTCGGATGGTTGGGATTCGGATGGTTGGGATTCGGATGGTTGGGATTCGGGTAGGCGGGAAAAAAAACATCAGATCTTCAGGCACAAATCTCTATTGAACGTTTCGGTTGCATTTTGGCAGCCTTCTTCAGCTAAAAAATAAATATACACAATTACAAGTAAGAATAATCGGACAGTAAGAAACATTTTTAATATCATGACAATAAATTTAGAACCAATAGTTTTTTTTTTAATGATGCACATTAGGTAGTTATAGAAAATGTAGTTGTTATTAAATATAACTATTAACAAAGGTTCAAAGTAAAACGAATGCAGAGAAACATAAGCCTCCAGTAATCAGAAACAACTAGCTGTATGAGCATCATTTCATAACTAGCTGTATGAGCATCATTTCATAACTAGCTGTATGAGCATCATTTCATAACTAGCTGTATGAGCATCATTTCATAACTAGCTGTATGAGCATCATTTCATAACTAGCTGTATGAGCATCATTTCATAACTAGCTGTATGAGCATCATTTCATAACTAGCTGTATGAGCATCATTTCATAACTAGCCGTATGATTTTCATGTCATAACTAGCCGTATGAGCATCATTTCATAACTAGCTGTATGAGCATCATTTCATAACTAGCTGTATGAGCATCATTTCATAACTAGCTGTATGAGCATCATTTCATAACTAGCTGTATGATTTTCATGTCATAACTAGCTGTATGAGCATCATTTCATAACTAGCTGTATGAGCATCATTTCATAACTAGCTGTATGAGCATCATTTCATAACTAGCTGTATGAGCATCATTTCATAACTAGCTGTATGAGCATCATTTCATAACTAGCCGTATGATTTTCATGTCATAACTAGCTGTATGAGCATCATTTCATAACTAGCTGTATGAGCATCATTTCATAACTAGCTGTATGAGCATCATTTCATAACTAGCTGTATGAGCATCATTTCATAACTAGCTGTATGAGCATCATTTCATAACTAGCTGTATGAGCATCATTTCATAACTAGCTGTATGAGCATCATTTCATAACTAGCTGTATGAGCATCATTTCATAACTAGCTGTATGAGCATCATTTCATAACTAGCTGTATGAGCATCATTTCATAACTAGCTGTATGAGCATCATTTCATAACTAGCTGTATGAGCATCATTTCATAACTAGCTGTATGAGCATCATTTCATAACTAGCTGTATGAGCATCATTTCATAACTAGCTGTATGAGCATCATTTCATAACTAGCTGTATGAGCATCATTTCATAACTAGCTGTATGAGCATCATTTCATAACTAGCCGTATGATTTTCATGTCATAACTAGCCGTATGAGCATCATTTCATAACTAGCTGTATGAGCATCATTTCATAACTAGCTGTATGAGCATCATTTCATAACTAGCTGTATGAGCATCATTTCATAACTAGCTGTATGAGCATCATTTCATAACTAGCTGTATGAGCATCATTTCATAACTAGCTGTATGAGCATCATTTCATAACTAGCTGTATGAGCATCATTTCATAACTAGCTGTATGAGCATCATTTCATAACTAGCTGTATGAGCATCATTTCATAACTAGCTGTATGAGCATCATTTCATAACTAGCTGTATGAGCATCATTTCATAACTAGCTGTATGAGCATCATTTCATAACTAGCTGTATGAGCATCATTTCATAACTAGCTGTATGAGCATCATTTCATAACTAGCTGTATGAGCATCATTTCATAACTAGCTGTATGAGCATCATTTCATAACTAGCCGTATGAGCATCATTTCATAACTAGCCGTATGAGCATCATTTCATAACTAGCCGTATGATTTTCATGTCATAACTAGCTGTATGAGCATCATTTCATAACTAGCTGTATGAGCATCATTTCATAACTAGCTGTATGAGCATCATTTCATAACTAGCTGTATGAGCATCATTTCATAACTAGCTGTATGAGCATCATTTCATAACTAGCTGTATGAGCATCATTTCATAACTAGCTGTATGAGCATCATTTCATAACTAGCTGTATGAGCATCATTTCATAACTAGCTGTATGAGCATCATTTCATAACTAGCTGTATGAGCATCATTTCATAACTAGCTGTATGAGCATCATTTCATAACTAGCTGTATGAGCATCATTTCATAACTAGCTGTATGAGCATCATTTCATAACTAGCTGTATGAGCATCATTTCATAACTAGCTGTATGAGCATCATTTCATAACTAGCCGTATGATTTTCATGTCATAACTAGCTGTATGAGCATCATTTCATAACTAGCCGTATGATTTTCATGTCATAACTAGCTGTATGAGCATCATTTCATAACTAGCCGTATGATTTTCATGTCATAACTAGCTGTATGAGCATCATTTCATAACTAGCTGTATGAGCATCATTTCATAACTAGCTGTATGAGCATCATTTCATAACTAGCTGTATGAGCATCATTTCATAACTAGCTGTATGAGCATCATTTCATAACTAGCTGTATGAGCATCATTTCATAACTAGCTGTATGAGCATCATTTCATAACTAGCTGTATGAGCATCATTTCATAACTAGCTGTATGAGCATCATTTCATAACTAGCTGTATGAGCATCATTTCATAACTAGCTGTATGAGCATCATTTCATAACTAGCTGTATGAGCATCATTTCATAACTAGCCGTATGATTTTCATGTCATAACTAGCTGTATGAGCATCATTTCATAACTAGCCGTATGATTTTCATGTCATAACTAGCTGTATGAGCATCATTTCATAACTAGCCGTATGAGCATCATTTCATAACTAGCTGTATGAGCATCATTTCATAACTAGCTGTATGAGCATCATTTCATAACTAGCTGTATGAGCATCATTTCATAACTAGCTGTATGAGCATCATTTCATAACTAGCTGTATGAGCATCATTTCATAACTAGCTGTATGAGCATCATTTCATAACTAGCCGTATGATTTTCATGTCATAACTAGCTGTATGAGCATCATTTCATAACTAGCCGTATGATTTTCATGTCATAACTAGCTGTATGAGCATCATTTCATAACTAGCCGTATGATTTTCATGTCATAACTAGCTGTATGAGCATCATTTCATAACTAGCTGTATGAGCATCATTTCATAACTAGCTGTATGAGCATCATTTCATAACTAGCTGTATGAGCATCATTTCATAACTAGCTGTATGAGCATCATTTCATAACTAGCTGTATGAGCATCATTTCATAACTAGCTGTATGAGCATCATTTCATAACTAGCTGTATGAGCATCATTTCATAACTAGCTGTATGAGCATCATTTCATAACTAGCTGTATGAGCATCATTTCATAACTAGCCGTATGATTTTCATGTCATAACTAGCTGTATGAGCATCATTTCATAACTAGCCGTATGATTTTCATGTCATAACTAGCTGTATGAGCATCATTTCATAACTAGCTGTATGAGCATCATTTCATAACTAGCTGTATGAGCATCATTTCATAACTAGCTGTATGAGCATCATTTCATAACTAGCTGTATGAGCATCATTTCATAACTAGCTGTATGAGCATCATTTCATAACTAGCCGTATGATTTTCATGTCATAACTAGCTGTATGAGCATCATTTCATAACTAGCCGTATGATTTTCATGTCATAACTAGCTGTATGAGCATCATTTCATAACTAGCCGTATGATTTTCATGTCATAACTAGCTGTATGAGCATCATTTCATAACTAGCTGTATGAGCATCATTTCATAACTAGCTGTATGAGCATCATTTCATAACTAGCTGTATGAGCATCATTTCATAACTAGCTGTATGAGCATCATTTCATAACTAGCTGTATGAGCATCATTTCATAACTAGCTGTATGAGCATCATTTCATAACTAGCTGTATGAGCATCATTTCATAACTAGCTGTATGAGCATCATTTCATAACTAGCTGTATGAGCATCATTTCATAACTAGCTGTATGAGCATCATTTCATAACTAGCTGACCCGGCGAACTTCGTACCGTCTAACAGTCGATTCTTTAATCATTTTTTTAAATACTTATTCTGCTATTTGGGACACCGGGTCAGCTAGTAAGATAAACAAGAAAAGAAAAAAGATACTTAATGAGTCAACAATTACATTATGTCAAAAAATAAAAATTATAAAACACATAAAATTCTTTTAATAGTCACTAAAAAATCACAATCAAAATTACAATATCAGATTTCTTATTATGATACCTACTTATTATATTTCATTTTATTTTTACTTATTCTAAATTAAGTTTCATTTTTATTGTATTACTTTATGGTACACGATATTTTTTGTTTGATTACCTGGCGCATAACAAACAGAGCAGATGGTTTTCCAACAAGGGAACAGGCAACATACAATTGACCATGCGAGAAACATGGGTTTTCTAGGTTAATACCACAAACACTTAATGACAGCCCTGGGATTTGTTTATAGTCAAACTGAGTTCATAGGTCCAATAGCAACACAGCTGCAGGCACTGTAATGAATTCACAGCAGCTCGATTCAAACTTGCACCATTATTAGTCGAATGTCGCGCTTCACGGGTCTGTCTTAACCGAATTCTTTCACGTTCATTGCGATCTTCACGTTCCTGGGCAGTACGATTAGATTGATAATTAATCTGATGCGTTGCATTTCGGGTTCTTCTGCCTAAATATGTCGGCCACCTTATAGGAAGCATATTTAGTACGTCGCAAACACACAACACTTTTGTAATATTATAGATGCACAGGAAATAGACCTTTATATTTCAAGTGACATATTACCACAGACAATTTACATTTTACCATAGACAATTAGTTTTTGAGTAACGTTACCATCGTATAAATAGACGATGGTATATTTCCCCTCCACTAACACTTAAACTTTATGGTATGGTATTAAAGTTCTTATTGACCTTTTAGTATTATTACGAATCTTTTGTATGGGAATATAGAAAAGTGGGGTATTTTTTACTTCGTTAACGCATATATAAATTTATTGAAATTGCATTATTAACATGTGATTAATAACGCTCTATTGTCACCTAGTGATTACTTGTTCATAATTATTTAGATTTTAACGTCCATTATTATGAAATACGAATTTTAGGACGGGTCATCTACGGGTTACCACCCTTTCTAGCCAGGATCGGGCTGATGCCTTTCCTTTTTTCTAAAGAAAAGCCACCTATAGTGGGAATCGGACCCACGACCCTTGGCACGGAGTATTAAATTCTCAAGCGCTAACACTCACTGCCACCGGGCCTCCACATGTTTTTATTGTTATAGAGAATTGTTGCTTATACACAAATAACCTAATACGTTAACTGTTAAAAATATTACAATTGAGAACATGTGATTTTATTTAAAAATGAATTTGGATTAACGAAGTAAAAAAGACCCGAAAAGTATTGTTTTTAGACTTTTTCAGGCAATTTTTTTAATTTTCTCTCCATAAGAACCATCCTCGTAGTTCAAGGAATATTGTAAAAAAAGAATTGGCGAAACCGGTTAAGTTGTTCTCGAGATTTGCGCTTACCAACACATTTAGCGATCCATTTTTATATAATAGATTATAAGAAAAAACAATAAATTCTTTTTATATAAAAAATAATTTGTAATATTTAATACATACCACTAAAAAATGTCTAGGGGGAGGAAGACCAAGATGACATTTAGGTCACCATGGTTAAATGTTGGAGAGAAAGCTTCTACACAGGAGTTTCATTGTTAGGTCTGGCGAGTTGGGGGCAGTAAGTCGGCAGGGATGAAACAAGGGAATTACCGGGTCGTAAAAGGTGTTAATGTTTCGGAACACACAGATAGAAAAATTGTCTGGGAACAAAAACCGAAAGGTGGTCAAGACAGCTTATGGAACACAGTGGAGTAAATGGAGTATTCATGAACTAGAATATCATCTGAAAGAATACAAACTCCTTGGCAACTTTGAAGCTTTTGTTCCATAGTTTTCGGAAATGTTTCTCATGCCGAATTGAGACACATTGGTAGCCTTTTAAACCGCCATAACCCTTTAGATGTCTGGAAAGTAGTTATCATTCTACTTTCAGGAGATAATTCAAGCTGGTGATAAGGATCTACGCGTATCTATACATTACTTGATTTAAAGAATCCTTATCAGGTTAGTTCACTGATCCTTATAGCAGCTAATTCACTTTAAAGTGAACTAGCTGCTAGTTGTGATTAAAAGTCATGGATTTTTGGGATCGGATGGTTCTCCGCTAATAACGCTTTATTTACTCTTCTAGAATCAACACACAACCTTATGTCAGCATTAGATTAGACAATAGGTACTATTTGGGAAGACCACGGAGAATATTCAGAGACAGCTTATGTCAGCATTAGATTAGACAATAGGTACTATTTGGGAAGACCACGGAGAATATTCAGAGACAGCTTATGTCAGCATTAGATTAGACAATAGGTACTATTAGGGAACACCACGGAGAATATTCAGAGACAGCTTATGTCAGCATTAGATTAGACAATAGGTACTATTTGGGAATACCACGGAGAATATTCAGAGACAGCTTATGTCAGCATTAGATTAGACAATAGGTACTATTTGGGAACACCACGGAGAATATTCAGAGACAGCTTATGTCAGCATTAGATTAGACAATAGGTACTATTTGGGAACACCACGGAGAATATTCAGAGACAGCTTATGTCAGCATTAGATTAGACAATAGGTACTATTTGGGAACACCACGGAGAATATTCAGAGACAGCTTATGTCAGCATTAGATTAGACAATAGGTACTATTTGGGAACACCACGGAGAATATTCAGAGACAGCTTATGTCAGCATTAGATTAGACAATAGGTACTATTTGGGAACACCACGGAGAATCTTCAGAGACAGCTTATGTCAGCATTAGATTAGACAATAGGTACTATTTGGGAACACCACGGAGAATATTCAGAGACAGCTTATGTCAGCATTAGATTAGACAATAGGTACTATTTGGGAACACCACGGAGAATATTCAGAGACAGCTTATGTCAGCATTAGATTAGACAATAGGTACTATTTGGGAACACCACGGAGAATATTCAGAGACAGCTTATGTCAGCATTAGATTAGACAATAGGTACTATTTGGGAACACCACGGAGAATATTCAGAGACAGCTTATGTCAGCATTAGATTAGACAATAGGTACTATTTGGGAACACCACGGAGAATATTCAGAGACAGCTTATGTCAGCATTAGATTAGACAATAGGTACTATTTGGGAAGACCACGGAGAATATTCAGAGACAGCTTATGTCAGCATTAGATTAGACAATAGGTACTATTTGGGAACACCACGGAGAATATTCAGAGACAGCTTATGTCAGCATTAGATTAGACAATAGGTACTATTTGGGAACACCACGGAGAATATTCAGAGACAGCTTATGTCAGCATTAGATTAGACAATAGGTACTATTTGGGAAGACCACGGAGAATATTCAGAGACAGCTTATGTCAGCATTAGATTAGACAATAGGTACTGTAAGGGACTGATTAGCAAGGACGGGATTTAGAGATATAGACAATGGGGAAATATTTTAGAGAAGCGGAAATTCCTTTTTAAAACTATAATTTGCACAGAGGATACAAAACATAAATATCATAAACCATTGCTACGATGAGAGAAAAGGTTGAGTGAGAGAGACGGATAGGTAGAGTTATCAAATATGATCATTTGGGGAGATTATAGAGAATTTGGAAATGGCCTACCTCTGAACAGCATCTGGGCCGGTCTCAGGAACGGATGCAAAAACTCTCTCGGTCGGAGGTAAGCCAGCTCTTTTTAAACCCTTTGTACCCCACTCCTGCTTTTGCAGGTGATTGAACTAGAAACTCTTGTCAGGTCTTAGATCTTCCAGGAATCTTACGAATCAGCCACGTGCAGTGCCAACATCCCAGACGCAACGTTTGCGGATTCGTGGTTCTCACATCTCTAGAAATGGACAGCCAACCTTTTCTCTCATCCTTGTTCACTTAACAAGGCCAAAGGGAAAACGGGGCCTTACATCACCCCCCGATTTTTCAAAGTCATGTTTCCCTTGGAACATTACTTTACCTTTAACACTACCCATCCTTATGTTACTAATAATAATAATAATAAACAATATTAGTGCTAATAACAATACAGGTGATGCGCTGTAAAAATTAAAATAAAATAAACATTATTGGCATCTTTACAAGACAAAACCTCTCCCTTAGGAGGTAAAAATCCTTATGTTACCATTATTTTATAACTATACCGAACACTGTCGTCACAATCACTGAACGGCTACTACACTTTCGAGCGGTCTATATCCGCTCCGTTATTACAGATACGACACTTTCAGCTGCCGGTCGATGTATTACGAATCCTGCTGCCCCACTTCCTTCCGTTGGCTGCGAGTTTTGATTCGCACCACGCCGGGATCTGAGTTTTGTAATTAGCAGGCCAGTGGTAAACCCAAGAAGTGCTATTAGAGCAACCGACCCGCCTGCTATCCATAGAAGTTCCCCTTCCTTCCCCTTCTTTTGGGCCGCAAGGATCCGTTCCACATCGCTCCATGTTCCCCATTCAGCCGAAGAGTTATTGGACGCTTCTTCGAGCTCCTTGTGCTCGTCCCAAATCCATGTGGGTGAAGATCTAGGATTCACCAAAGTCCACGGGCACCATTCCTTCGACGTATTCTCCTGGCGAAACGATGAGACAATACAAGATGGTGTTTGTCCGTGAAAGAATTTGAACTCGGCAGGACAGATCCATGGTATCCCGGGACGACATCTGGCTATATCCTGCTCCTGAAGAATTGAGTAGGCCTTCTCGTTGTGGCTCTCCAAGAAGAACGCCCCCTCCGGCTGAGCTGCAACCATTCTTCCTGTTTTATTCTCCTTAAGAGGCAAGGAGAGAACCTGATAAAGCACCATCTCCTGATCCGGAGTTTTTAAAGGCAATTCCACTACAGCTATTACTCCATCATCGGTTGCAATTGCATGTACTTCAGAAATTTGGTAGTAAATTTGGTCATGATATCGGCTTCCCTCCGAGAGGAGTGTCAGTCCAGTTGGCTGAGCCTCTCTTACCTTCCCCAAAATCAGAGTTAACTCTTTAGGACCTAGCATCTCTCTACTCAACCTTCCACTCATCGATGCACCTACTCCATTAAGAACTCTGCGGAATCTAAATAGGAATTCCGTTACTCCAGTTTCTAGGCTTCTGAGGGACGAGGAAAGGTACAGGGAACTTTGGATGAGGTTAGTAACACGCGATATGTTCGTTTGAAGTTGCGCCTCTTTTTGAAAACCTTCCTTCAAAATTCTACGGACCAAAGGTCAAGATTGTTAACCAGCAAAATCCGCCCACGGGAAGATGGCGTTAGGGGCGAAATTCGCGCAAAAAAAATCGTAACGCTTACGTTTTTGAGTTCATAAGCTTGTAAGTACTCTTTTTATAGGCTTCTTGGGCTAGGAAAACGAATGAAACCATTTTCAAGGCGATAGCTTTAACCGTTTTTGAGAAAACTGAAAAAATAATTTTTGAATGCCGTTTTTGATTTGGGTACTTAGAATCATGGGATTCAGTTGAAACATTTACTACATCTTCTACATTCATTAAAACTAATATGTTGAAATGTTGGTTGCGTTTGGAGTTAAGGAAGGGTTAGAATAAAATATTTTATTAACAGACATAAAAAAGTTTTGGTAACTTTTTATACTTTCCTTAATATCTCGAAAAAGGTTAAGAATCTTGGGAAACGGAAGAATACCATTGGAAAGCTTACTAAATGCTCTACAAAAAAGGTTCTAAAGAAAGTTTTGATTAGGCGATGTCAATCGGAGAAATAAGTGCTTAAAACTTTAAAGTAATTGATTTCGCTTATTCGAACTGTTCTTTTTGTCTTTGATTTTGATACTTAAAATTATGGGATTCAGTTGAAACATTTTCTGCATGTTTGAATTTCATCAACACTAATATGTTAAAATTTCGGTTACGTTTGGAGCTAAGGAAGGATTAGAATAAAATATTTTATTAACAGACATGAAATGTTTTGGGAACTTCGTATACATTCCCTAATATCTCGAAGACGGTTAGGAATATTGGTAAACGGAGGGTTACCATGCGAAAGCTTACTAAATGTTCTACAAAAAAGATTCTGAAACAATTTTTGATTAGGCTATGTCAATCGGAGAAATAAGTGCTTAAACTTTGAAGTAATTGATTTCGTTTATTCGAACGGTTCTTCTTGTTTGTTTTTATTCCTTGTTGTTTTTTCATTGGTTATAGTAGGATAATGTATTTGACAATAAAACAGATTAATTAAAATAAGAAAAGCAATTCATTGTTAAAAATATATCAGGCTGTACCGTATGAAATGTCAGTTTTGGATTTGTCGATTTCCTTCAAATGTCTTGAAACTGTCGAGGCTCCTATTCCGAGTTCTTTGGCATATTCCCTAGTGTTTTTAATTGCTTATAGTAGTCAAATGTATTTGTCAATAAAACAGGATACGTATTATTAGAATCAATATTTTATTTTTGCGGAATCTTGGGATTCTCAGATGCCGTATGAATATCTATTAGTCGCCATTCGTATATTTTCCTTAATATCTCCTAAATATTGATAAAGATTACTTAGTTAATTAGCAATCAATAGTTTTCAACAAAGGTTATATACTAAATATTGATAAAAAGTATTTAATTAGAAAAAAACAATATTCCACAAGACTTGTTTTTGGTCCATTTCTGTCTACTCCATGGACTTAATTAGGTTTATTATTCTATTGTAGTTGGGCAACTAAACTTTGTTTTATTTTGTTAAATAAAGTTTTTTTTCTTGACTTGTTATTCGTCAAGACTTTTATTTGTCCTTGTGTATTAACTAGATAGGTTTTATTCGGCATATTATTCTATATAGGCTATATTAGGCAGGGTATTCTACTCAATCTTGTGTACTTCTTCTTGATCCTTCTGTACATGGGCGTATATAAAAACAATTTCGGGGGGGGGGCTGAGACCATTTCCAGGGTATGGAATACTAAATATTTAGAGCTTGGAATAGTTTTAGGCAACTAAAACGCTATTACACGTAAAATAAAATATGTTTTATGAACTAAGTGATCTTATTTAATTTATTTTTAAGGGTTTTACGAGAAGTTTTTATCATCAATTCAAAATTTCGGGAGGGGCTGCAGCCCCCTCAGCCCCCCCCCTCATATACGCCCATGCTTCTGTATCCACTAGAAAGGCTTTATTAGGCATTTTTTGTATTGATTTATAGAGCTTTGCTTTAGAATGAGAGCCAGATTCTGTAATTTCCGCTTCTGTGTAAAAGTTAGCTACTGTCGGTGTCCCTGACGCCTTAATATCACTTTTATTCGAGATGTTCGAGAGGATTTTGACAATTTTCACGAGATATATAAAAAAAATAAGTTTATTTCTTTTCTAAGCTTATCAAATGGCACTAGGGACATGAACGGAACCGCGCTAAGATGCTGCAGTTCCTGCGAGTCGGACTTTTTGTCTTTGATTTTGGTATTTAGAATTATGGGATTCAGTTGAAAAATTTTCTGCATGTTCGAATTTCATCTACACTAATAAGTTGAAATTTTGGTTACGTTTGGAGTAAAGGAAGGATTAAAATAATTATTTTATTTTTAGACATGAAAAGTTTTAGGAACTTCGAATATTTTCATAAATATCACGAAAACGGTTCGAAATCTTGGCAAGCAAAAGATTACCATTCGAAAGGTTACTAAATTCTCTAAAAAAATGTTTTGAACACATTTGCGATGGGATGGTCATATTTGGAGAAATAAGTTTATTTGAACGAATCTTTTTGTGTGTTTCCTACGGGTTTTTTTTTTTTTGCACTGTTCGTTATTTTTGTGATTGCTTATAGTAGTCAAATGTATTATTCAATAAAACAGGATAGGTATAAATAGAAACAATATTTTGTTTCAACGGTATCTTGGAATTCGAAGATGCCCTATGAATATCTAGATTACTGTACTAGTGTTGATTTCGTTCTTTAGAATTGTTTTTCAGCAGTTTTTATCTATTTAATATTTTTTTTTAAATTCAATTATTGTGTAAGGGACTGATTAGCAAGGACGGGATTTAGAGATATAGACAATGGGGAAATATTTTAGAGAAGCGGAAATTCCTTTTTAAAACTATAATTTACACAGAGGATACAAAACATAAATATCATAAACCATTGCTACGATGAGAGAAAAGGTTGAGTGAGAGAGACGGATAGGTAGAGTTATCAAATATGATCATTTGGGGAGATTATAGAGAATTTGGAACTGGCCTACCTCTGAACAGCATCTGGGCCGAAGTCTCAGGAACGGATGCAAACTCTCCCGGTCGGAGGTAAGCCAGCTCTTTTTAAACCCTTTGTACCCCACTCCTGCTTTTGCAGGTGATTGAACTAGAAACTCTTGTCAGGTCTTAGATCTTCCAGGAATCTTACGAATCAGCCACGTGCAGTGCCAACATCCCAGACGCAACGTTTGCGGATTCGTGGTTCTCACATCTCTAGAGATGGACAGCCAACCTTTTCTCTCATCCTTATTCACTTAACAAGGCCAAAGGGAAAACGGGGCCTTACATCACCCCCCGATTTTTCAAAGTCATGTTTCCCTTGGAACATTACTTTACCTTTAACACTACCCATCCTTATGTTACTAATAATAATAATAATAAACAATATTAGTGCTAATAACAATACAGGTGATGCGCTGTAAAAATTAAAATAAAATAAACATTATTGGCATCTTTACAAGACAAAACCTCTCCCTTAGGAGGTAAAATTCCTTATGTTACCATTATTTTATAACTATACCGAACACTGTCGTCACAATCACTGAACGGCTACTACACTTTCGAGCGGTCTATATCCGCTCCGTTATTACAGATACGACACTTTCAGCTGCCGGTCGATGTATTACGAATCCTGCTGCCCCACTTCCTTCCGTTGGCTGCGAGTTTTGATTCGCACCACGCCGGGATCTGAGTTTTGTAATTAGCAGGCCAGTGGTAAACCCAAGAAGTGCTATTAGAGCAACCGACCCGCCTGCTATCCATAGAAGTTCCCCTTCCTTCCCCTTCTTTTGGGCCGCAAGGATCCGTTCCACATCGCTCCATGTTCCCCATTCAGCCGAAGAGATATTGGACGCTTCTTCGAGCTCCTTGAGCTCCTTCAAAGTATCCTCCCATACTGCGGGATCATATTCCTCTTTTACTGGCAGGTCCAAGGGTGGTTTGATCGTAACGTTGACCCATTGCAACTGCACCACCTGAGAGGATTCCCCAACGTCGGCTATCGGCAAAAGGCGATAATCAGGTGTCCAAGCTGTGCAACCAGGTGCTATGGTAAGCTGCCCACTTCCATCTAGAACCCGCTCTAGCGATTCTACTCCAGCACTCCCTCTGCATTGAAGATGGAGGCGAGTGGGCTTAGACATGCTATACCACCATAGCTCCTTGTGCTCGTCCCAAATCCATGTGGGTGAAGATCTAGGATTCACCAAAGTCCACGGGCACCATTCCTTCGACGTATTCTCCTGGCGAAACGATGAGACAATACAAGATGGTGTTTGTCCGTGAAAGAATTTGAACTCGGCAGGACAGATCCATGGTATCCCGGGACGACATCTGGCTATATCCTGCTCCTGAAGAATTGAGTAGGCCTTCTCGTTGTGGCTCTCCAAGAAGAACGCCCCCTCCGGCTGAGCTGCAACCATTCTTCCTGTTTTATTCTCCTTAAGAGGCAAGGAGAGAACCTGATAAAGCACCATCTCCTGATCCGGAGTTTTTAAAGGCAATTCCACTACAGCTATTACTCCATCATCGGTTGCAATTGCATGTACTTCAGAAATTTGGTAGTAAATTTGGTCATGATATCGGCTTCCCTCCGAGAGGAGTGTCAGTCCAGTTGGCAGAGCCTCTCTTACCTTCCCCAAAATCAGAGTTAACTCTTTAGGACCTAGCATCTCTCTACTCAACTTTCCACTCATCGATGCACCTACTCCATTAAGAACTCTGCGGAATCTAAATAGGAATTCCGTTACTCCAGTTTCTAGGCTTCTGAGGGACGAGGAAAGGTACAGGGAACTTTGGATGAGGGTAGTAACACGCGATATGTTCGTTTGAAGTTGCGCCTCTTTTTGAAAACCTTCCTTCAAAATTCTACGGACCACCCCAGACAAGCGGGTAACCCTTTTTGTGTCCTCTTCGGCTTTCCTTGCAAACTCGCGACTGAGCGTTAGTTGTTCAGAGACCGCATGTATGGTGTCTCCGTACTGCTTACTTAGTTTGTCGAAATTTTCTTGAATGCCTTGTAAATCGTCCGCGTCTGGGGTCCCAAATAGGTATTTTAATACTATCCCCCCCGCATTGACCAATCCTCGACGTTCTCGGGGACTAGGTAGCATGGACCAGAGCATATCAAGTTCCTCTTCTGCCTCCCTGAATAGACTAAGTATGCCCTCGACAACAGGCTGAAGTCCATCAAGCTCTGGATATTTAACCGAGGCATGAGATAGGTCTAATTGGACCTTCCAAATCTCCCCTCGCAGAGTTTCCATTATACCTTCTAGGTGTGATACATTCAAGTGAACCAGTAGACGCCACTTGTCTCCCGCCACAACTACGTCACCTCGTCTTAGAAAAACCAGACTTGCCCACGCCAAGGGCCATACTCCTAGGACCACCCACAGCGACAACCCTGAAATAAGATATTCAGGAATCATTTTCAGGCAACTTAGCTCTCCTCCTAAGCGGGTATGGGGACCTACGAGAAAAAGTTAAAGTTTTCCCCTTTGGTGTCCAAGTAGCATCAGGTTTCCCCTTTGGCTGAGCTTGGCTCTCGCTATCTGAACCCCTGGAACTTTCCCCGGAAGTCCCACCTGTCTCAATCCGTCCTTCGTTTCCCTCCCCTTGACTATCCTGGGTTATTTCCCTGTTTTCTTCCTCAGGAGAGGATCTAACGCCCAGAGGGCAGGCAGGGTCATTACATTCTGGCGATCTTCCCGCAGCAACCGGACAGTGTCTGTGAATCTCACTCTGCGTTTCAATTTCATCTTGGTCCTCACAAGAGTCGTCTTCTGAGCCATAACAACACCCTGGGTTAATTTCCCATTCCGGCTCCATGACCTCATCTTCCGACCCTTCCACTTCCCGGGTTGCCCCACCTGCCTTCGTCATAACCTTAGGGTGCGAATCCCCTCCTCCCCCCGGGGCCCGTTTTAGCCTATTTATATGAACTACATTCAGAGATCCAGTGGCCAGTCGGATCTCATAGTTCACTCGCGAAAGAACCCTTTCTACTTTGTGTGGGCCTGTCCAGGGACAGTGGAATTTTGGACAATTCCCAGGCTTTACGGCTGTACAATGGAGATAGACCCAATCCCCCACCTCTAGGCGTCGCTCCTTACGCCGGGCATTACAATAATGGGTCCTCATTGCCCAGGCCTTTTCGGCACGACTCAAAGCGTCCTTATAGGCTTCTTTCAGCCGATGCCCTAACTTTTCGACATGGTCCGCTGATTCCGATCCGTCATTGGTTGGACCTACCCAGCAATCAAACGGAGTTACCAATTCTCGCCCAAGCATGAGGTAGTTTGGGGAGTATCCTGCCGACGAATGAGGTATTGCTCGATATGCCATGAGAGCATATGGGACCCACTTATCCCAGTCACGACCGTCTCTTCGCAAATATTGGGATATCGAATCGGTAAGAGTTCGATGTAACCTCTCTACCATTCCGTTACATTCCGGATGGTAGGCGGTAGTTTGTAATTTCCTAATCCCCAGAGCTCTACAAACTTGAGTAAACAGTCGAGAAACGAAATTTCTTCCCTGGTCTGTTAACAACCTCCTAGGGACCCCATGTCGAGTGATAATATTCTCGACGAGTGCTACGGCCGTTTCTTCAGCTGTTTGCCCCTTCAGTGGTATTCCCTCCGCATACCGTGTAAAATTGTCAATTACGGTCAAAAGGTAACGATGGCCCCTTTTGGAAGTCGGCAAAGGCCCAAATATGTCTAGCGATACCTGCTCGAAAGGCCCTGTGGCCATATAGGGAGCTTCCAGGGGGACCTTTTGAGATACAGGACTTTTTCTGCTAGCGCACGCGTGACACCGTTCCACAAAGGACTTAACATCAGCCGCCATGCCCGGCCAATAATATGAGCTTTTGATTACCGCGAGAGTACGATCAGCCCCTGGGTGCCCAGCCCATGGTTTCGAGTGATTTTCTTCAACGATTGTTTTTCGTAGACCCTCAGGCACCATAAGCCTCCATTCCGACTCATCCGTTGCCCCATCGGCCCAATATAGCAGGCCATCGGCATCTGTTTGTACATGAACAGTGCCTCTCTTGGTGGCTCTTTGACACCACATATCCTCCTTTTGAGCATCCTTCAATTTACCTCGGGTTATTTTCTGCCTATTTCCCGTGACTACAGCTATTGTACGGCTTAAAGCATCAGCGTTAGAATGCTTCTTCCCCGGGCGATGTTCGACTTCATAGTCGAACTCCTCTAACCGAAGGGCCCACCTGGTCAGCCGTGAAGACGGGTCTCGAAGGCTTAGCATCCACCTCAAGGCAGAGTGGTCAGTGACAAGCTTAAACCTTCGCCCTAGTAAATAACAACGGAACAGCTTTGTTGCCCAAACCACCGCTAGCAGTTCTCGTTCTGTTGCCGAGTAGTTGAGTTCTGGACCCTTCAACTGCCTACTAGCGTAGCAAACAGGTCTCTCGCCGCCATCTCTGTACTGGGACAGAATGGCACCCAGAGCTACTCCTGATGCGTCGGTGGACAATATAAATGGCTCGCTGAAATTCGGATAGCACAAGACTGAGTCCGAACTTAGGATTTCTCTTAGCGATTCAAAAGCCTTCCGTTGCTTGTCGCCCCACTGGAATCGTACTCGTGAGCCAGTTAATTCTGTCAGCGGTCTTGAAAGATCCGCAAAGCCTTTTATGAACTTACGGTAATAGCTTGCCAACCCTAGAAAACTTCGCAACTCCTTCACATTTCTGGGGGCTGGAAAAGACTTGATCGCCTCTAATTTTCTAGGATCTGGTTTCACTCCCTCGGCTGTAACTACGTGTCCCAGATAGGTCACTTCCGATGCCGCAAAAGCGCACTTGTTCAAGTTCACTTTTAGATTAGCGCCTCTGAATATGTCGAACAACTCCTCTAACCGGAGCATGTGTTCCCTCAGTGATGAGCTATAAACCACCACATCATCGAGGTAAACGAAACACCCGGTGCCCTTCAGTCGGCCAAGAAGTTGGTCCATGACCCGTTGGAACGTGGCAGGTGCCCCCGCAAGGCCGAAAGCCATTTTTTTGTACTCATAGTGTCCGTTTACAGCCGTGAAGGCCGTTTTTGCCTGATCCTGGGGTGCTATCGGTATTTGGTGGTACCCACTCGAAAGATCAATTGTGGAAAAGATTTGGCTACTCCCCAATTGTTCTAAGGTTTCCTGTATCAACGGAAGCGGGTAAGTATCGACCTTAGTAACTGCATTGAGGCCACGGAAATCTGTGCAGAATCGATACTTTAAGTCACCTGTTGGGGAAGTTTTCTTGACTAGAATTACAGGTGCTTGCCAAGGACTTTTAGACGGCGTAATGACGCCTCGTTCAAGCAACGTCTGAACCTGCCGTTCCATTTCCTCCCGTTCACTGAAAGGCACACGATACGGGCGTTTCACCACAGGTCTGGCATCTCCAGTTTCAATATGGTGCTGAACAGGCAGGGAGCAACCTTCGGGACCCGGTTCACAAAAAATGTCTGAATATCTGGACAACAAGGACTCCATATCCCTCCTTTCCCCACCACTTAAATGGCCCAATTTCTCGCCAACGATCGAGGCGAAACCAACAGGAGTTTTAGAGCCATCCTCGCGTTCCCTCTCCGAACAAGATCCACCGTCTTCCGCCCAATCTCTCTCTACCAGACCTACCACTAGAAGCCGTGGCAATGTCACAGCCGAAGAGGTCAAATTGACGAACTGCATCCACGAACGGCCGTCCCGAGGAGTGTTAATGCATCTCCCTCCTACAACCCCATTGGGGAGTGCTCTTGACGGCTCAATTATGACAGCTTTCTGGTCTAGTTTCCCTGGTACGGAAATCTCTAATAGAGATTCACTGAAGGCCGGAAGCGTTTCCTCTCGCGAAAGACGCGCTGAGCTGGTTTTGTTATCCTTCTTCCCCGTGTGTCTTGATTCCTCCTTGACTATCGGCTTAGCTCCTATATTCACGCTAGTTGGAAGGGATAAGATATGACCTGAAAACTTGGCTTCTAGTTCTCTCGCCGTCCTACTCATGAAACGTACCCACTCTCGGTTCGCAGACATTTTTAACTCATCCCTCTTTGTTATCGAACCAACGGAAGGTAGGGATTCAATTTTAGGCGATGCTCCCGTGACTAACAATCCCGAACGTAGGTCTATATGGGCGTCTAATTTCCCTAGTAAGTCTAAGCCTAATAGTCCATCTCCTTCTAAGCAGACGTCAGCCACTATGACGTCGTGGGACAGCCGATGGCCCTTAACTTCGATATTCACCGTTTGAATACCACGTACCGGGATTACCACACCAGTTACCCCCCTAATCTTACTAGTCGCGGGTCTTAATTTGGATCCTGAGGCAGGAGACCTGATTAGAGTAACTTCAGCACCAGTGTCTACTATCATCCTATGAATCCGCCCATTTATCCAGGTGCTCACCTTTAACCCTTTCTCACCTCCCCCACCTATGCCTAGTAATTCGTAGCGCGATCCCCTTGTCGCCGACTTAGGGCCGGGGCCCTCCCCAAGTCGTTCGCGTTTGGGGCCTTCTTTGGCAAAGTTCCTTTCACGAGGGGTTTGGAACGACATTGGCGAGCGATATTCCCACGACGACCACACCTATAACAATTCGTACTATTTTTGGGAGAAATATCACTAACCCTCTCTGTTTGTCGACATCCCCTGGCCCAATGATTCGTATCCCCGCAGCGATAACAGCCACTTGGATTACCCCTCTCAATGACCCTTACTTCGCTTTGTCCAACTTCCTCGGGACTGGGAATTTCGTTATCCTGGGGATTCTTCTCTACAGTAAATATTCCCTTTTCGTGTCGCCCTAACTCCGTTTCAATGGCTCTAGCCTTCTCAATCGCGGTTTGTAATTCCTTTGGGAACGCGAGTCTCGTCAGCCTCCCAATCTCTCCTCCGAGCCCATTTAAATATGATGTAAGGACGACTTTATCCAGTTGTTTGCGAGCCCCTATAACTTCTTCCTCCGATCCCTCACCTGAGAGTGATCGTTCACCCATCTCCCGACAACGATCTCCGAAAGTTCTGACATCCTCCCCACGCTCTTGTTTCATTGAACTAAGCTGAAGGAGAAACTGCTCAGGTTGCATAGTCGCCTTAAAGCGGTCTAAACGAGCATCTCGAATCGTGGAATATTTTACATTTGGCCCCTTGAGATCCGATCTGCTGGCCAAAAATTTCGCAGCCATCCCTTTCAGTCTCATCCTTAACACAAGGGATTTATTACGATCTTCCCAGTTTCCGCTAGTTGCCACTAATTCCAAACCATTGAGATAGTCTTGGATTGGAACCCCAGAATCGTCACCGGACCATGGACCGACCATTCCCTGAAGAGAAAGATCCCTCTTTCCTGGCTTACCCTCATGCCTTGTCCTCTCGAATTCTTCCCTGAATTGCTCATTTGCAGCCAACGCCTGATCCAATGCCGTTTTCAGATCGGCAAACTGCTGTTCCGTTACCACCATCGTATAGCTCTATTTTCAACGTTTCCAGTGAACCCCAACACGTTATGCTTACGAATAGGGATTGCTTTACTCTCTAACAGGGCTAACCACCAAATATCCGTATTTGGCGGTCCTTAAACCAGGAAACGTGAGGACATTGAATGAACAACTACCCAGCGCCGAGATATCAGTTCGA
This sequence comes from Gonocerus acuteangulatus, assembly GCA_946811695.1. Lineage (NCBI taxonomy): Eukaryota > Metazoa > Arthropoda > Insecta > Hemiptera > Coreidae > Gonocerus > Gonocerus acuteangulatus. The sequence goes on along the minus strand of OX328127.1, from coordinate 96,767,159 downwards.
GGAATTGTCCTATCAGCGTCAGCAGTACAGCCGCCGGCCTATCTCGAGAGCAGGGTTCTTATCTAATGCCGGCTTGCAGCTGGACATTTAAATAATACCCGGAAACCTGACACCATTTGTAAGGGACTGATTAGCAAGGACGGGATTTAGAGATATAGACAATGGGGAAATATTTTAGAGAAGCGGAAATTCCTTTTTAAAACTATAATTTACACAGAGGATACAAAACATAAATATCATAAACCATTGCTACGATGAGAGAAAAGGTTGAGTGAGAGAGACGGATAGGTAGAGTTATCAAATATGATCATTTGGGGAGATTATAGAGAATTTGGAAATGGCCTACCTCTGAACAGCATCTGGGCCGAAGTCTCAGGAACGGATGCAAAAACTCTCTCGGTCGGAGGTAAGCCAGCTCTTTTTAAACCCTTTGTACCCCACTCCTGCTTTTGCAGGTGATTGAACTAGAAACTCTTGTCAGGTCTTAGATCTTCCAGGAATCTTACGAATCAGCCACGTGCAGTGCCAACATCCCAGACGCAACGTTTGCGGATTCGTGGTTCTCACATCTCTAGAAATGGACAGCCAACCTTTTCTCTCATCCTTGTTCACTTAACAAGGCCAAAGGGAAAACGGGGCCTTACATCACCCCCCGATTTTTCAAAGTCATGTTTCCCTTGGAACATTACTTTACCTTTAACACTACCCATCCTTATGTTACTAATAATAATAATAATAAACAATATTAGTGCTAATAACAATACAGGTGATGCGCTGTAAAAATTAAAATAAAATAAACATTATTGGCATCTTTACAAGACAAAACCTCTCCCTTAGGAGGTAAAAATCCTTATGTTACCATTATTTTATAACTATACCGAACACTGTCGTCACAATCACTGAACGGCTACTACACTTTCGAGCGGTCTATATCCGCTCCGTTATTACAGATACGACACTTTCAGCTGCCGGTCGATGTATTACGAATCCTGCTGCCCCACTTCCTTCCGTTGGCTGCGAGTTTTGATTCGCACCACGCCGGGATCTGAGTTTTGTAATTAGCAGGCCAGTGGTAAACCCAAGAAGTGCTATTAGAGCAACCGACCCGCCTGCTATCCATAGAAGTTCCCCTTCCTTCCCCTTCTTTTGGGCCGCAAGGATCCGTTCCACATCGCTCCATGTTCCCCATTCAGCCGAAGAGTTATTGGACGCTTCTTCGAGCTCCTTGTGCTCGTCCCAAATCCATGTGGGTGAAGATCTAGGATTCACCAAAGTCCACGGGCACCATTCCTTCGACGTATTCTCCTGGCGAAACGATGAGACAATACAAGATGGTGTTTGTCCGTGAAAGAATTTGAACTCGGCAGGACAGATCCATGGTATCCCGGGACGACATCTGGCTATATCCTGCTCCTGAAGAATTGAGTAGGCCTTCTCGTTGTGGCTCTCCAAGAAGAACGCCCCCTCCGGCTGAGCTGCAACCATTCTTCCTGTTTTATTCTCCTTAAGAGGCAAGGAGAGAACCTGATAAAGCACCATCTCCTGATCCGGAGTTTTTAAAGGCAATTCCACTACAGCTATTACTCCATCATCGGTTGCAATTGCATGTACTTCAGAAATTTGGTAGTAAATTTGGTCATGATATCGGCCAAAGGGAAAACGGGGCCTTACAGTACTATTTGGGAACACCACGGAGAATATTCAGAGACAGCTTATGTCAGCATTAGATTAGACAATAGGTACTATTTGGGAACACCACGGAGAATATTCAGAGACAGCTTATGTCAGCATTAGATTAGACAATAGGTACTATTTGGGAACACCACGGAGAATATTCAGAGACAGCTTATGTCAGCATTAGATTAGACAATAGGTACTATTTGGGAACACCACGGAGAATATTCAGAGACAGCTTATGTCAGCATTAGATTAGACAATAGGTACTATTTGGGAACACCACGGAGAATATTCAGAGACAGCTTATGTCAGCATTAGATTAGACAATAGGTACTATTTGGGAACACCACGGAGAATATTCAGAGACAGCTTATGTCAGCATTAGATTAGACAATAGGTACTATTTGGGAACACCACGGAGAATATTCAGAGACAGCTTATGTCAGCATTAGATTAGACAATAGGTACTATTTGGGAACACCACGGAGAGAGAATATTCAGCATTATATTAGACAATAGGTACTATTTGGGAACACCACGGAGAATATTCAGAGACAGCTTATGTCAGCATTAGATTAGACAATAGGTACTATTTGGGAAGACCGCGGAGAATATTCAGAGACAGCTTATGTCAGCATTAGATTAGACAATAGGTACTATTTGGGAAGACCACGGAGAATATTCAGAGACAGCTTATGTCAGCATTAGATTAGACAATAGGTACTATTTGGGAAGACCACGGAGAATATTCAGAGACAGCTTATGTCAGCATTAGATTAGACAATAGGTACTATTTGGGAACACCATGGAGAATATTCAGAGACAGCTTATGTCAGCATTAGATTAGACAATAGGTACTATTTGGGAACACCACGGAGAATATTCAGAGACAGCTTATGTCAGCATTAGATTAGACAATAGGTACTATTTGGGAACACCACGGAGAATATTCAGAGACAGCTTATGTCAGCATTAGATTAGACAATAGGTACTATTTGGGAAGACCACGGAGAATATTCAGAGACAGCTTCAATAATTCCCATCAACTCTAATTCTGTAATTTTCTTTTCAACATTATGTCTAATTGATGCTGGAACTCTTCTACAGGCTTCCTGGACAGGCTGAGCATTTGGTTTCAGTGGGAAATTTCCTTGCAAATCTTTAACCTTTTTAAGAGGCTTGATTTCCTTACTATCTACATCCACAAATTTATACCCAGGGCCGCCACATGGGGGGGACAACCCGGTACAGTTGTCAAGGGCCCGGACCGATCCTCTCTATTTGGATAAAAATGTATAGGTAATGAGCTTTAAAAAGAATGGGGTTTAGAAATATAGACGAGCGTAGCCTATATTTATTGGGATGGGATCTATATTTTTTTAATGTACATGAACCACAAAACAAGTGCAGTCCCAGAATAGTATATTTCATTAGGAGTCGTAATAAAACTACAAGTACCGAAACTGACCTTTGCTGCGCCGATTGTCGGCTTTTATTCTCATTTTGCTCAAAACTGAAGATGAAAATAATTTTAAAATGCCCAAAGTCCTATAGCAAAGTACTGGAATTTTCAATCTGGCTCTGAGATGTGGCGGCCCTGTTTATACCTAATTTTAAAATGCCTAAATGCTGTGCTGCTTTTCTCTCAAATAAAGGTTGACCCTTTTCTTTGACAATGTAGATCTTTTCTTTAGCTATATTATCCTTGATTTGAATGTTAACATCAAAATATCCCAAAACCTTCAATGATTTAGTTTGGCCATATGATGAAAACATTTGTTCATTAATGCCTCTTAATCCCGTTACTAAAATTAACTCCATTGTTTTCCATGTATCCTTATCGATCACACTTACTCCAGCTCCTGAATCATATCCAACTTTACACCTCCCACAAAACAAGACATGCGAGGTTTGCCTCTTCCAATAGACCTAATTCTGAATAATGAGTTATCAGAATCATCTGAGTGATTTGTCTCTTCTTCCACTTTGTGAACAGAAGTTCTCTTATTCCTGGCTTTAGTGTGACACACTTTGGCAAAACCTCCTTTTAAATTACACTTTCTAGACTTAGCTTCCTTAGCAGGACAGCTAGAATCATTCCTAATATGATTCCGATTGACCGATTCAGCTCGTTTTTACAACACTTCTTTCTCATGAGTTTCCCACGACGTATACCGCGTTTTGTTACAATACAGCAGAAACTACGACCGGTATGAGTATATTAGTAATTTGGGTCCGGAGTAAACCCCCCCTCCAAATGAACCGATTTAGTTCATATTTACATCTCACTTTACTCTCTATATTACCACTACGAATACCAAGTTTTGTTGAAATTTAACAAATATTACGGCTGGCATGGTCAAATTAGTGTTTTGGGTTTGGGGTAAACTCCCCCTTCCGGTGGACCGATTTTGATGGTTAACAAACTCGTTCAATCGTTTGCTAATTGAATGCTATATACCAAGTTTCGTGACGAAAAAACAAAAACTCTGGCCGCTATCGTGTTAACAGACACATATATATATATATATATATATATATATATATATATATATATATATATATATATATATATATATATACACATACATTTTAACGGGGGTCATTTTCGGTGTCTACCAGGTAGGATCGATAAAGATTTGAAGAAATTTTTCAAAAATTCCGTCATGAGTGCAACCTCAACAGCTACTTTCCTTCGGAGGAAAGTGCTAAAAAGCCTTTCCATGCACAGTTACAGCCTCAAATGTTCAATTCTGTACATGTGTTCTTAAAAACATGTCTTTCATATGTAACATTAACTTTTGGCGAAAAAAGATTATCTAATGCCTTAATAGCCATCTCATAATCCTCGTTCCCTCCTCCAGTGCAGCAGGATGAATAACACAATCAGGAAAATGAAATAAATATCCTGAATCAACTTGTATGAATTAAAAATGCCTTTTTTCGTAAGTTGTCAGAAATTCCTTTGGCCTCCAAGGATATTTGAAAGACTCACCTCCACCCAATGTTGTCAAAGCTCAGGATTCTTTACATCTAACGCAGGTAACGAAAATGAGTCTAAATCCTTAACCACTCGGATAACATAGAGCTTTAGTAACGAAATCGAATCCATAATTCTCACTAAACGCGCTTTCATCTAGTCACCAATTGTAATAACTGAGGTCTATTAGTACACACCTAACTGCCTTTAATAACCACTCAGCCAGCGCTAATAGCCCAGTTTTTGAACGCCCAAAAAAACAACAAAAACACACTTGTAGCATACATGAGTGTAGATATATGTGAGTAGATGTGTCATCCATTGAGTTAGTAGATATGTAATAAATAAATGTTCTCCCTTCTAACTCAATGGCTTCATCCAAGAAAAACTACAGACTGGTATTCATGAACGATAAGTTCATTTCCTGACTTGCCACAGAGGTTCGTGTCTATATTGTTGAGGTTACTGAAAGGAGAAAAATACCGAGAAAATTTGATGAAACCCTCTATAGGAACTTTTAAAAAATGGAAACCATTAGAAATTCTTGAAGAATATTTTTCTTTATTCAGTACAATTTTATTATTGAATCATGAAATAGGAACATTTTAATGGAAACGATGGTATTGTGTGAGCAGTTCCCTCCAATGCCTGTCAACTGTACAGTCGGTGAATGGGCAGAATGGACCCCGTGTTCTGTGTCTTGTGGCCAAGGACGGAGAGTACGCCATAGGACGCTAACAGGATCGGACTGTGAGACTATCAAGAACACAGAGGAAATATTCTGTCAAGATCTACCTGGCTGTAATTTCACACAAGAAGAAGCAAAAGGTTTATATATGAATGTTGGTTTTCACTTTTCCTTTATAACATTTTCTTTACTAAATCACAAACTTGATGGAGTAAATATATACAAAAGAATAATTATATTTCAGACAATTACAGAATTTACAAATATATATATATATATATATATATATATATATATATATATATATATATATATATATATATTTTAATAAACTAAAGGATGGCTCAAAAAATGTTCAACATATTTAAATTCTAATTATGCCATCATAAAATAGATAAAATTTTCTTTAAGAAAACAGTGGTGTAATTCACTAAACCCATTGATAGAAGATACTTTCTGGACGGCCAATAACGCACTTCGATTTTTTTCAATGAATCACAGGTTTATTTTTAATGTTTTCCTACATTAGTAGCATCTTTAGTAGTTTTAACGGATTACAGATTCACAACTTACAAGGAAACTTCTACATTTAGTAAGCATTAAAACCGTGCCAATGAAGTGGAAGTTTAATGAGGCGCATATTAAATGATTGGCTCCCTTTTGTTAATAAATGTAGAATGGAGTTTTGTAACTTTTAAATACCTTGCTTGTAGAAATTATGGATTACTCATGTTTTATTAGCCAAACTGTGGGAATCCATTGACTAAGTCCGGAAGCAATAAAAAGTAACTGAAAAAAACTGTTGGAAAGGTTTTCAAAAACATTTCAAGACAGCTGAATAGTTGTAATCCAAACTTGAAACAAGGGTGTAATAACTCAGATGTTTATCACCCCTAAACCCTATCCTATCCTATCCAAACTTTAGATATAATTTGAAATGTTTTCAAATAAAATTTCAAATAACACTAAAATAAAATTGTGGGAGGATAAATATTAATCCTCAGTTCGTCCGCAACATTCTGTGGAGAGACAAGGCAACATTTACAAGGGATGGAATATAAGATAGTGGCAATTTGCATACTTGGTCTCTTGTTAATCCTTATGTCGTATGAAGATAACACAATCAGTATCAGTTCACAGTTAATGTGTGGTGAGGAATTTTGAACGAATATCTTCTTCAGCCCATCATGATTCCCGACCGGCTTGATTCAACTGAATCTTTAAAGAACCTTCAATACGATGGAACTATTGCATTGGAAGACTTTCCGCTTGCACTAAGTATAGATTTGTGGTTCCACCCACCAATTCGATTCCCTCTGGAATTCCAGATGGTTTGCTGTCCGGCACACAGAAGCAGCGCTCTTAGACAGTGGATGGATCCACTCTCCAAGTTGTCAAAAGTCCAATTGCAATTTCAAATTTTTAATTATATTAGCAAATTTTTTAGTGTACTCTAGAGAGTGTCAACTACAACACGCAAAAGATAAAACAATGAAAATTTGGAAAACACAAAATGTGACATATCTCTCAATTGAAAAACAGGTATTTGCCTATTTTATGATGGCATAATTAGAATTTAATTATCTTGTACAGTTTTTGAGCAATCTTTTCTTATTCAATAAAAAATATGTCTATATTAAAAAAAAAAAAAAAAAAAAAAAACAGGAAATTGGACATAACTGTTTTTCCCTTCGGAATTGTACCATACTTTAAATGAACTTTTTTATTAGAAACTATGTCTAGTATCACCTTCCAGAGTTTGGCTACTTAGACCTGAATCACCCTGTATAATTAAGATCTTTTTAATGCTTTAGAAAAAAAATCATTTATTGAAAATCGTGAAAGGTGAATACAATGGAAAAGTATCCCATTACATTTCATTCAGGAATGAATCGCATAGTCAGCATTGTAAAAACATTTCTTGAATGTAGATTTGAATTTTACACTAAAAACTGGAAGAGAATGCTATGAGATGTTTCTATCGTCGATAAATTGCTCTTCCACCTCAGCATATTTACCCTGTGTACTTCTCAAAGTATTCTTGAAACATTTCCCTTTTTCATTTTACTAACACTTTAACATGTCCAATTGTTTAACATCCCAGAGGTGTGCCTGAGCCCCAAGCCCGAAGATCCATGTCGAGGAGAGTTCAAGAAGTATTATTTCAATGAAGAAACAGGACATTGTACGATGTTTATATCCGGAGGTTGTCCTATCAGCAAAAACCAATTCGATACTCTCAATGACTGTCAGGCTAATTGTGGTTTCCTCACAGGTAAATCAAACACATCCTCAACTATTTTATCACGTAACTTCTTAATCTATTCTGGAAAGGGATAGACTCAGAAACACAGATTTGAACACTCAGACAATCACAATTTTAAACAATTTATTAATATCTAAGTGAATACCTAATCATTAGTTTTTAAACTCTGCCAATCTTCCTATTTTTTTCGTTATTTATTTATAACGAAAAGAAAAGAGAAACACTTCTTGGCTGTTGAGAGATTCTGGAGCAGCTTATTCTTCTAAATCTTAATATAAAAATCCGCAACAAATTTTTATGAATTAGGAATACAAAAGAGGAAACTCATATTAGTTAAAACTTGTTTAGTTAATGACTCTTAATATTTGGGAGAATCGCCATTGTTGCAGGTGCTCATAAATAAATAATATACTTAATAAATTTACAAATTTATTTTTAGTGCTCATGCCTTCACACTCACAGCCAACGGGTCTCCTATAATTTATATAAAAATAAATTTATATAAATTATATATTTTTGGAGTGCATATAGTCCTGGTATACACATAGTCCTCGAACCCCCTCTCCAAAAACGGTCAAGGAGCTTCGGGCTTTCCTTGGTTTGGAAAACTTTTAAGAAAAATTTATCCCCCAACTCCATGCAATTTGTGCGGATCTCCATAAGTTGACCAGCAATAAAATGCGATGGAGATGTACTGAAAAGGAGGAAGGTGTCTTCCACCAAATAAAGGATATGCTCGCAACCAGTGACACTATTGTTCCTTATGACATAAATAAAGAGCTGATATTGCGTTGCTATGCTTCGGAAGCAGGTTTAGGAGTGGTGCTTTTACATCGGATGGAAGATGGGTGGGAGCGACCGATAGCTTTTGCCTCAAGAAAACTGAATAAAACTGAGGAACACTATGCATCCATTGATCGTGAGGCACTGGCGTTAGTGTTCGGAGTGAAGAAGTTTCATCAATTTGTCTGGGGAAAGAAATTCCAGCTAATCAGTGATCATAGGCCTCTATTACGTATATTTGGTGAGAAAAGGGATTTACCAAAAGTAACAAATAATTGTTTAATCCGATGGGCTACACTTCTCATGGGTAGTAGTTTATTGTAAAGGGCAGGACAATAAGTTAGCTGATTCATTGTCAAGATTACAGCAAAACAAGTTGGACTCTCTCAGAGCACTGCGAAATGAGAAGATTGACGGACCGACCTTTACTACAAAAGGAAACCAGGGACGACCAACTACTGAGGAGAATTAAGGAATTTATTCAGCATGGTTGGCCGAGAAAGGTAGCTGAAGACCAAGCTCTTCGACCATATTGGCTGAAAAAGAAGGAACTGGCCGTAGAAGAAGGAGTCATAACTCGGTTAGGTCGGTTTATTATACCAAATTCGTTAAGAAAGGTGGTTTTAAAAATCCTACACGCAGGACATCCTGGAATCGAGGGAATGAGATCTCTGGCTCGATACTACACCTGGTGGCCGGGGATGGATCTGGATCTTGAGCTGTATGTGAAACGGTGCCAAAGTTGCCAGGAAGGAAGAGACCAAGAACCAGAAGTGCCTCTGTATCCTTGGAATCTCCCGGACGCCCCTTGGGAGTGAGTTCATTTGGATTTGGCTGGTCCTTTTGCTGGCAGTCAGTGGTTGGTAGGTGTAGACGGACTCACGAAATGGCCCGAAGTTGAAATGCTTCAGAAAACAACCTCTCAGATTCTTGTAAAAAAGGCTTCCAGATGGGGAGTAGCCAAGACATTAGTGACAGATAGCGGGCCGCAATTCTCTTCACAAGAATTTAGGAAGTTCTGCTCAGATAATGGCATTCGACATATCACATCTACTCCTTACCACCCCAAAACGAAAGGGTTAGTGGAGCGGTTCATTCGAACTTTCAAGAGAAGGTTGGCTTGTAAGAAAGAAGTTGGCGATTTCCTCTTAGCTCTGCAACGCTTCCTGTTGTCTTACAGGAATAACCCTCACAAAACAACTGGTATGTCACCTGCCGCCTTATTTCTTGGTAGGCGACTGCTGACCTTATTGGATCGGGTGTCTCCAAACTTTCGAGATGGGGTAGAAGATAGAATGTGGAAACAGAAAGCCTATCACGACAGATCTGCACGACCTAGAGAGTTCCTAGCAGGGGTAGAAGTCTGGATTCAGTGAGAGAAGAAGGACGGTTGGACTGCAGGGATGACTCTCAAGAGCAGACTTATCCTATGAAGTACTCGTCGAAGGCCTGAAGAAGAGGAAACACGCGGACCAGTTGAGGCGAAGGATCGGGGCTGTCGAAGACAATCCACAACCATCGTCTTGAAGGAGGGAGAAGTGTAATATTAGGTTAAATGGATTGACTTATGTTCGTTGGATATATTCTATTGAGATTGACCCTTGAGTTAGTGAATGAAATGAGATAAATATTTAAACTGTGTTTAAATACTATACATATAGTCCTGGTATACACGTAGTCCTGGTTTTACACGTAGTCCTGGCGTGCGTATAGCACTGGCATACACATAGTCCTGGAGTGTGTATAGTCCTGGAGTGCATATAGTCCTGCAATACGCATAGCTCTGGTATACACATAGTCCTGGAGTGGGTATAGCACTGGTATACACATAGTCCTGGAGTGAGTATAGTCCTGGAGTGCATATAGTCCTGCTATACACATAGCTCTGGTATACACGTAGTCCTGGAGTGTGTATAGCACTGGTATACACATAGTCCTGGAGTGTGTATAGTCCTGCAGTGCATATAGTCCTGGAGTGCATACAGTCCTGCTATACAAATAGCTCTGGTATACACGTAGTCCTGGAGAGCGTATAGCACTGGTATACACATAGTCCTGGAGTGTGTATAGTCCTGGAGTGCGTATAGTACTGGTATACACATAGTCCTAGAGTTTGTATAGTCCTGGAGTGCATATAGTCCAGGTATACACATAGCTCTGGTATACAAATATTCCTGGGGTGCGTATAGTCCTGGTATATACTGTAATGTCTTTAAAACAAAAACACTTTGTCTAACGGATAAGTTTTATTAATCACAAAAACTATTACACAATGCATGATACATGACTCCGCAAAAAACATACAAATCTCCCCGTTCCTGTTGGTAGGTAATCCCCTGTTTCCTTACACTTTGATCGATACCTTCCCATCGATATCCAATATACCACATACACATAGTCCTGTTATACACATAGCTCTGGTATACACATAGTCCTGGAGCGCATATAGTGAATATTGTTCTAGTAAACACGTTCCCCTGGTATCCCACACTCTATATGATCAGTCGAAAATATCAAGGCTTATTTTTCCAGTTAAAATCTCCATTAGTTTCAATAGCTACAAGTCACTAGGGATTTAAAATAGTAATAACAGTTTTGTTTGGTGCCATTGGCCATAGCAGTCGACGCACCATAATAAAAAAAAAACAAAAAAAGAAACAGTTTTGTTAATTTCTTTGGAATGATTAAAACTCAGGAGATGGCTTCTCTTTATTTATATGGCGATGTATGATGGTTTTAGCATTATACCTCATTATTTATATTGAGTGTTATCTATTTCCATGTTGGAATACATTTCATGCCAAATATCTGTTGAAAATTAATGGACACAGGCCATCTATAAATGAACACTTGTTTAATAATCTCTAATCAACAAATAGAACACAGCAACCAACAGGTGTTCATGTTCCACAGAGATGTTAAATTTGATTTTTTCTAGTTTTTTTTATATAATCTCCACTATTATTTCATCTAAAAAAATGTTTTATTTTAGTTAATTAAAATATTAAAATAAATGTATAGAATACAATCTGTATAATGTATCTCTTTTTCTTTTCAAGAAATCAAAATTAAGATAATTTGAGGTGACAAATCATGAAAGGAAAATTAAACTTGATAAAAACTTATTAAGTCTGTGTTTTATAACTTGTTCATTTACTACTTATCTACTTTAGTGTTTGATGCTGTCTAGTTTTCCGCAACAGGAAAATACATCTGACGAAGAGCTATTAATGCCAATGCTTGAGCAAACTCTCTTTTTACTACTCTAAGGACTAAATATTCCAGTTCAAACGCTCCTTAACAATTTAAATTAATCATAACTTAACCCATTCGAGATGGTGATTTTTTCTAACACAGTCCCCAGGAGCAAAATATTTCTTCTTCTTTTGCAATGGAAATCAACCACTTCGTAAGTGAATTCACATATCACTGCGGCTATTGCAGACTGCAGCTATTGCACACTGCAGCTCATTGAGGTCATTAGGTGAGTAGCTCGCTCTTCGAAAAATCTTTATTGCGAGGAGCGGATTAAGCACTAAAATTTTGCTTTCCTCTACTTTACAGATGTCACTAGTTCAAGAAAAAATCATGTTTCAACGACTATTTTACTCAGAATAACTGTTAATTTGCACAGTACTGTTATTGCACACACGGTGTACAGGCTGTCTTATAGCCTTGGAGATCAATTGCACACCCGGCATACAATCGGTCTCGAATGGGTTAATGTACACATATTTCCTTTCTGGAATATTTCAAAAGGTAGCTTGTCAAGTCAAATATATATATATATATATATATATATATATATATATATATATATATATATATATATATATATTAAACTAGTATTTATAATTAAGGTTATCATGACAATTCTTTTATGTTGAACACCTTGAGAAATTCTACTTTATTGCTGGTGAACTGCGAAGTTTGATTTAATAAACATACTAAAGAACTGTTATCATTAAGTTACCCTTACATATTCCAACTTATAAACAGAACCTATAACTTATATCTCCCCCTCTCCTCTCTCTCTCTTCCTCCTCCCCCCATTCTCTCTGCCTCCTCCCCCACTCTCTCTTTCTCTTTATTTATATATATATATTTGGTCCTAATCCGCAAGCGCCGACTATGAATACGAAAAATGAGCGAAACCAACCTCGAAAAGGAGGAAATTCCGACGAAAATTGAGGAAGTCGGCGCTTGCGGATTAGGACCAAATATACGAATCCCAGGCTTTTGGAAGGCAGACCCGGAACTTTGGTTGTGTCAGGCTGAAGCGGTCTTCGCCACATCCAAGGTAACAAGTTATAGAATTAAATTTCAACTAGTTATTGCCAACTTGGACTTTGAAATTTTGAAAGAAGTGGCAGATATAGTTAAAGTCCCACCTGCTGAACCATATGAAGCCCTTAAAAGCAGACTCCTGCACATCTATGCAGAATCAGAGAATCTTCGGATTAGGCGGCTACTGGAAGAGAAGCACAGCAGACCACTGGACACCCTCAGACAACACTGCCCTCCTCCGACCAATCTACAACCAATAAATCAGCCAAACAAGCAGAACCACTTCATCGGACTCGTCGAGGAAGACTCAGGCAGTGACCACGTGCATACGACTCCTTTGTGCTATGGACCTTGTTCCTGTTATGTTAGCCTCACACAATAACGGCTAAACTCTTCCTCCTCCCCCCACTCTCTCTTCCTCCTCCCCCTCTCTCTTCCTCCTCCCCCTCTCTCTTCCTCCTCCCTCCCTCTCTCTTCCTCCTCCCCCCATTCTCCCTCCCTCCTCCCCCTACTCTCTCTTCCTCCTACCCCAATTCTCTCTCCCTCCTCCCCCCACTCTCTCTTCCTCCTCCCCCAATTCTCTCTCCCTCCTCCCCTCACTATCTCTTCCTCCCTCCCCCACTCTCTCTTCCTACTCCCTCTCCCTTCCTTTTCCCCTCCCCTTCGCTCCTTATTGCCCCTTCGCTCTCTCTATTCCTCCCCTTCCCTTCTATCTCTCTCCCTTCCTCCTCCTCTACCCTCACGCCGTTCCTGCCTTTACATCTCTCATTCCCAAGTTTTTTGGATGTATATGTTGAATTCTGCTATTTTAAAATTCTTAAAACTTAATATATAAGAGTATGAAATACTTTAGATAAATTCAATTCTAGTTGTTGTAACGGAACAATCCAGCTCTGGTTATAATGTATTTAGAATGTTTTTATTTTAATCCTCCGATGAACCTACATCATTCTTTTTGTATTTTTTTTCTTTTGTTTGACAGATGAAATATTACCAAACTCGAGTGAGAAGGCAAACAATCTAATGATTGAATCAGCAGATAACATCGGTAAATATAACTTATTTTTTAAATTATTGCAAAGAAAAACAAATCACGTTAATATTTTTTGCTGAATTGTTTGAGTTTTTATATTACATAATATATGCATGATGAATTTATTGTGGGGCGAAGTTAGCACAGTGGTAGAGCACTCGACTAATGAACTGGAAGACCCAGGTTCAAAACCCAAGCGTGCGCTATAGATTTTTTCATCTAGAGTCATCGTTTCAGGGTTGGATTTGTGATCCCAGATCATCCCTAGGCTCACCTAGCCTTTAATTAATTAATTATTGGGGACCTGCAAAAAGAAAAATCAGCCGGCCGGAGCATAGTGCTCACCAGACTATCTCCCGAGTGTGCCGTGTCGTCAAGAATCAGATACCTATACAGTATCTGCCCATCTGGGCCCTTAGTGGCATGTTACGAGACTGAAAAAGAATTTATTGTATTGTACATTAACAAATGTAGATATTATTGTGACTAGAGATGTGGGTTTTCCGGAAAATTTTGAATCGGAAAATGTTCGCAGTGCTGTAAAATAAAAGTTTATTGCTAGAGACTACAAGTAAGCAACACTGGAGTATTTTTATCAACTATATTATCTTATGGATAGGATACCCTTTTGATTTTTCCCCCTACCAACTAAAATTATAATGAACAAAGCATAGAAATGTGATTTATAAGATTTTAATCATGTATATAGCTGAAAAGTTAAAAAATAATAATGCTTTAAAAACTCTTATGCATAAATAATATTTCAGTAATTAATTAAAAAATACAATGTTGGACTAAATATTTTATTTGCTAAATTGATGTATGAATACACCAATCCGAAATGGAAACTAAATATATTTTAATGTAACTGCATACTTCTCTTCTCTACAAAAAAATAAAATAAATTTTTGTATTAATGACACTGACTCATTTCATAAAAAAGCTGAAGTACCATAAAAAGTCCAACTCACAGGAACTGCGTCATCTTAGGGCGATTCTGTTCATATCTCTATTGGCATTAGTAAAGGAATAGAATCTCCAAGAAGAGGAAGTTTAAGGCACCTCAACTGTAAACTGACAGTATCCTAAGCGGAAATGACTCTCCCACATTCTCTACGTTTGCGCTATTAAATACAATTGTTGTTAAAACGACAGGTAAACGGTTGAAATGACTCTCCCACATTGTCTATGTTTGAGCTATTAAATACAATTAAAACGGTAAACAGTGACAAAACCCCGTTGAAATGACTCTCCCACATTCTCTACGTTTGCGCCATTAAATACAATTAAAACGACAGGTAAACGGTGACAAAACCCCGTTGAAATGACTCTCCCACATTCTCTACGTTTGAGCTTTTAAATACAATTAAAACGGTAAACGGTGACAAAACCTTGTTGAAATGACTCTCCCACATTCTCTACGTTTGCGCCATTAAATACAATTAAAACGACCGGTAAACGGTGACAAAACCCCCTTGAAATGACTCTCCCACATTCTCTACGTTTGAGCTATTAAATACAATTAAAACGGTAAAGGGGGACAAAACCCCGTTGAAATGACTCTCCCACATTCTCTACGTTTGAGCTATTAAATACAATTAAAACGACAGGTAAACGGTGACAAAACCCCGTTGAAATGACTCTCCCACATTCTCTACGTTTGAGCTATTAAATACAATTAAAACGGTAAACGGTGACAAAACCCCGTTGAAATGACTCTCCCACATTCTCTATGTTTGCGCTATTAAATACAATTAAAACGGTAAACGGTGACAAAACCCTGTTGACATGACTCTCCCACATTCTCTACGTTTGAGCTATTAAATACAATTAAAACGACAGGTAAACGGTGACAAAACCCCGTTGAAATGACTCTCCCACATTCTCTACGTTTGAGCTTTTAAATACAATTAAAACGGTAAACGGTGACAAAACCCCGTTGACATGACTCTCCCACATTCTCTACGTTTGCGCCATTAAATACAATTAAAACGACAGGTAAACGGTGACAAAACCCCCTTGAAATGACTCTCCCACATTCTCTACGTTTGCGCCATTAAATACAATTAAAACGACAGGTAAACGGTGACAAAACCCCGTTGAAATGACTCTCCCACATTCTCTACGTTTGAGCTATTAAATACAATTAAAACGACAGGTAAACGGTGACAAAACCCCGTTGAACTGACTCTCCCACATTCTGTACGTTTGAGCTATTAAATACAATTAAAACAACAGGTAAACAGTGACAAAACCCCGTTGAAATGACTCCCACATTCTCTACGTTTGCGCCATTAAATACAATTAAAACGGTAAACGGTGACAAAACCTTGTTGAAATGACTCTCCCACATTCTCTACGTTTGCGCTATTAAATACAATTAAAACGACAGGTAAACGGTGACAAAACCCCGTTGAAATGACTCTCCCACATTCTCTACGTTTGAGCTATTAAATACAATTAAAACGGTAAAGGGTGACAAAACCCCGTTGAAATGACTCTCCCACATTCTCTACGTTTGAGCTATTAAATACAATTAAAACGACAGGTAAACGGTGACAAAACCCGGTTGAAATGACTCTCCCACATTGTCTATGTTTGAGCTATTAAATACAATTAAAACGGTAAACAGTGACAAAACCCTGTTGAAATGACTCTCCCACATTCTCTACGTTTGAGCTATTAAATACAATTAAAACGACAGGTAAACGGTGACAAAACCTCGTTGAAATGACTCTCCCACATTCTCTACGTTTGAGCTTTTAAATACAATTAAAACGGTAAACGGTGACAAAACCCCGTTGAAATGACTCTCCCACATTCTCTACGTTTGCGCCATTAAATACAATTAAAACGACAGGTAAACGGTGACAAAACCCCCTTGAAATGACTCTCCCACATTCTCTACGTTTGCGCCATTAAATACAATTAAAACGACAGGTAAACGGTGACAAAACCCCCTTGAAATGACTCTCCCACATTCTCTACGTTTGAGCTATTAAATACAATTAAAACGACAGGTAAACGGTGACAAAACCCCGTTGAAATGAACAAAACTAACAATTAATGATTCTGATAGCAGTATCTACGGATATATTTCTTGTTAATGATTCTGATAGCAGTATCTACGGATATATTTCTTGTTAATGATTCTGATAGCAGTATCTACGGATATATTTCTTGTTAATGATTCTGATAGCAGTATCTACGGATATATTTCTTGTTAATGATTCTGATAGCATTATCTACGGATATATTTCTTGTTAATGATTCTGATAGCATTATCGACGGATATATTTCTTGTTAATGATTCTGATAGCAGTATCTACGGATATATTTCTTGTTAATGATTCTGATAGCAGTATCTACGGATATATATCTTGTTAATGATTCTGATAGCATTATCTACGGATATATTTCTTGTTAATGATTCTGATAGCATTATCTACGGATATATTTCTTGTTAATGATTCTGATAGCAGTATCTACGGATATATTTCTTGTTAATGATTCTGATAGCATTATCTACGGATATATTTCTTGTTAATGATTCTGATAGCAGTATCTACGGATATATTTCTTGTTAATGATTCTGATAGCATTATCTACGGATATATTTCTTGTTAATGATTCTGATAGCAGTATCTACGGATATATTTCTTGTTAATGTTTCTGATAGCAGTATCTACGGGTATATTTCTTGTTAATGATTCTGATAGCATTATCTACGGATATATTTCTTGTTATGATTCTGATAGCAGTATCTACTGATATATTTCTTGTTAATGATTCTGATAGCAGTATCTACGGATATATTTCTTGTTAATGATTCTGATAGCATTATCTACGGATATATTTCTTGTTAATGATTCTGATAGCAGTATCTACGGATATATTTCTTGTTAATGATTCTGATAGCATTATCTACGGATATATTTCTTGTTAATGATTCTGATAGCAGTATCTACGGATATATTTCTTGTTAATGATTCTGATACCATTATCTACGGATATATTTCTTGTTAATGATTCTGATAGCAGTATCTACGGTTATATTTCTTGTTAATGATTCTGATAGCATTATCTACGGATATATTTTTTGTTAATGATTCTGATAGCATTATCTACGGATATATTTCTTGTTAATGATTCTGATAGCATTATCTACGGATATATTTCTTGTTAATGATTCTGATAGCAGTATCTACGGATATATTTCTTGTTAATGATTCTGATAGCAGTATCTACGGATATATTTCTTGTTAATGATTCTGATACCATTATCTACGGATATATTTCTTGTTAATGATTCTGATAGCAGTATCTACGGATATATTTCTTGTTAATGATTCTGATAGCAGTATCTACGGATATATTTCTTGTTAATGATTCTGATAGCAGTATCTACGGATATATTTCTTGTTAATGATTCTGATAGCATTATCTACGGATATATTTCTTGTTAATGATTCTGATAGCAGTATCTACGGATATATTTCTTGTTAATGATTCTGATAGCATTATCTACGGATATATTTCTTGTTAATGATTCTGATAGCAGTATCTACGGATATATTTCTTGTTAATGATTCTGATAGCATTATCTACGGATATATTTCTTGTTAATGATTCTGATAGCAGTATCTACGGATATATTTCTTGTTAATGTTTCTGATAGCAGTATCTACGGGTATATTTCTTGTTAATGATTCTGATAGCATTATCTACGGATATATTTCTTGTTATGATTCTGATAGCAGTATCTACGGATATATTTCTTGTTAATTATTCTGATAGCAGTATCTACGGATATATTTCTTGTTAATGATTCTGATAGCATTATCTACGGATATATTTCTTGTTAATGATTCTGATAGCAGTATCTACGGATATATTTCTTGTTAATGATTCTGATAGCATTATCTACGGATATATTTCTTGTTAATGATTCTGATAGCAGTATCTACGGATATATTTCTTGTTAATGATTCTGATACCATTATCTACGGATATATTTCTTGTTAATGATTCTGATAGCAGTATCTACGGTTATATTTCTTGTTAATGATTCTGATAGCATTATCTACGGATATATTTCTTGTTAATGATTCTGATAGCATTATCTACGGATATATTTCTTGTTAATGATTCTGATAGCATTATCTACGGATATATTTCTTGTTAATGATTCTGATAGCAGTATCTACGGATATATTTCTTGTTAATGATTCTGATAGCAGTATCTACGGATATATTTCTTGTTAATGATTCTGATACCATTATCTACGGATATATTTCTTGTTAATGATTCTGATAGCAGTATCTACGGATATATTTCTTGTTAATGATTCTGATAGCAGTATCTACGGATATATTTCTTGTTAATGATTCTGATAGCAGTATCTACGGATATATTTCTTGTTAATGATTCTGATAGCAGTATCTACGGATATATTTCTTGTTAATGATTCTGATACCATTATCTACGGATATATTTCTTGTTAATGATTCTGATAGCAGTATCTACGGATATATTTCTTGTTAATGATTCTGATACCATTATCTACGGATATATTTCTTGTTAATGATTCTGATACCATTATCTACGGATATATTTCTTGTTAATGATTCTGATAGCAGTATCTACTGATATATTTCTTGTTAATGATTCTGATAGCAGTATCTACGGTTTGGATTTTTATAGGGAATAAACATACAGACAGACAGCTGGTAGATGTTTTTGACCTGGCCTAAGGCACTCTCCAGATTAGGATCTACCTGTGTACCGAGTTTAGTCAAAATCGGACGAACGGTGTGGATTTTTATAGGGAATAAACATACAGACAGACAGCTGGTAGAGGTTTTTGACCTAGCCTATGGCACTCTCCAGATTAGGATCTACCTATGTACCGAGTTTAGTCAAAATCGGACGAACGGTTTGGATTTTTATAGGGTAAAAACATACAGACAGACAGCTGGTAGAGGTTTTGACTTGGCCTAAGGCACTCTCCAGAATAGGATCTACCTGTGTGCCGAGTTTAGTCAAAATCGGACGAACAGTGCGGATTTTTATGGGGAACAAACATACAGACAGACAGCTATAAGACGTTTATGACTTAGCCTACAACAATCCTCAGATTAAGATCTACATGTGTACCGAGTATAGTCAAAATCGGTCGAACGGTGTGGATTTGTGTAAGGGACAAACATACAGACAGACAGCTGTTAGACGTTTTTGACTTAGCCTACGACACTCACCAGATTAAGATCTGCATGTGTACCGAGTATAGTCAAAATCGGTCGAACGGTGTGGATTTGTATAGGGAACAAACATACAGACAGACAGCTGGTAGACGTTTTTGACTTAGCCTACAACAATCCCCAGATTAAGATCTACGTGTGCACCGAGTTTAGTCAAAATCGGACGAACAGTGTGGATTTGTATAAGGGACTAACACACAGACAGACAGCTGGTAGATTTTTGTGACCTAGCCTGTTATCAAAATCGAACCATTTTTGAGCCGATGAGGAACTTCTTAATAATTCAAACCCCCCTAAAAGTACTTAAACATTTGAATATCAAAAAAACCTTTCTTAGCGAGTGTTTACACTCTAAACGTATTTGTAAGTGGTTCGGGATATTATTACCTCAGATGGGTGTAAACACAGTTTATTAAATCACAAATAAAGTAATACAAAGGAAACTTAATCTAACAACTCGGGAGAATACAACAACCGCAATGGCGTTGGAGCTTACATTCTATGTTTACAAGCGTCGGTACAGTATTGCCAATATAATTATTTAAAAATGTTATTGCAATCCAACGTTAATAGAAAATCTGAACAAATTAATACTGCATTCATACATCGATAAATCAAAATATTCTTCAATAATTTGAAGATAGGAGCATCCCCAAATACTAGGATTTTGATGAAAACTACCATTGGTCATCAGATTCATGCACTATTCACCCACTAAGGATTCACTACAAGTCCACAACGACATTTGGATGGACAAATAATAACAGCAAAATTATCTGTTTGATTTATAAAAGGACGACATGACAAATATTTACTTAAAATTTAATTGTAAAGAAGTAATTGATTTAACTCTCCTGAATTCGGAGTGTCGTTTCAAGGATTTTCATACTCTTCCAGGAACAAGATATTTCCACAGCTTTCAGCGAAAAGATAAATTTGGAATGATTGAGGCTAGAAAAATTAGTAGTGATTAAAACCAGCTTCTACTTTCAATTTATATAAGAAGCATTAAACTTTATTCGTGAAAATAGCAGATTAGATCCTGGATGCTTCATAGATAGCATTTATGATATTTTTTTATGTTGAGTGAGGTGGATGCAGAAGACGATGAAGTCATTGCAAAGTTTTTACATCCATATGGACCATTATTATAATTTTTCTGGCCGCAGAGGGAAGATACATGTGCGGTAGCCACCACTCATCTCATTGCAATAATGGAACCTACAAAAACAATAACTGTGTGAACTTATCAATTATCTCAAGAATGCATGATATATATTCAATCAAGTTTTAAAAAATATGGTGAAAATTTAAGTTCAATGTCGTAGACCTTGAAATATTTTTCATGATGAAATTTGTAACATTTTGCATTCCAACACATTATAAACGGGCATTTTGTTATTCAAATGTTTATTTTATTATTTTTTTTTTTTAATTCTGTTTTATGTTTGTAGTTTTAGGGGACCGTGGTTATTTTTTCTATGGCATTTAAAATAAAACCGCTGTATTTAAAAATTAAATATATATATATTGAAATGGAAGATTGGAGTGAAGAAAACCAACTGGATTAACTGGATAAAAAGAGATATATTGGGACAACTGTGAGGGTTCACAAACAATAGTAACAGAACATTCCGCAGAACATTTGCTTCTCTGCAAACTAGATTACTGGCAATGCCAACATAATCATAAACATTACCAATCTTAAACATATATACTACTAAACATATATATATATATATATATATATATATATATATATATATATATATATATATATATATATATATATATATATATATGGGGAATCACCACCAACATAATATAATGTCAACTAAAATTTTAATAGAACAATTTTTTGTCTTTGACGAAAAAATAATGAAAGAGTGAAAACCCCATCAATTTTATTATTTCATGTGATAGTGTATATCCTCTAGAATAAAAAAATACTTTTCTGATTATATTTTTCCCTTTTGATGATATTACATTCAGTGTGGAACGCCATATTTCATTAAAATCAATTTTATTTTAACGCTTTAGAATTTTTTTAGACCATTTGTAATTACTTTACTGTTATATTATTATTTTTTCTGGCTCCCTTATCTATTGAAGTATTGTAATAAAAAATGTCACAATATTGATTGATAAATAAAGAAGTTATGATTTATTTTCTATGCAAGAACAAATTGCACTTCCTTTCTCCAATCAATGAAAATTGTATAATTTCAAAAACTTTAGTAGGGTGTAAAACATAAGCCATTTGAGATAGAGCAAAACTGTTTTATATCTTTACATATATCAACAAAGGAACAAACATGCCAAGTTTGATTAAAATATAAGATCATGGGAGTTCATCTTTGGGTTGAACTGAAGTGGAATGACCCCTTTTCATTAAAATTACTATTTTAAATATACGTGTGTGTATATATATATGTATATATATGTATATATATATATATATATATATATATATATATATATATATATATATACATATACATATACATACATATACATACATACACAAGTGAATTTTGCCTCCTGAAGAACACCCCTTGATGGGGGTACTGGTCTAACTTCCCTGGCTGAGACCTGAGGTGCAATAAATGAGACTAAGCATGGACCTTATACTCTCTTGTTTTACTCATGTTTATTCATGTCAAATTCTTTCACTCATTAACAGCTTTTATTTTTCAGACATTTATTTGCCATCTTTAAATATTTTTTTAAATTTATTTATATTGGTTAATAGAATTCTCTTACATTTAGGTATACACAATATAATAGTACTGGAATGTAATGGAATTGTTATTAATGATAAGAATACAAGGGGAAACTGATTGTTAAAGTTCCTAATGTATAAATGTTGCGTATGGTTGCAGTTGATAGAGGGAGCAGCGGGCTGTACGGTGGAATAAATTCAGCTTCCTACTTGGGAACTATTGAGCCTGTGAGTACGATTATTGTTCGTTTTAATCAGTGTTTATCCTAATTCATATCCCCCCCCCTCCAACTGAATATGAATATAAATGAAATACCAGTAAGCTTAGAGCCAACATTAAGCTGAACTGTTTAAATACCAGTAAGCTTAGAGCCAACATTAAGCTGAACTGTTTAAATAGCAGTAAGCTTAGAGCCAACATTAAGCTGAACTGTTTAAATGCCAGTAAGCTCAGAGCCAACATTAAGCTGAACTGTTTAAATACCAGTAAGCTTAGAGCCAACATTAAGCTGACCTGTTTAAATAGCAGTAAGCTTAGAGCCAACATTAAGCTGAACTGTTTAAATGCCAGTAAGCTTAGAGCCAACATTAAGCTGAACTGTTTAAATAGCAGTAAGCTTAGAGCCAACATTAAGCTAAACTGTTTAAATACCAGTAAGCTCAGAGCCAACATTAAGCTGAACTGTTTAAATGCCAGTAAGCTTAGAGCCAACATTAAGCTGAACTATTTAAATACCATTAAGCTCAGAGCCAACATTAAGCTGAACTGTTTAAATACCAGTAAGCTCAGAGCCAACATTAAGCTGAACTGTTTAAATAGCAGTAAGCTTAGAGCCAACATTAAGCTGAACTGTTTAAATGCCAGTAAGCTTAGAGCCAACATTAAGCTGAACTGTTTAAATAGCAGTAAGCTTAGAGCCAACATTAAGCTGAACTGTTTAAATGCCAGTAAGCTCAGAGCCAACATTAAGCTAAACTGTTTAAATACCAGTAAGCTCAGAGCCAAAATTAAGCTGAACTGTTTAAATACCATTAAGCTCAGAGCCAACATTAAGCTGAACTGTTTAAATACCAGTATGCTCAGAGCCAACATTAATCTAAACTGTTTAAATACCAGTAAGCTCAGAGCCGACATTAAGCTAAACTGTTTAAATACCAGTAAGCTCAGAGCCAACATTAAGCTAAACTGTGTAAATACCAGTAAGCTCAGAGCCAACATTAAGCTAAACTGTTTAAATACCAGTAAGCTCAGAGCCAACATTAAGCTGAACTGTTTAAATGCCAGTAAGCTTAGAGCCAACATTAAGCTGAACTGTTTAAATACCAGTAAGCTTAGAGCCAACATTAAGCTGAACTATTTAAATACCAGTAAGCTTAGAGCCAACATTAAGCTGAACTGTTTAAATGCCAGTAAGCTTAGAGCCAACATTAAGCTGAACTATTTAAATACCAGTATGCTCAGAGCCAACATTAAGCTGAACTGTTTAAATACCAGTAAGCTCAGAGCCAACATTAAGCTGAACTGTTTAAATACCAGTAAGCTCAGAGCCAACATTAAGCTGAACTGTTTAAATACCAGTAAGCTCAGAGCCAACATTAAGCTGAACTGTTTAAATACCAGTAAGCTCAGAGCCAACATTAAGCTGAACTGTTTAAATGCCAGTAAGCTCAGAGCCAACATTAAGCTGAACTGTTTAAATACCAGTAAGCTCAGAGCCAACATTAAGCTGAACTGTTTAAATACCAGTAAGCTCAGAGCCAACATTAAGCTGAACTGTTTAAATACCAGTAAGCTCAGAGCCAACATTAAGCTGAACTGTTTAAATGCCAGTAAGCTTAGAGCCAACATTAAGCTGAACTATTTAAATACCAGTATGCTCAGAGCCAACATTAAGCTAAACTGTTTAAATACCAGTAAGCTCAGAGCCAACATTAAGCTGAACTGTTTAAATACCAGTAAGCTCAGAGCCAACATTAAGCTGAACTGTTTAAATACCAGTAAGCTTTGAGTTTGTCCGAATATATTATTTACGAAATGATAAATTTGTTTCCAGGTGACAGGAGTCGATGGACTAATGATGATAGACTGCAAAGTATCAGACTGGGAAGACTGGGGACCTTGTTCGGTGTCGTGTGGGCACGGATGGAAGAAGAGGGGGCGTAGAATTATTGTAAGCATACAGGTTGCATTGCATAACTGTCAACTGGTAATTAGAAGATATTTGCAAAGAACTACTTTTTAAACTTGTCATTAGTAAGTAAACTACAAACTAGTTACAGTAGTTTATAATAACTCCTCAAATAACGATCAATCTCTCAACTCGTTTCAATCCTTAAGTTGTATTTCTTTTGCAAGCCTCTGTGCCAAATATGTAGTCCATAAGTAAGTTATAGTATGATTGCTCCTGTGTAAATGATATGTAGTCTGTAAGTAAGTTATGGTACGATTGGTCCTGTGTAAATGATATGTAGTCTGTGTAAATTATATGTAGTCCCCATGCATTGCGAGATGTGTCCTAAGTATTTGATTAGGTAAGGTTTGTGTTTATTCCAAGTCAGTTTGTAATGAATTAATATTCCAAGATATTTTGTAGGTTTGTTTCCTTGTTATGTAGCGTGTATGTGATTTTTATTGTGGAATGTTAATTCGCTGTGTTTTGCCCAGTTTTCGACTGTGTTATTGTTAGTGTTAATATTGTTTTGTGTTTATTCTGGAATTCTGTTTTTTATTATCTGTTAAAAAAGGTAAGTATTTATAGGAATAAGCACTTTATTATGCAGATGAATACAGATCACGTAAGGTTCAGGACACTGCACTAGTAGGGAGCTTACAGGTAAGAAAAAAAGGGGTGGGGAGCGCCTGACCACACCTAGCAATATAGTATCGATACACACAGAAATATAAATAATATTTACATTCAACACTCCTCCTTAAATATTATTCCTATCAAAGATACAAAACTGATAGAAAATATATATATATATAAATACACAATTAAATAATACACACAAAAACAAAAAATAGTACATACATACATATTTCTTAACATAAATGGTTTAGTCCTAACATTTCTCTAAATTTAACAAATTTTACTTGCACAAGAGGCTTTGTGAATATATCAGCAATTTGTTGATCCGAAGATACATGTTGTAATGAAAAATTATTTACTATATTATCAATTACATAATGATACTTAACTCTAACATGTTTAGTACGGTTCAATATTTTCCCATTATCTCTGTTAATTATGTGAATAGCACTCTTGTTATCAACATACAATGGTGTTGAGTTATGACACATCTTAAGTTCTAAAAGCAAATGATTAATCCACAATGTTTCTTTAATACCTTCACAAGCCGAAACAAACTCTGAGTCAGCAGTAGACAGAGCTATCTGGCTTTGCCTTCTAGAACCCCAAGCTACAGCAGCTCCTGATAACATTACTACATAACCACTTGTAGACTTACTGGTTTCCCTTTCTCCTGCAAAATCTGCATCAGTGAAAACTTCCAAATCACCATTCTTACAATAAGACAACCCTAAATTCCTAGTACCTTTCAAATATCTAAAGATTCTTTTAACTGATTCCAATGTTTAATTAGTGGTTTTTCCATGAATCTACTTAGGTAATTTACAGAATAAGCTATGTCGGGCCTAGTTACATTTGATAGATACAAAAGACTACCAATAGCTTCCCTAAAAGGTTTGTTCACTGCACTGTCAGTTGCAGTATCATCATAATTAGGAATCATAGGAGTTTTAACAGGAATACAATCCTTCATTTTAAATTTAGCAAGTACTTTATCAATATAACTAATCTGATTTAATATAATATTATTATTTTCAATTTTAATGTTTATACCTAAATATATTTTTGCTAACCCATATGTGACTTTAAATTTTTTTATTTAATTTTATTAGTAAATAATCAATTTCAGATTTTGAAGCACCCACAATCAAACCATCATCTACATATAATGTCACAATTAGTAAATTTGGATTAAATTTAACAAACACACAGGGATCTGCTTCAAGAGAGCTGAACCCTTCTTCTTTTAGAAAACTAGTAAATTTAATGTTCCAATTTTTCGGAGCTTGTTTAAGTCCATATAGACTTTTTTAATAATTTACAAACTCGGGCAGTACCATCATGAAAACCCTCAGGCTGTTCCATGTAGAGTTCCTCTGATAAGTCCCCATTCAAAAAAGCAGTTTTTACATCAAATTGAAAAACATTTAAGTTTTCTTTTGCAGCAATAGCCAATATCAGACGGATACTAATATAACTAGCAACAGGACTAAAAGTTTCTTTGAAGTCAACCCCTGGCTTCTGTTCAAAGCCCCTGACAACTAATCGAGCCTTTTCTTTCTCACCTTTATCAGTGGTTTTCTTCCTGTATACCCATTTGCAAGTAAGAGGTTTCTTATTATCTGGTAGCTCAACCATGGACCAAGTCTTGTTATCCATTAGAGCGTCCATTTCTTCTTCCATAGCTTTCCTCCAGTTAGTATCAGCAAAAGCATCTTCAAAAATTATGTCTTCAACATCACAGAAATCTTTCTGTCATTTGTTTCTTGTTCGGGTGGTGTATTCTCCTCCTTTTCTGTTACTAACTCATCCTTGTCCTCTTCAAGTTCTTCATTAAGACAATAATTCGGAAATAGGTTTTTATAGGAAAACTTAGTGTGGTCTGGATCCATCGCTGGTCTAAAGACCACATTTCTCACTACTTCAATTTTGTTCTGTTTGGGAAAATAGACTCTATAGGCTTTCGAATCCTCTTCATATCCAACGAAAAAGCCTAGTTTTCCTTTTGGATCCCATTTCTGATGTTTTTGATTTGGGATATGAGCATAAACCTGACTGCCAAATATTTCAAGTCCTTTAAAATATTTAAATTTATTTCCAAACCATAGCTCCCAGGGAGTTTTACCTTCTACAGAACTAGTTCCCGAACAATTAAGTATATACACTGCTGTGTTTGTGGCCTCAGCCCAAAGACTTTTATCTAACTTTTTCGCATATAACATAGTCCGAGCACATTCAACAACAGTACGCATTTCACGTTCTATACAGCCATTTTGAGGTGGACAATAAGGAGTTGATTTTTTATGTCTAATTCCAAAATCCCTCAACACATTCTGAACATCCTTATTCATAAATTCAGTACCACGATCGGATCGGAAAAATTTTACCTCTTTTCCTGTATCACGTTTTGCAAGAGTAAAGAATTCTTTCAATTTTGAGGAAATGTTATCTTTATTTTTAAGGAAATATATTTTTCTAAATTTACTATAGTGATCCTTTAGTAGCAAAAAATACCTAGATCCCCCTAAACTATTTATTTCCATGGGACCACACAAATCTGCACTAATTACTTCACACACATCCTTAATCTGAGATTTGCTGATATGATAAGGAAGGGTATATTGTTTACCGAGACAGCAGCATCACAAAATAAAGAATTTTTATCCGTAATATAATTTATATCAGAATTTTTAAGAATTTTCTCAACATGGTTAAAATTTTGATGACCTAATATACAATGCCACTCAAGCAAAGTTTTTGACTTGCAGGAACTAACAAAATCAGCACTACTATTATCCCTAGTCAAACAAAATTTATATAAATTACCATAACGTTTGCCTAAAATCCAACATACATTATCTTTATCTACAATCTTACACATATTACCTTCCATCAAAAATACATGACCCTTATCAATAGCTGAAGTTACAGAGAACAGATTAATTTTTAATTGAGGTACATAAAGAACATCCTTCAAAATAGATGACACCCATTGTTTACCATTGAATGTTTTGATAGAAACATCTCCAATACCTGTAGCTTTTAACAAGGTTCCATCACTAATTTTAACATTTTTAGATACCATCATTTATAAAGTCAAAGTTATTTAAATTAAATGACATGTGCTCAGTAGCACCACTGTCAACAACCCATAGATCCTTTGAATCATTAATCATTGGTAACGTATTTGTCATAAAAGCATGTTTATAGCCTTTATCATCTAACTTTTTATTTCTACCTTCTTTTTCAGCAAGAACTTTACAGTTTTTAATATAGTGACCTGGTTTCTTACAATAGAAACATAATGGTTTACTAACCTTGTTTTTCGAAATACAATTGGAAGCATAATGGCCTACCTTACCACACATTTTACACTTCACTTTGGTAACAAACGCACACACAGAAGCTTCACCTTTTTTCGAAACTAGACTTTCTTCTTCAATTAGAAGGCGGGATGTCAATTCGCTGAGCGTCTGCGTAGAGCTTGACTCCCAAGCTGACTGAAAGTATTTATACTCCTCTGGCAGAGACATAATAATTTTGGTTATGAGCATTTTCTCTGAAATTTCCTCCCCCAGATTCTTCATTTTAGTGGCTAAATCCTCTAGGTTTGATAGGTGACTAGATATTCCCTCATTTTTATACTTGTATGCAAAAAACTTTTGTTGTAATACATGCAAACTAACCTCTGAAGTCCGGTCATAGACTGTCAGTAGCTTTTTCCACATTTCATTCGCAGATTTACAAGACAACGTGGCTTTTCTTCCATCCTAGAAGTAATGATTTCCTGGGCTTGGCGATCTTTAGTATTCCTGTCCTTCTTAGTTTTTTCATCAGAGTCGGCCGGTGGCTTAATGTCATCAGTGCACACATCATAGCAATTTTTGTTCTTTAAGACAATGACTAATCTGAACTTCCAAACTTCCCAGTTTTCTGATCCACTTAACAGGATTTGGTGATGTGAATCCATGTTCCAACGAACGAACGAACGAACCACGTGCAACTGTTCGAAAACTAACCTGACGGTTGAATTTATTCCGGAGAAACTAAAATAACGAAAGTTCATAAAGATTGAACACACAACCGAGTACCGCTGGGCCCATAACCTGTTAAAAAAGGTAAGTATTTATAGGAATAAGCACTTTATTATGCAGATGAATACAGATCACGTATGGTTCAGGACACTGCACTAGTAGGGAGCTTACAGGTAAGAAAAAAAGGGGTGGGGAGCACCTGACCACACCTAGCAATATAGTATCGATACACACAGAAATATAAATAATATTTACATTCAACATTATCATTTAATTATTGCCCGCAAATGCTATTAGTTCTACGTTTGGTTGAATATTAGTATTAAGTAAACTGTTCATGATAATATTCCAGGGTAATAGTGAGCAAGATGACACTTGTGGAGTACCAATTGTTTGTTGTTTCATTTTCATTATGTTTTGTTCGATTACGTAAATCATTCTATTGTTTAAGTAGTCTTTAATGGTTGTATATATGTTTTGAGGGCAGTTACATTGTTTGAAAGAATTGGGGATTGACGGCTACCATGCACTGTCAAATGCTGATCGATTGAAATAAGAACCAGTTGATTTTTATAAAGCTTGATTTATAAAAGTATTCATTTACTTAAGAGCTTGTGAGGAGTAAAAGCAAAGTGATTACCATCAACTATTTTATTTGAGTAGAGGAAATGTTAGATCCTTTGATGGATAATTGTTTCCGGGAGCTTCCATGCTATCCCGTTTGACTAGGGAACAGAGGATGGATCTTGGGAAGCGTGAAGAATCCCTCCTTCGACTTGGCTACTACAAGTTTTGGAAAGTTTAAACTAATTTCTGTGAATATGGTTTAAATATAGACAGAATGAGGTTAAAACTCTTATATTACAACTTTTATTAATAATATGCATTACAACAAATTGTTTTTAATCAGTAACAATTATGAAAAAAAGATATTTTATAATAAAAACCAAGTAAGCATACTCTCATTTCCGTAATGAATCACGTATTTTGATTATAGAAAAATGCTAGAAATGGAGGAAAGGCTTGTCCGAGGAAACTGCTTAAAACTAGAAAATGTCACCTAAGACCCTGTGAAGGTAATTAAAAACAATTATTTCTATAAAAGAAAAATATTTAACTATTCATCTGCTTATAATCCTGAAGATAGCTTGTAATTATAGAAATGGGAGATAATACCCGTCATAGAAGAAGAGATGCATTTCTATACTCATCCGGAACGTAGATCAATATTGGAACATAATTATACCCTATACATAATTAAATAGCACTTAGTTTACTCTTTAAATAATACAAGTTCAATACAAAATTGAAGAAGATAACATGACATTTGAAAACAATATTTGAAGAATCTGAATAATATAGAACTAGTAATAAATAAACAGAACTTATTAATAGTTTTTACACAAAACTAGTAATGAATAAGTATGCAAATAATTGTAAATTATCTTTAATATTTTGAGTAATTAATTTATTTCCATGAGCTGAATATTTGTTACCTTTCCTTTTCTAATGTTGGTTATTTATTCATCTTCTGCAGGAGGGATGATGAGAGAGGAGCCAGTCTCCGAGGAAAACGAAGATGATGAATCGACAAACAGAGGTGTTCATCTTTAGCTTTCATTACAACCTTTCAAATCGACAATTATTTTCTTCAACATATGGATTAATCTTTGAAGGCTTGGTCTACTCATTCGGTCGATTATTCTTATCCTGATATGAGTTGAACAAGAAAAAATACTGCGCATTCCTATAGATTTCACAAGTCAACACTGATTTGGAAACACGGAAGTGAACCACCATTTTAAGGGTTTTCGGGGCTGCTCAATCCGAATCTGACATTAGTTTTTTTTTTCTTATATGTCAAGTTTTTAAAATATAGGTCTTTTAAGTTGTTTTTTATAATAATGAATCTTAAAATTTGCTCTCTAATAATTTTTAATGCTTTTTGGGTTGGAGAATAGGAATATGAAGTTGGTTTTCTGATAAGTTGGTTCGTTTTTGTTAAAAAATATACTTTCAACCAAAGAAACATGCAAAAATGCTGTAAAATGCCCATTTTTCACAACTTTAAATGATTTTTTTACAAAATATAAAATTGATAGGAAAAATCTAATTGTGCATTTAAATTCTCCATTCAATTTCCTTTAAGAAACAGCTATTAGAATTTTCTAACATTGTATTAGAATCTGTGCGGGAGAAAGAGGCTGATTCTCTGCCTACAATAGGGCCCAGCTTCATCCTTCTTAATCCTCAACTAGGTATACTCCACATTCCATGCAAAATAAGTCAATAGTATTTTTTTTGTCCTAATTCTGATAATGTTAAATTATCAGTTAAATTGTTAACTTGTTAAAAAAATGATTTTGCAGAGGTTAGGTAGTTGGGGGTGAATAAAAAGGGGCTATGCTTTTAAAATGTAATATTTGTTTAGTATACATTTCTGTATGACTTCATAAAATTTTCTATTTATTATTACTATTAAATTATTAAATAATACTAAATTTATTATAAGTTATTAAATTATTTAATAATCTCTCATCATGAGAAAATATAAAATATTTACTTCTGTCAAAATATTCACTTTTTCCTTTTATGTTCCGTCGCTTCAGCCCTTTTCAAAAACCAGCAGTAGTTGCCCAACATAGCTAGTCCCAACGCCCTTGGTACCTTGTTTCCATAGTCCTTATGACCCGATGAAACCTTTCTCCCTGTTCGTCGCTCACTGCGCCCAGGTTTTAGGGGAAAAAAGTCCAAATGCGAGTGTAAAAAATGAATTTTTAATGGCATTCGACAACCGTGGCTTTCAAAAGATCGTTAATGAGATCTTTATAATTATAATTATAAAGATCTAGCATAACCCCTTTTTATTCACCCCCAACTACCTAACCTCTGCAAAATAATTTTTATATGAGTTACAATAATTTGAAGAGTCAACAATTTAACATTATCAGAATTAGGACAACAAAATACTTAAAAAAATTGACTTATTTTGGATGGAATGTGGAGTATACCTAGTTGAGGATTAAGTAGGATGAAGCTGGGCCCTACTGTAGGCAGAGAATCAGCCTCTTCCTCCCCTACAGGATACTATTGCATGGAATGTGGAGTATACCTAGTTGAGGATTAAGTAGGATGAAGCTGGGCCCTACTGTAGGCAGAGAATCAGCCTCTTTTTCCCCTACAGGATACTATTGCATGGAATGTGGAGTATACCTAGTTGAGGATTAAGAAGGATGAAGCTGGGCCCTATTGGAGACAGAGAATCAGCCTCTTTCTCCCCTACAGGATACTATTGCATGGAATGTGGAGTATACCTAGTTGAGGATTAAGTAGGATGAAGCTGGGCCCTACTGTAGGCAGAGAATCAGCCTCTTTCTCCCCTACAGGATACTATTGCATGGAATGTGGAGTATACCTAGTTGAGAATTAAGAAGGATGAAGCTGGGCCCTATTGGAGACAGAGAATCAGCCTCTTTCTCCCCTACAGGATACTATTGCATGGAATGTGGAGTATACCTAGTTGAGGATTAAGAAGGATGAAGCTGGGCCCTACTGTAGGCAGAGAATCAGCCTCTTTCTCCCCTACAGGATACTATTGCATGGAATGTGGAGTATACCTAGTTGAGGATTAAGAAGGATGAAGCTGGGCCCTATTGGAGACAGAGAATCAGCCTCTTTCTCCCCTACAGGATACTATTGCATGGAATGTGGAGTATACCTAGTTGAGGATTAAGAAGGATGAAGCTGGGCCCTATTGGAGACAGAGAATCAGCCTCTTTCTCCCCTACAGGATACTATTGCATGGAATGTGGAGTATACCTAGTTGAGGATTAAGAAGGATGAAGCTGGGCCCTACTGTAGGCAGAGAATCAGCCTCTTTCTCCCCTACAGGATACTATTGCATGGAATGTGGAGTATACCTAGTTGAGGATTAAGAAGGATGAAGCTGGGCCCTATTGGAGACAGAGAATCAGCCTCTTTCTCCCCTACAGGATACTATTGCATGGAATGTGGAGTATACCTAGTTGAGGATTAAGAAGGATGAAGCTGGGCCCTACTGTAGGCAGAGAATCAGCCTCTTTCTCCCCTACAGGATACTATTGCATGGAATGTGGAGTATACCTAGTTGAGGATTAAGAAGGATGAAGCTGGGCCCTACTGTAGACAGAGAATCAGCCTCTTTCTCCCCTACAGGATACTATTGCATGGAATGTGGAGTATACCTAGTTGAGGATTAAGAAGGATGAAGCTGGGCCCTACTGTAGGCAGAGAATCAGCCTCTTTCTCCCCTACAGGATACTATTGCATGGAATGTGGAGTATACCTAGTTGAGGATTAAGTAGGATGAAGCTGGGCCCTACTGTAGACAGAGAATCAGCCTCTTTCTCCCCTACAGGATACTATTGCATGGAATGTGGAGTATACCTAGTTGAGGATTAAGAAGGATGAAGCTGGGCCCTACTGTAGACAGAGAATCAGCCTCTTTCTCCCCTACAGGATACTATTGCATGGAATGTGGAGTATACCTAGTTGAGGATTAAGTAGGATGAAGCTGGGCCCTATTGGAGACAGAGAATCAGCCTCTTTCTCCCCTACAGGATACTATTGCATGGAATGTGGAGTATACCTAGTTGAGGATTAAGTAGGATGAAGCTGGGCCCTACTGTAGACAGAGAATCAGCCTCTTTCTCCCCTACAGGATACTATTGCATGGAATGTGGAGTATACCTAGTTGAGGATTAAGAAGGATGAAGCTGGGCCCTACTGTAGGCAGAGAATCAGCCTCTTTCTCCCCTACAGGATACTATTGCATGGAATGTGGAGTATACCTAGTTGAGGATTAAGAAGGATGAAGCTGGGCCCTACTGTAGGCAGAGAATCAGCCTCTTTCTCCCCTACAGGATACTATTGCATGGAATGTGGAGTATACCTAGTTGAGGATTAAGAAGGATGAAGCTGGGCCCTACTGTAGACAGAGAATCAGCCTCTTTCTCCCCTACAGGATACTATTGCATGGAATGTGGAGTATACCTAGTTGAGGATTAAGAAGGATGAAGCTGGGCCCTACTGTAGGCAGAGAATCAGCCTCTTTCTCCCCTACAGGATACTATTGCATGGAATGTGGAGTATACCTAGTTGAGGATTAAGTAGGATGAAGCTGGGCCCTACTGTAGACAGAGAATCAGCCTCTTTCTCCCCTACAGGATACTATTGCATGGAATGTGGAGTATACCTAGTTGAGGATTAAGAAGGATGAAGCTGGGCCCTACTGTAGACAGAGAATCAGCCTCTTTCTCCCCTACAGGATACTATTGCATGGAATGTGGAGTATACCTAGTTGAGGATTAAGTAGGATGAAGCTGGGCCCTATTGGAGACAGAGAATCAGCCTCTTTCTCCCCTACAGGATACTATTGCATGGAATGTGGAGTATACCTAGTTGAGGATTAAGTAGGATGAAGCTGGGCCCTACTGTAGACAGAGAATCAGCCTCTTTCTCCCCTACAGGATACTATTGCATGGAATGTGGAGTATACCTAGTTGAGGATTAAGAAGGATGAAGCTGGGCCCTACTGTAGGCAGAGAATCAGCCTCTTTCTCCCCTACAGGATACTATTGCATGGAATGTGGAGTATACCTAGTTGAGGATTAAGAAGGATGAAGCTGGGCCCTACTGTAGGCAGAGAATCAGCCTCCTTCTCCCCTACAGGATACTATTGCATGGAATGTGGAGTATACCTAGTTGAGGATTAAGAAGGATGAAGCTGGGCCCTATTGGAGACAGAGAATCAGCCTCTTTCTCCCCTACAGGATACTATTTTTTTACCAACTCATTTTTGTAATTTTGAAAATTCTAATAGCTGTTTCTTAAAGGAAATTTAATGGAGAATCCAAATTCGCAATTAGATTTTTCCTACCAATTTTATATTTTGTAAAAAATTCATTTAAAGTTGTGAAAATGGGCATTTTTGCATGTTTCTTTGGTTAAAAGTATATTTTTACAAAAACGAACAAACTTATGAGAAATCCAACTTTATATTCGTATTTTCCACCCCCAAAAGGATTAAAAATTATAGAAACTAGAAAGCCAACAAAATTTCTGTAGACAGGAAATTTTAAGATTCATTATTATAAAAAAAAACTTAAAAACTCTATATTTTAAAAACTTGACGTATAGGGAAAAAACTAATGTCAGATTCTCATTCAGCACACCCAAACACCCCCATAATGGTGGTTCACTTCCGTGTTACTTCCAAAATGTTAAAATTTGTTAACTTGTTGTTGTGTTATTGAAAGAGTAAATTCAGTAGTCCATTAGACTACCAATTCCTGCATAAAACTGAAATTAAAGAAACATTAGTTTATTTTGGTTAAGAATATGCTATTTGTGTCTAATTCATATTGGAGGGTCTCACTGTGGTATAGTGGCTAACGTCTTAGATTCTCATGTGGGAGATGGTGGGAGTCTCACCGGCAGCAGGAATTTTCTCACCTCATGGCTCGTTGAGGAAATTCCTTGCTGCACCATGGATGTCGGTGCTAATGGCCTAGAAGTCAATGTGCCATAAAAAAAAAAAAAAAAAAAAAAAAAAAAAAATCCTACTTGGGACAGTTACAAACTATTCAAGTATCCATAATGTTTTTCTTAAAAGCTAGGACATTCTGAAATTTAAACTTGTAAAGCCTGGGGCTGATGCTTTATAAAACTGAAATTTAAACTTGTAAAGCCTGGGGCTGGTGCTTTATAAAACTGAAATTTAAACTTATAAAGGATTCTAAAAGTCCGACTTGCAGGAACTCCATCATCTTAGCTTATTTCTGATCGAATTCCTAGTGCCATTAGTAAAGTAATAGAAGCAATTAATGAAGGTTTTTGATCTTTCCACAAAAAAGAACCACAAAAGGAAACTATGAGTATCCTTAGCGGAAATTACTCCCCCCATCCTCTCAAGGTTTGCTTTAGGGACCCGCTATAACCCATATGATTATCATTCTCTTACCTTGTCTCGACTTAAATAAATTAAATATTTCTCCATTTACAGAAAAATTACCAATTACATTATGATTTTTGTTAGTAACTGTTATAACTTTCTAATCTCAAATATGGAGGCCCAGTGCCCATAAGTGTTAAGGCGTAAGCACTTAACACTCCATGCCAAGGGTCGTGGGTTCGATTTCCACTAGGGGTGGTGCCTTTTCATTGGAGGAAAATGCATCAGCCCTATCCTGGCTAGAAAAGGATATGTACCATAGATCAAAAATAAAAGTCCGTCACGCAGGAGCTGCATAACTAAGCACTTTCCTCAGAATTTGGGTAGTGTAGACTGCTTTCCAGAACAATTTGCTTAAAATATCCTACATAAATAAAATTTGTAATGAGTAACTGATCAATTATTAATTTGCTTCCAGAGTTATGTTTACACATGGTACCTATTACACTACGTAATAAATAAAAAAAACCTCATATTACCTTATTTTGATCTAACGCAGGAACAGGATACAGCCACTCTAGTGGTAGAAAGCGCTCCTTGCGGTGGCTTTGTGAACCTACGGCTGGCGGGCTTTTCTATTGAAATATATTACAAATTAAACCCCCGCTTTCCGATTGACCGATTCAGCTCATTTTTACAACACTTCTTTCTCATGAGTTACCCACGACGTATAACGCGTTTCGTTACAATACAGCAGAAATTACGACCGGTATGAGTATATTAGGAATTTGGACGCTAATGGCCAAGATGTCGATGCGCAAAAAAAAAAAAAAAAAAAAAAAAATTAGGAATTTGGGTCCGGAGTAAACCCCCCCCCCCTTCTAATGAACCGATTTAGTTTATTTTACAACACATATTTACCTGTAGATTACCACTACGAATACCGAGTTTCGTCGAAATATACCAAAAATCACGGCTGGTAGTAGCGAATTGGTATAGTGGGTCCGGAGTAAACCCCCCCCCCCCTCCTAATGAACCGATTTAGTTTATTTTTACAACACATATTTACCTGTAGATTACCACTACGAATACCGAGTTTCGTCGAAATATACCAAAAATCACGGCTGGTAGTGGCGAATTGGTATTGTGGGTCCGGAGTAAACCCCCCCCCCTTCTAATGAACCGATTTAGTTCATTTTTATATCTCACTTTTCTCTCTATATTACCACTACGAATACCAAGTTTCGTTGAAATATAACAAATATTACGGCTGACATAGTCAAATTAGTGTTTTGGGTTCGGGGTAAACCCCCCCTTCCGGTGGACCGACTTTGGTGGTTAACGAACTCGTTCAATCGTTTGCTAATTGAATGCTATATACCAGGTTTCGTCACGAAAAAACAAAAACTCTGGACGCTATCGTGTTAACAGACACACACACATATATATATATATATATATATATATATATAGATATATATAAATTTTAACGGGGGTCATTTTCGGTGTCTACTAGGTAGGATCGATAAAGATTTGAAGAAATTTTTCAAAAATTCCGTCATGAGTCCAACCTCAATAGCTACTTTCCTTCGGAAGAAAGTGCTAAAATCAGTCCCATAAGAGGTCACGAGGGCCCTGAGGGGCAGATACTATAGAGGTATCTGATTCATGAAATAAAGCACACAAGGGAGATAGTGTGGTAAGTACTATGCTCCGGTCGCCTGATTTTCCCCTTTGCTGCTTTGACTGCTAGGGTCATTAGCACCACAGTACCCATTCATAAATGAATTAAAGGCTGGGTTGGCCTAGGGTCGGTCAGGGAGGCTGAATCCAACCCATGAACAAAGACACTAGAAGTTAACAATTTTTACTGCTTACTCGGGATTTGAACTCAGGTCCTACAGCATATTAGTCCAGTGCTCTACCACTGAGTTAACTAAAATGGACGTTAAAATTTAAATAAATAATTGATCTCAAATATAATAATATAATTTATTTTCATTAGTTAAATGATATTTTTTGTTTGTTTGAGGGGTGGAGTGTGTATATACAAACTGGACACCTTGGAGTGTATGTTTTCCTTCATGCGGCTTGAAAAGAATCCAGCAACGAACTAGAATTGTTGATCGAAGATATAGTCCAGCAAACCTCGTATGCATTGACAGGATGGAGACAAGAGTCTGCGATGTACGCCTTTGTCATCATTAGTTCCTTATATTAATTGACTCCTTATTATTATTAAGTCATTCTTATATTTGTGTAATTGTCGGAACATTTATAAAACAGCCATTTTATAATTTATTTGAGTGAATAAAATAATCTCTATCATAAGAATACAAGGATTACAGATAACAAATACCAATTTGTTCTTTAAAATATCCTTGAAGAGTTGTTGGAGTGAAATTTTGAAAAAATCTCATGAGAAATCAGAAATGAAAGAAAAGGTAGAAAAAAATATATATCTTTTAATAAAAATATTTCATTCCTATCTTGTTTGTATTAAGAATCCTCAGAAGGAATTGTCTTTAAGCCCTAGGTATTAATCTATGGGATCTATATCCAGCAACACCTCTCTGTAATCCCCCTCTCCCTTCTCCGCAATCCCCCTCTCCGTTCTCTGTAATGCCCGCTACCCATTCTCAGTAATCCCCTCTCCGTTCTCTGTAATCCCCCTCTCCGTTCTCTGTACTCCCCCTCTCCATTCTCTGTAATCCTCCTCTCCGTTCTCTGTACTCCCCCTCTCCATTCTCTGTAATCCCCCTCTCTGTTCTCTGTAATGCCCGCTCTCCATTCTCAGTAATCCCCTCTCCGTTCTCTGTAATCCCCCTCTCCGTTCTCTGTACTCCCCCTCTCCGTTCTCTGTACTCCCCCTCTCCATTCT
Organism: Gonocerus acuteangulatus; assembly: GCA_946811695.1. Lineage (NCBI taxonomy): Eukaryota > Metazoa > Arthropoda > Insecta > Hemiptera > Coreidae > Gonocerus > Gonocerus acuteangulatus. The sequence goes on along the minus strand of OX328127.1, from coordinate 96,727,806 downwards.
CTGTAATCCCCCTCTCCATTCTCTGTAATCCTCCTATCCGTTCTCTGCAATCCCCCCTCTCCGTTCTCTGTAATGCCCCCTCTCCATTTTCAGTAATCCCCTCTCCGTTCTCTGCAATCCCCGCCCCGTTCTCTGCAATCCCCCTCTCCGTTCACTGCAATCCCCACCCCGTTCTTTGTAATCCCCCCTCTGTTCTCTGTAATCCCCCTCTCCGTTCTCTGCAATCCCCCTCTCCCTTCTCTGTATTCCCCCTCTTTGTTCTCTGTAGCCTCCCTCTCCCTTCTCTGTAATCCCCCTCTCTGTTCTCTGTAATCCCCCCCTCCGTTCTCTGTAATCCCCCCTCTCTGTTCTCTGTAATCCCCCTCTCCATTCTCTGTAATCCTTCTCTCCGTTCTCTGCAATCCCCCTCTCCGTTCTTTGCAATCCCCCTCTCTGTTCTCTGTAATCCCCCCCTCCGTTCTCTGTAATCCCCCCTCTCTGTTCTCTGTAATCCCCCTCTCCATTCTCTGTAATCCTTCTCTCCGTTCTCTGCAATCCCCCTCTCCGTTCTTTGCAATCCCCGCCCCGTTCTTTGTAATCCCTCTTCATCATGCCTCTTTTACCCTCCTTTTAGAAATGCCATTATCTCTGCACCATTTAATTTTAAACATTTTTACATCCAGTACCAAGTAAATGTCTTCCAATTTTTCTCCCACATATCTTGTTAAATGAACATAGATGTATAAATAATGTAAATTGTAAATCTACTAGTGCCATAAATACAATAATTACAATAATTTTCAAATTACAGTGTTATTGTTCTTATTATGAAGTCAGTATCCCCAATCCTTTTCAAAGGAATCTCGAAAGGCTCCGAGGACGGTTGAATAGGATATTTCACACGGATATTTCATGAATTTCACACGGAAATCAAGTTTTCCTTCCTATAACCTGTTGGATATATTTGATATAATTATATAAAAAGAAGTATATCTTTGTAAAAATATTAATAGTATTGATTTGGTTTTGGCCTCATGTATGTCTCTCTCTCTCACATTGCTTCTGTTGTTTGTTATGGCCTCCTGTGTGAATTTGTTGAAATGTTTTTAATTTTTCAATATTTAAAAACCTAATTTCTAAGAGGTTATGGGCCCAGCCATTTTCAATCTGTAAATCTTTCAATTACACATTGAAAATGGTTTGTAGAACGTTTCTGTAACAAAATTTAAATAACTTAGTGTGTGACATGCCACAGCCTGTGTAGCTTGAAAATAAAAATATATATTGTGGGCTGAATAAAGCTGTTACCAACTTCCTATATTTATGAGTCATTCCAAATCAAGTGGTACAAAGGTGGTTATTTGACCATTTGAAAAAAATGTTATTTTTACTGTCAATTACATATAGAATCAGTAGTTCAAAACAATTTTTAAATTTTTTTAGTGCCAACTGCTTGGAAATGGCAGCCTTCTTTGTTTCACCTCGCATGCCGATTTTTGAGTTTATAAGCTCTTACGGAAAACTCATTTTCTCAGGACTGGTAAATCATAGACTAATAGTTCGGACATCATTGTTTTTCGGATCGTCTACTCTATCTTTTATGTGTTCTTCATTATTTGAATATTTTTAAGTTCAATACCTGAAAACAGCCATTAAATACAACTTTTTATATTTCTCAAAATGCCAATCAGCAAAAAATTCTATTTTATCATAGAAGGATACCCTACTATCATTAGAACATATATGCAATCTTACAAATAATTAGGTGGATGAATTTTCTGAATAATTTACCCTTAAAGTATGAGCATATTTGAGGAAAAGAGAATATTCTGGCAGACTATTCACGTCGAATACCGATAATGAATAAATGCAAGAAGAACACAGGTACAGGCCAAATCTTAGCCTTACAGTCACAAAATGTTGCGACAATACTGAGAATTAACTTTTATCCATCCAACATCATAAGTTTGCATTACCATTATTCACCTACTCTGAAATGTATTTGATAATTCACTTAAAAGATAAATCAATGAAAATTTGGGAAAACACAAAATGTAACATATCTCTCAAATGAAAATCTTTTCCAATCGTTTCTTTCAGTTATTTTTTATTGCTTCCGGACTGGACAATAGATTCCCACAGTTTGGTCAATACAAAATGAATAATTTCTTCACACAAGGTATTTGAATGTAACAAAACTACATTCCACATTTTTTTTGACAAAAGGGAGCCAATCATTCAATTTGTCCCTGAATAAAGCTCCACTTTATTTTCATAGATTTAATGCTTACTAAGTGTAGAAGTTTTCGTGTAAGTATTGAATCAGTAGTCCGTTACGGGGCTGAGGAAAAAATTTGCAAGTAGCCTTTGATTCATCGAGAAAAACAGAACTGCATTATTGGACGCCCAGAAAGCATCTTCTATCAATAGATTTAGTGAATTAAATCACTGTTTTTTTTTTAAATGGCATATTTTTTTTAAAAAATGGCACTGTCTATTTTATGAAGGCATGTTTAAAATTTAATTATCTTTCTTATTCCATACAAGAAAAATGACTCCGTTAAAAAAACAGAAAATTGGGCATAACTGCTTTGCCCTTCGGAATGGGACCATACGTCTAATGAAGTTTTTTGTTGGAAATGACGTCCAGAGTTGGCTACTTAGACCTTAATCACCATGTGTATATATATAATGTGAGAAAGGCAACTGCTTAATGGTAATAGAAGTTTATTGCTTTGTACATAAGAAAGAAGTGGTCTGAAGTAGATTTGTAACACAGATGTAGAAATAATAGTTAAAAACATATTGAAATAAATGTAGTTTTATTAAGTAGCAGTGACCGAACCCCGACAATCCCTACCTTGCATCATCTACGGTCAACGATCTCCTCTCAAATAATAGCATTTCCTGAAACTAATCAAGCTTTTGCGAAATGATTAGGCCTTTGGCATGCCCTACATATTGTTTTCCTGGCAGGACAGTCTGAATTCTGATGAAATTTGTTTCCACATCTGAAACAGTGGACTCCCTTTTAGCGCGGTTCCCCCCTATCTCCATAAGGAGAACCCGCTTATGAGGTTGACCTCACGACGCGATCCGGACGTGCCGACCAGAAACTTTCTCGTTTCAGACCCCATAGATCACGAAAACATAGGTGGTTCAAATTTGTATATATATATATATATATATATATATATATATATATATATATTTATATATATGCTTGTCTGTTCGCGCTCCTGACGGCTCAAAAATGGTCTGATTTTGATGAAATTTGGTACAAAAATCTGTACCAACCTGTGAAAGGTCAAGTTCGTTAACCAGCAGAATCCGCCCAATGGAAGATGGCGTTTGGGGCGAAATTCGCGCAAAAAAAATCGTAACGCTTACGTTTTTGAGTTTATATGCTTGCAGGTACTTCGTTTATAGGTTTCTTAACATAGGAAAACGAATGAAACCATTTTTAAGGCGATATCTGTACCCGTTTTTGAGAAAAGTGCAATCAATGTTTTCGCATGTCATTATTTTATTGTGGGTACTTAGAATCGCGGGATTCAATTGAAATATTTTCTACATCTTGGGAATTAATCCCAACTAAGATGTTTAAATTTTGGTTATATTTGGAGTTAAGGAAGTATGCGAACAAAAATATTTTATTAATAGACATGAAAAGTTTTCGGATCTTCATACATTTTTCGTAAATATCTCGATAACGGTTGGGAAATCGTGGTAAGTGGAAGGCAGCCATTCGAATGCTTACTAAATTGTATACAAAAAAGGTTCTGAAGCAATATTCGATGGGACAACGTCAATCAGAGATATAAGCGCTTAAATCTTAAAAAGTGTTTGTTTTTTTGTTTTGAAAGGGGTTTTCTATTTGTTTATCTCACTTTTTAATTGGTCGTTTCTACTTTTAAATTTCATTTATCAGTAAAATTAGTATTGTAGTAAAATAAGCTAAGAAACGGTCTAAGGTATTCATAATAAGTGTGGAGTGGCTGTGGTAATCAAGATGGCAGTGGCTAATCATGATGACGTAGTTTGTTTTGAATTCTCCGGTCTATATAACCTTCCTCATAGCTTCAAACTGAAGTTGCCGTAATTTCTTATTTTATAGAAAGATTTAACCCACGACAGAATGGAATTTAATTCGCCATGAAGCACATATTTACAGTTGATTATAACAGTAAAACGAATTTGCTAGTAAAACAAGTCTTAAAATGACAAGGAATTTTTGGTTGTTTAGAATAGAGCCTTCTCAGCAGTAGTCGAAGAGTAAGTACGTTTTCAGTACATAATTGTATTGATTTATACAGATTAAGAATTATCCGCTTCTGTGTAAGTTGACCACTGTCAGTTTACTGTGATTTGTGATGCTTATCTATTCCATTTCTTCGAGATGTAACCGCGCTAAGATGACGCAGTTCCTGCGAGTCGGACTTTTTTAAATTGCATTTATCAGTAAAATTAGTATTGTAGTAAAATAAGCTAAGAAACTATAAAAGGTATTGGTAATACGTTTGGAATAGCTTTGGAAATCAAGATGGCTGTGGCTAACCATGATGGCGTATACATAGGTATGTTTTGAATTCTCCTATCTATATAACCTTCCTCCTGCTACAACTGAAGTTATCATTATTTCTTATTTTATAGAAAGATTTAACCCACAAGAGAATGGACTTTTATTTGCCATGAAGCACATATTTACAGTTGATTATTACAGTGAAACGAATTTGCTAGTAAAACAAAGAACTTAAAATGACGGCGAATTTTCGGTTGTTTGAAATAGAGCCTGGTGAGCAGTATTCGTAGAGTGAGGAAGTTTTTACTACATAATTGTATTGACTTATTCAGCCTTCCTCAAGAATAAGGATTAAGAATTATCCGCTTCTGTGTAAGTTGGCTACTTTCAGTTTCCTGTTATTTGTGATGCCTAATCTACTCCACTTCTTCGAGATATACGGAACCGCGCTAAGATGACGCAGTTCCTGCGAGTCGGACTTTTTTAATTTAAGCATCCTCTTACTCTGTTTGTTATATTTAACTTTGTTTATTTCATTTTTCTGACCTCTGTTAAGAATTTGCAATTGTTTTTGTTGCATGTCAACATTTTCTAAAAGCATTGCGGTTTTCTGGACGTCTGCGAAAACCGCCGATGCCGTAGAATGTAATCTTATCAACTCCCGCTGCCAAAACCGCCGATGCCGTAGAATGTAATCTTGTCAACTCCCGCTGCCAAAACCGCCGATGCCGTAGAATATAATCTTATCAACTCCCGCTGCCAAAACCGCCGATGCCGTAGAATATAATCTTATCAACTCCCGCTACCAAAACCGCCGATGCCGTAGAATGTAATCTCATCAACTCCCGCTGCCAAAACCGCCGATGCCGTAGAATGTAATCTTATCAACTCCCGCTGCCAAAACCGCCGATGCCGTAGAATGTAATCTTATCAACTCCCGCTGCCAAAACCGCCGATGCCGTAGAATGTAATCTTATCAACTCCCGCTGCCAAAACACATTATTTATGCCAATAATGAGCTGGTCCCTCATGTGCTCGTCCAGATCACTCTGAAATCCACAAGAAGAAGATAAGCTTCTTAAATCGGTTTTCTGGACGTCTGCGAAAACCGCCGATGCCGTAGAATGTAATCTTATCAACTCCCGCCGATGCCGTAGAATGTAATCTTATCAACTCCCGCTGCCAAAACACATTATTTATGCCAATAATGAGCTGGTCCCTTATGTGCTCGTCCAGATCACTCTGAAATCCACAAGAAGAAGATAAGCTTCTTAAATCGGTTTTCTGGACGTCTGCGAAAACCGCCGATGCCGTAGAATGTAATCTTATCAACTCCCGCTGCCAAAACCGCCGATGCCGTAGAATGTAATCTTATCAACTCCCGCTGCCAAAACACATTATTTATGCCAATAATGAGCTGGTCCCTTATGTGCTCGTCCAGATCACTCTGAAATCCACAAGAAGAAGATAAGCTTCTTAAATCGGTTTTCTGGACGTCTGCGAAAACCGCCGATGCCGTAGAATGTAATCTTATCAACTCCCGCCGATGCCGTAGAATGTAATCTTATCAACTCCCGCTGCCAAAACCGCCGATGCCGTAGAATGTAATCTTATCAACTCCCGCCGATGCCGTAGAATGTAATCTTATCAACTCCCGCCGATGCCGTAGAATGTAATCTTATCAACTCCCGCCGATGCCGTAGAATGTAATCTTATCAACTCCCGCCGATGCCGTAGAATGTAATCTTATCAACTCCCGCCGATGCCGTAGAATGTAATCTTATCAACTCCCGCCGATGCCGTAGAATGTAATCTTATCAACTCCCGCCGATGCCGTAGAATGTAATCTTATCAACTCCCGCTGCCAAAACACATTATTTATGCCAATAATGAGCTGGTCCCTTATGTGCTCGTCCAGATCACTCTGAAATCCACAAGAAGAAGATAAGCTTCTTAAATCGGTTTTCTGGACGTCTGCGAAAACCGCCGATGCCGTAGAATGTAATCTTATCAACTCCCGCTGCCAAAACCGCCGATGCCGTAGAATGTAATCTTATCAACTCCCGCTGCCAAAACACATTATTTATGCCAATAATGAGCTGGTCCCTTATGTGCTCGTCCAGATCACTCTGAAATCCACAAGAAGAAGATAAGCTTCTTAAATCGGTTTTCTGGACGTCTGCGAAAACCGCCGATGCCGTAGAATGTAATCTTATCAACTCCCGCCGATGCCGTAGAATGTAATCTTATCAACTCCCGCTGCCAAAACCGCCGATGCCGTAGAATGTAATCTTATCAACTCCCGCCGATGCCGTAGAATGTAATCTTATCAACTCCCGCCGATGCCGTAGAATGTAATCTTATCAACTCCCGCCGATGCCGTAGAATGTAATCTTATCAACTCCCGCCGATGCCGTAGAATGTAATCTTATCAACTCCCGCCGATGCCGTAGAATGTAATCTTATCAACTCCCGCTGCCAAAACCGCCGATGCCGTAGAATGTAATCTTATCAACTCCCGCTGCCAAAACCGCCGATGCCGTAGAATGTAATCTTATCAACTCCCGCTGCCAAAACACATTATTTATGCCAATAATGAGCTGGTCCCTTATGTGCTCGTCCAGATCACTCTGAAATCCACAAGAAGAAGATAAGCTTCTTAAATCGGTTTTCTGGACGTCTGCGAAAACCGCCGATGCCGTAGAATGTAATCTTATCAACTCCCGCCGATGCCGTAGAATGTAATCTTATCAACTCCCGCCGATGCCGTAGAATGTAATCTTATCAACTCCCGCCGATGCCGTAGAATGTAATCTTATCAACTCCCGCCGATGCCGTAGAATGTAATCTTATCAACTCCCGCCGATGCCGTAGAATGTAATCTTATCAACTCCCGCCGATGCCGTAGAATGTAATCTTATCAACTCCCGCCGATGCCGTAGAATGTAATCTTATCAACTCCCGCCGATGCCGTAGAATGTAATCTTATCAACTCCCGCCGATGCCGTAGAATGTAATCTTATCAACTCCCGCCGATGCCGTAGAATGTAATCTTATCAACTCCCGCCGATGCCGTAGAATGTAATCTTATCAACTCCCGCCGATGCCGTAGAATGTAATCTTATCAACTCCCGCCGATGCCGTAGAATGTAATCTTATCAACTCCCGCCGATGCCGTAGAATGTAATCTTATCAACTCCCGCCGATGCCGTAGAATGTAATCTTATCAACTCCCGCCGATGCCGTAGAATGTAATCTTATCAACTCCCGCCGATGCCGTAGAATGTAATCTTATCAACTCCCGCCGATGCCGTAGAATGTAATCTTATCAACTCCCGCCGATGCCGTAGAATGTAATCTTATCAACTCCCGCCGATGCCGTAGAATGTAATCTTATCAACTCCCGCCGATGCCGTAGAATGTAATCTTATCAACTCCCGCTGCCAAAACACATTATTTATGCCAATAATGAGCTGGTCCCTTATGTGCTCGTCCAGATCACTCTGAAATTCACAAGAAGAAGATAAGCTTCTTAAATCGTCAATGAAATGTTGTACCGTCTCCCCTCATGCCTAAATCTGTGAGCAAATTTTATACGCGCAGTAAGGGAGTTATCTAATTTATAAAAACGTTGCTTTAGTAGGTCAATAATACTATCCAGACATTGTTCGCTTACATCTCCTGGAAAAAAATGGTCAACCAATAACTTGAATGGCTAACCCATATCAGATAGCAAAATATCTCTTTGTAAGCTGCCATCTGTAATCCCCGATGTTCTCACAGAGATCCTAAAGCGTTGGAGCCAGTATTTCAGTTCTTCCCCTTGAGATCCATTAAATGAATCGAGTTTAGGGTAATTATGATTGATCGATCTTACCGTAGCCTCCTGTATTGGTCTCTGAGAAGATGGCAATACTGAATGACAATCTTCATCGATGTTTGTGTGTTCCTCTTGTCTCAGGCATTGCTTGTCTGTGTTTGAGACTTTATCCTCGTCGCCAATGTGAGAAAGGCAACTGCTTAATGGTTGTAGAAGTTTATTGCTTTGTACATAAGAAAGAAGTGGACTGAAGTAGAAGTAACACAGATGTAGAAATAATAGTTAAAAACATATTGAAATAATTTGGCTGCATGAATGTTCCAAATTCAGGTTATGATATACATATATATATATATATATATATATATATATATATATATATATATATATATATAATAATAATAATAATAATAATAAATTAGTAATTTGGGTTCGGAGGAAACCCCGCTCCTAATGAACTGATTTCATTTTTGGTTTACAACAAATTTTTCTCTGTAGATTATCACAACGAAAATGATAATAATATTTGGCAATTCAATTATTTATGTTATTGTAATATTAATATAGGAGTGGCATAGGCCTAGCGGACTGGCTTGTAAAGTTTGTCTTATACTCCCCTTTTTGTGCTGCAAGTTGTGTTCTAATATAAAGTGTTCTAATGAGTGTGTTTTGATGAAGTCAACCAACCCCTAATTCAATCAATATATCTTTCATAGCAGAAGTATAACAGAACTATGGTCGGTAGCAGCAAGTTGATTACATAGGTACAAAGGACCCCCCCCCCCCCAATAATGAACCGATTTAGTTTATTTATACAACAGATTTTTCTACTAATATGTCCTCAACGAATTCCGAGTTTCGTTGCTAAGTAACAATAATTGCGGCCGGTATGGGGGAATAACTACTTTGGGTCCGGAGCAAACCGCCTCCAGATGAACCAATTTTGCTGTTTAACGAACTCGTTCAATCATATTCTAGGCGAATAATATATACCAAGTTTCGGGAAAAACAATAACTCTGCTGTGTATCGCGTTCATGAAATGTTCGACGTGATTCTTAACATTAGCATTCCTTTTAGCGCGGTTCCTCCCTCCTTCCCCCCATAGGGAGGAACCCCGCTTATAAGGTTGTTAGCGCGGTTCCTCCCTCCTTCCCCCCATAGGGAGGAACCCCGCTTATAAGGTTGTTAGCGCGGTTCCTCCCTCAATAGGGAGGAACCCCGTTAATAAGGTTGACCTCATGAAACAATCCGAAAGTGCCGACTAGAAAATGATGCGGTTCAGAACCCCTAGAGAACGAAAATAACGGTGGGTCAAATTTATATATATATATATATATATATATATATATATATATATATATATATATATACGAGCATTATTCAAATAGTTTTAACATTCTTGTCCCTTGGCGATATAACAAACCGGACGGGCCGAGATGACGCAACTCCTGCGAGTCGGACTATTTTTCTTTATAATGGATTTTCATAAAGGTTTTATTAGGATAAGAAAATCCCAACGAGGTTCTCTATTTCCTGCCATTGAATTATAATAATGTAAACACGATTTCTACGTAAATCCTTGAAGCACAGATAAATATCTTGAAGAAATTCTAACTCATTCTTCGGAGCGTAACCTTCTACGTCATTAACAATATCCTGGTAATCAGATTCCTTAGTTACCTACAGCAAGATATCTACGTCTTTCACGATATCCTGGTAACCAGATTCCTTAGTTACCTACAGCAAGATGTCTACGTCATTCACAATATCCTGGTGATGATAGTCCTTAGTTACCTGCAGCAAGATACCTAGGTCATTCACGATATCCTGGTAACCAGATTCCTTAGTTACCTACAGCAAGATGTCTACGTCATTCACAATATCCTGGTGATGATAGTCCTTAGTTACCTGCAGCAAGATACCTCGGTCACTCACAATATCCTGGCGATCAGATTCCTTAGTTACTTGCAGCAAGATACCTCGGTCATTCACAATATCCTGTTGATGAGAGTCCTTAGTTACCTACAGCAAGATACCTCGGTCATTCACAATATCCTGGTGATCAGATTCCTTAGTTACCTACAGCAAGATATCTAGGCCATTCACAATATCCTGGTGATGAGAGTCCTTAGTTACCTGCAGCAAGATACCTCGGTCATTCACAATATCCTGGTGATCTGATTCCTTAGTTACCTGCAGCAAGATACCTAGGTCATTCACAATATCCTGTGGATTAGAGTCCTTAGTTACGTACAGCAAGATACCTCGGTCATTCACAATATCCTGGTGATCAGATTCCTTAGTTACCTACAGAAAGATATCTAGGCCATTCACAATATCCTGGTAATCAGAGTCCTTAGTTACCTACAGCAAGATATCTAGGTCATTCACAATATCCTGGTGATCAGAGTCCTTAGTTACCTACAGCAAGATATCTAGGTCATTCACAATATCCTGGTAATCAGAGTTCTTAGTTACATACAGCAAGATATCTAGGTCATTCACAATATCCTGGTAATCAGAGTCCTTAGTTGCCTGCAGCAAGATATCTACGTCATTCACAATATCCTGGTAATCAGAGTCCTTAGTTACCTACAGCAAGATATCTAGGTCATTCACAATATCCTGGTAATCAGAGTTCTTAGTTACCTGCAGCAAGATATCTACGTCATTCACAATATCCTGGTGATGAGAGTCCTTAGTTACCTACAGCAAGATACCTAGGTCATTCACAATATCCTGGTGATCAGATTCCTTAGTTACCTGCAGCAAGATACCTCGGTCATTCACAATATCCTGGTAATCAGAGTCCTTAGTTACCTACAGCAAGATATCTAGGTCATTCACAATATCCTGGTAATCAGAGTCCTTAGTTACATACAGCAAGATATCTAGGTCATTCACAATATCCTGGTAATCAGAGTTCTTAGTTACATACAGCAAGATATCTAGGTCATTCACAATATCCTGGTAATCAGAGTCCTTAGTTGCCTGCAGCAAGATATCTACGTCATTCACAATATCCTGGTAATCAGAGTCCTTAGTTACCTACAGCAAGATATCTAGGTCATTCACAATATCCTGGTAATCAGAGTTCTTAGTTACATACAGCAAGATATCTAGATCAATCACAATATCCTGGTAATCAGAGTCCTTAGTTACCTACAGCAAGATATCTAGGTCATTCACAAAATCCTGGTAATCAGAGTTCTTAGTTACATACAGCAAGATATCTAGGTCATTCACAATATCCTGGTGATCAGATTCCTTAGTTATGTGCAGCAAGATATCTAGGTCATTCACAATATCCTGGTAATCAGAGTCCTTAGTTACCTACAGCAAGATATCTAGGTCATTCACAATATCCTGGTATTCAGAGTCCTTAGTTACCTGCAGCAAGATATCTACGTCATTCACAAAATCCTGGTGATGAGAGTCCTTAGTTACCTACAGCAAGATACCTCGGTCATTCACAATATCCTGGTGATCAGATTCCTTAGTTACCTACAGAAAGATATCTAGGCCATTCACAATATCCTGGTAATCAGAGTCCTTAGTTACCTACAGCAAGATATCTAGGCCATTCACAATATCCTGGTAATCAGAGTCCTTAGTTACCTACAGCAAGATATCTAGGTCATTCACAATATCCTGTTGATGAGAGTCCTTAGTTACCTACAGCAAGATATCTAGGTCATTCACAATATCCTGGTGATCAGAGTCCTTAGTTACCTACAGCAAGATATCTAGGTCATTCACAATATCCTGGTAATCAGAGTTCTTAGTTACATACAGCAAGATATCTAGGTCATTCACAATATCCTGGTAATCAGAGTCCTTAGTTGCCTGCAGCAAGATATCTACGTCATTCACAATATCCTGGTAATCAGAGTCCTTAGTTACCTACAGCAAGATATCTAGGTCATTCACAATATCCTGGTAATCAGAGTTCTTAGTTACCTGCAGCAAGATATCTACGTCATTCACAATATCCTGGTGATGAGAGTCCTTAGTTACCTACAGCAAGATACCTAGGTCATTCACAATATCCTGGTGATCAGATTCCTTAGTTACCTGCAGCAAGATACCTCGGTCATTCACAATATCCTGGTAATCAGAGTCCTTAGTTACCTACAGCAAGATATCTAGGTCATTCACAATATCCTGGTAATCAGAGTCCTTAGTTACATACAGCAAGATATCTAGGTCATTCACAATATCCTGGTAATCAGAGTTCTTAGTTACATACAGCAAGATATCTAGGTCATTCACAATATCCTGGTAATCAGAGTCCTTAGTTGCCTGCAGCAAGATATCTACGTCATTCACAATATCCTGGTAATCAGAGTCCTTAGTTACCTACAGCAAGATATCTAGGTCATTCACAATATCCTGGTAATCAGAGTTCTTAGTTACATACAGCAAGATATCTAGGTCAATCACAATATCCTGGTAATCAGAGTCCTTAGTTACCTACAGCAAGATATCTAGGTCATTCACAATATCCTGGTAATCAGAGTTCTTAGTTACATACAGCAAGATATCTAGGTCATTCACAATATCCTGGTGATCAGATTCCTTAGTTATGTGCAGCAAGATATCTAGGTCATTCACAATATCCTGGTAATCAGAGTCCTTAGTTACCTACAGCAAGATATCTAGGTCATTCACAATATCCTGGTATTCAGAGTCCTTAGTTACCTGCAGCAAGATATCTACGTCATTCACAAAATCCTGGTGATGAGAGTCCTTAGTTACCTACAGCAAGATACCTCGGTCATTCACAATATCCTGGTGATCAGATTCCTTAGTTACCTACAGAAAGATATCTAGGCCATTCACAATATCCTGGTAATCAGAGTCCTTAGTTACCTACAGCAAGATATCTAGGCCATTCACAATATCCTGGTAATCAGAGTCCTTAGTTACCTACAGCAAGATATCTAGGTCATTCACAATATCCTGGTAATCAGAGTTCTTAGTTACATACAGCAAGATATCTAGGTCATTCACAATATCCTGGTGATCAGATTCCTTAGTTACCTGCAGCAAGATACCTCGGTCTGGTGGCATGTTGCGCTTGGCTTCCTGTTTGCTAAAGATGGACCCAGAGATCTACGCACCGCCTCACAGGTATTTCTGATAAACGATGACAATCATCCTGTATAAATGGCATGTTGCCGCTTGGCTTCCTGTTTGCTAAAGATGGACCCAGAGATCTACGCACCGCCTCACAGGTATTTCTGATAAACGATGACAATTATCCTGTATAAATGGCATGTTGCCGCTTGGCTTCCTGTTTGCTAAAGATGGACCCAGAGATCTACGCACCGCCTCACAGGTATTTCTGATAAACGATGACAATCATCCTGTATAAATGGCATGTTGCCGCTTGGCTTCCTGTTTGCTAAAGATGGACCCAGAGATCTACGCACCGCCTCACAGGTATTTCTGATAAACGATGACAATCATCCTGTATAAATGGCATGTTGCCGCTTGACTTCCTGTTTGCTAAAGATGGACCCAGAGATCTACGCACCGCCTCACAGGTATTTCTGATAAACGATGACAATCATCCTGTATAAATGGCATGTTGCCGCTTGGCTTCCTGTTTGCTAAAGATGGACCCAGAGATCTACGCACCGCCTCACAGGTATTTCTGATAAACGATGACAATCATCCTGTATAAATGGCATGTTGCCGCTTGGCTTCCTGTTTGCTAAAGATGGACCAAGAGATCTACGCACCGCCTCACAGGTATTTCTGAGAAACGATGACAATCATCCTCTATAAATGGCATGTTGCCGCTTGGCTTCCTGTTTGCTAAAGATGGACCCAGAGATCTACGCACCGCCTCACAGGTATTTCTGATAAACGATGACAATCATCCTGTATAAATGGCATGTTGCCGCTTGGCTTCCTGTTTGCTAAAGATGGACCCAGAGATCTACGCACCGCGTAACAGGTATTTCTGAGAAACGATGATAATCATCCTGTATAAATGGCATGTTGCGCTTGGCTTCCTGTTTGCTAAAGATGGACCCAGAGATCTACGCACCGCGTAACAGGTATTTCTGAGAAACGATGATAATCATCCTGTATAAATGGCATGTTGCGCTTGGCTTCCTGTTTGCTAAAGATGGACCCAGAGATCTACGCACCGCCTCACAGGTATTTCTGATAAACGATGACAATCATCCTGTATAAATGGCATGTTGCCGCTTGGCTTCCTGTTTGCTAAAGATGGACCCAGAGATCTACGCACCGCCTCACAGGTATTTCTGAGAAACGATGACAATCATCCTGTATAAATGGCATGTTGCCGCTTGGTTTCCTGCTTGCTAAAGATGGACCCAGAGATCTACGCACCGCCTCACAGGTATTTCTGAGGAAAGATGCCAATCATCCTGTATAAATGGCATATTGCCGCTTGGCTTCCTGTTTGCTAAAGATGGACCCAGAGATCTACGCACCGCCTCACAGGTATTTCTGAGAAACGATGACAATCATCCTGTATAAATGGCATGTTGCCG